>JAUMTR010000008.1:18820370-18882031 GCA_032270685.1 Microctenopoma stevenorrisi
GCGGATGTCTCCGTCAAACGTAAAAGCTCCATGTTGCTCCAGACACAGACCTGGTTCGAACCAGAAAACCAGAAGCACAGCAAGCAGCCTGATCATTTTCTAGCAGAGATACTGGGAGACTCCCTCAAATGTCTGCATGACCCTTCTCTTCCCTGCAGAGACAGACGAGCGTACAGGCGCCTCTGTCAAAAAGCGAAGTGATGAAAGTGGGAGGGAGTGTGTTGTGAAAGTGTTTCCAGCGGAAACAGAAATGAAGACATTTACACAAATTAGCCTCTAATTGAGTGGAAAAGCGTCGTATCCACCGTAAACAAAAAAAAATCGAAGTAGAGGGCGGGTATATTTCTGCAGCGTTGATGAATGGATTCTCAAAAACCTTCAACAGCAATGATTTGTCATGGCCCTGCCTCCTGAGCATTCTGCAAATGATAATAGTTCATCCTGTTGCTGATGAGCTGCCTCCAGTTGACATAATAGGATCTAAGCTTTCTATCATGGTGAGTTATTTACACCCTGAGTCAGAAGCTGACCAGGAACTACATATCTACTGACTCCTGCAGGCTCAGTGAGGAAGCATCAATGACATCTGGATGACATCTAGTGTCAGCCCCAGGAAGTTCTTCACTCACTGTCAAGTGAATACAAATATTTGCTAAAATGTGTCAGTGGTTCATCTCAGATTGGAAACAACGAAAAGCAAAGTAAAAAAAATATTTGAGGAGGGTTGAAGACCTTTGATGTACATTACAACCCGTATTGAATGGACTGACTTGTTGAAATTAAAGTATTTATTGATATGGACATATGTACAGCCACCAGTGTTATTTCAGCTCTTTCCACTGTGCTAAGGTGGTACGTTGTTGCAGCATGTCGTGTCCATAGCGTTTCACCTCAGCTGCAAAATCCACACGTTTTGAAGAGTGAGAGAAGGACATTTTATGGGAGGAACGTCTTTCCTCCCATAAAATTTAAATTTACTATAGCTTATCTCTAAGCACACCCACCAATTATTAGAAGCAGTACTCTAATTGGTGCAGTGCAAAGCAGTGAAGGCACATATTGTTCTCCACCTCAAAACTGGTTTCCACATTAATGCGGCTTGAATGGAAGGGTCCACAGACAGAAATCATACACATGCTCAGTCCCAGCATGTGTGCCATTACTCTGATAAAAAATATTTAGTACTTTAATAAATTTTGGATTTTTTCATTGTTTGGTCAAAAAATGGCTTTTGGACCTGTATTCCCTCCATTCATTATCGTCCTGTGTTGTCATACTTTGTCCCAGAAACGTGATTGAAATTTTAAAGAGACTAGACTTTTTTTAATCCTTGTGCCCGTCAAAAAGTATGTTGATATCTAGTGTCATTTTTGAGTTACTATAATTTAAGTTTTAAAAAGCTGTGAAAATCTTCGTTAGTTCATTAGTGTTTATTGAGGAGGTTTCACGTCACGCCTGCTCTGGCGGCCAGATTTTTTTCCTGTTTGCCATTTTTTTTTCTCTACTTCAGTAAATTTTTATCTTTAATAAACAAATTATATCTAAAACAGGAGGAAAACATGTGTTAACATATGCTTCTCATTGCTATAGGACCTGCGGCTTTGTAGCACTGAGTCCGAATGCAGATCCACCTCCATTTTCTCCTTCATTGACTGCCATGTTATTTTTCTCTGTGAGCCCTGCTCAAGATGAGAGATGAGCAGTTGGAAAAATCGCCTTCTTGGGGAACTATCTAGTCTACCACTACAACGCAACTAGTACCACTAATGCTGCAGGTACTGTTTATCTACATCTACAAAGGAAGTTGTATGTGAAGCAATCCGATAAATGTAGTGGATAGCTGAAATGAAATGTACAATATTTCTCCCTCAAATGCAGTAGAATAACAGCAACACATAAAAAAAGAATACTCAAAGTACATATATCAAATTTGTACTTAAAAGCAGTAAGTGAGTAAATATATTGACATTAACCTAGTTACATCCCACCACTACTGAATTTACTTAAACTAAAAGCTTGATTAACAACCATTAGTATTAAAAATGTTTTTGTGCACTAGTTTTATTGTTGTATAGAGTACGCTCTTAGTCAAATTGGAGTACTTTTTCAGGTTAGTAGTTGCTATTTTTCTGTGTACTTCAGCCACCGCTGGTTTTACATACAGGCCATATTATGTTGTTGTAGCTGGTCCACCAGATTTAACATAGTCTATCCAGAGCTGCTTAGTGGCCCTTTCGTTTTCAGTAGACTAATGTTCGCCTATATACATGTGTCACTCACCAAAGCAATGTTTGAAGTAGTTTGCTGAAACTATCTAGGAACAACTAGCTAGGAGTGCTAATGCTAATGTCCGTTACACAGCACAAAACCACATCTTTATTCCTGCGTCTGGTTTTGAACAGACAAACTGATCTACTGAACAAGATTTCTTACCTCAAGAAATTCACCCTACGCAGAGACGTTAGACCAGAAAATGCAAAGTTAGCGGTAAATGTTTGACACTAATGGCTACAGGTGTCTTCTACAGCTGTCGTCTGCCGCTACGCTCCACGCCCCTGATGCGACTTGACACAGTCAAGGCATTTTGAAGTATTTCCTTATGATGCGTTACATTTTTTTCCTTGCTGTGTTAGAGATGACCCACCTGTGGGGTCAAAGGTCACATACAGTCTCGCCAACTCCTCATCTGACCCAAAGAGCTCACAGACGGATCAGTCCTGGTGCACCATGCTCCCAGCTGAGGGCAGGAGACCTTCACCCCTCTGTGTTGGAAGTGGAACCAAAGTTAATCTATCACGTTCAATCAGTGTAACTGTCAGTGCAAGCGAGAGAGAGAGAGCGTCTTACTTATTTACTTTGAACAATAATTACAATTGCATGTTTGTCTGTGTATTTCTGTAAATACTATGTGAAGTGACAATGAACCTTATTGAATTTTGAATCCATCTTTCCTCCCGTAGGGGTCGTTGTGACTTTTCAGTATCTGCTAATTGCTTAGTTGAAGAGCGGAGGTCACTGTCACTACAACACTGTGGTAACTGCCTTAGTTCTATATTCAGCAGGGGTTTCATTTAAGGGCCAGTGTTCCTATTCTTTACCATGCTGTCTAGGGACCAACTGACCCTCTAGCCAAAAATTACAGTGTGACATTACATTCATTATCCTGTTAAGAGTGTATCCCAGCTGTCATTAGGCAGGAGGAAGGGTCCACTCTAGACAGGTCATCAGTCTATCCAAGAACTGACGAACGGAGACAAACAACCCTTCACACCTATGGACAAATTGCAGTTTGTTTCGTTGCACTCTGAAATTAAAGCATAGTACATATAAGCAATTAAAAAAAGAAATCGTGGAATACATTTTTAGACCAAAATGTATTCTCATCTTTTGAGTCCCAACCATCTTTGGCAGATATAACAGCTGAACACACTTGTGGCACTCTTTCTACAATAGAAGTCAAATGTTTTCAAAAAGTTCTTCACATCAAATCTGTTGTATCAGATCCCATGAATGTGTGGCACTTTCACTTTGCTGTCTCTCTTCTCTCCAGTTCATCCCAAACCAGCTCCATGGGGTTTAAGTCTGGAGATCATGCTTTCGCCTACTGCAGTGGTTTTCAACCTGAATGTTAGCACAAGTAGTACACAGGAACACCTAAGAATTTTAGAGGTCACTATTACTAACAGCCTTAGACCCACAACATGGCTTAGTGATTTTACTGGATTTAAGCATGGTCATTCAGGATCCATCTGGTTCCAATGATCCACCCTCACGCTGCTGGGACTAACATTACTCAATCTAGGCCATGGACTACTAAATTTGTCATACAGCTGCTTTGAAGCTCATTGTGTTCCTCTCTGGCAGCTCAATTAAAGCCACAAAATCATCCTAGTTTACAGGAACTGTCACCACTCACTTGACAACAACCTATCTTCAACTTTACATCATTATCCACATTAACATCACGGCATTGCGATCTCTCAGGCTGTTTTTACGCACAGACAAAAACAGCCTCACAGATTTCGCCCTGTCTGTCTGTCAATTAAGGCCAGTGCGTTCCCCTCCTAGTTTACGGGTGAACTGTTTCTACTCACTAGACAGCGTCAGACTGACTCACCCTTTTATGAGGTTATGGTACCACAGTGTTCCAACACTGCTTTTATTCAGACAGTTGTAAATAATGCAGAAAGGTTGGGACACCAGTGGGAATTAGTAGCACCAGCTCTTATAGGATCGATCAACCCCCATTGATGCATAACAGCTTTATATTAGTTTTGCGTTCTCTGAAAAAAGTCTTTTTGTATCATGTACATTCAGTTATACATTTATACTTTTTTAGTTTTAGGTAATTGTAATTTTTTCAACCTCTGGCAGTTCACTACCTATCTTTGTACCATTTCAAGCAATTAATTGGATGATTAAATTGCAATAAATAACAGGCACCTGGTTCATGGATGCAAACCTGGGTCCTTGTTGCCAAGGCAACAGTGCCAACCATTACACCACCATGCCACCCACAATGGATACAATATAAAATAAATCATTACAAAGTACTAACAGGTTCTTTGATAATTCACATTTATATTGACCTATACTGATTTCATACTCATTTCATACAAAAATTAGGCTGAGCTTGGGCACATTTAAATCAAGGCCTCTTCGATACTAGAATAGAAGACATTTTCTTTCCTTTCTTTTTCAATAAAGCTTTAAATGAAGACACCAGGGTCTGATATTCTCTGATATAAACACGTCTGACTGAAAAGACAAAGTGGCCGCAACTTTGACTTGCAGGTGGTAAAGTAGATAATCAAAGACAAATAAAAATGAACATGTGGTATAATGTTACTGTAGGTTATTGAATAAAATTCAGCAGGTTTGACCAAATGATCAGAGCTTCCTCTCAGCGGTTAGCTTCTTCTGCCATCGACAGATCATCACCAGCACTGAAACACAAACAGTTACTGATTCAAACCAGGTAGACAAATCACACTTCATCTATAAAGTGAAACTACAGGTTTTCATTCAGCACCTCTATTACTATTGGACGCCTGGATGTTACATGAAAAACAATCTACATAATACTGTATAATTCAATAAACAATTGATAAAAATGATGTCAGACAGACATTGCAACTTTTGACACTGTATTACAATCACTTTATCTGTTCACCCTGCTAAATATACTTACCTACAGAAATACAGGCTTTCAATAGTATATTGTTGTAGTTTTATTAGGGCCTGATATAATACAGATGGAGGCCTGAGACTTATCATCTTGTCACCATACTTTACCTGGAAAACAAGAATAATGACAGTGTTAAGAATTTTACTATAAATAGGTCTCATCAGGGAAGCAGGTCAAAACACCTGTTTACAGTATTTTGCATATAGATAGATTTATGCTACTTTGATGTAAAGAATGAAAACTAAAATGCACCATTCACCATCATCCTGCTTAAAATTGCAATAGAGTCATTTGTATTTTAGGAATAAGGAATAAGGTAGTTTTTTATGTGTCTATAAAATGATTTAGTGCAGGTTGAATCAAAGTTTTACCATTAAGTGTTTAAATTTAGCATCAGGTATGTTTTTTATCTGACAGGTGAAAAACTCTGTCCTGTTTTTGATGTCTTTGCCCTTCATGATGCAGGGGTATTGTTTTTCATTGTAAACACCCCATACAGAAAACTCTGCTGTGGTCATCTCCAGCTCATCTGCCTCTTTCTGAAATGACACAAACAATTGATGATATTCAATTATCAACGTCTTTGTGTGCATGTTAAATAAAAACATTTATTACCTGTAAGACGATGAGCACTTCGTCCCCTTTCCTCAGGGACTGGAAAGTGGTGAACTGGGGTTCTGGGTAGTAGGTGAAGCTTTGGGAACAGACCAAGGTTTCATTGGCGACTTTCAGAAACACAGAGCTGATGAAAGGAGAGCGACTGTTCTGTGCTGCAGCTGTTTCATATGTTAGACTCTGCAGTAAATAAGAGAAACAATCTGCAATAAATATAACATATTCATTTATGTATTGTGTAGGTCATAATGATGACATAATACTCATTATTAATAAATAATGCTTGTTTTTATGTTTGTAAAGATGCAGTGTCTGGTGAGATTATTTTTTGGGGGTGCACTTTCACAAGGCAGTTTTCAGTTGCTCTCTAACCACAATCACCAGTAGTATAAACCAAAGCACTATTCTCATGCATCACGCTCTGTTAAAAGATCACGTTGACATGAAAATACACAGTCTCTGTTTTCAGTCATTTATTATTTAAAAGTGAATTTGTCCGTTAACTGAGAATATTTATAATATTTATTTGTGTAGTGCCAAACACAACAAAAGTATTAACAATCTCAAGGCAAATTTACTGTGTAAACTTGAGGACCATGCACAAAATATATACATAGAATATTAGTAGAAAATCCCACCAGTCCCACTTGAGCACAAGGCAACATCCATCCATCCATACATTGTTTTCCGCGGTCGGGTCGCGGTGGGTGCTGGAGCCTATCCCAGCTGCCTTCGGGCGAGAAGCGGGGTACACCCTGGACGAACTGCCAGTCCATCGCAGGGCCAACACAGAGACATACAGACGAACAACCATGCACACTCACATTCACACCTACAGACCATTTTACAGTGATCAACCTAACATGCATGTCTTTGGACAGTGGGAGGAAACCGGAGTACCCGGAGGAAACCCACGCAGACACGGGGAGAACATGCAAACTCCACACAGAAAGGCATCCGGCCGACCGGGACTCAAACCCGGGTCGGCCGGGTGCCTTTCTGTGGGGAGTTTATTTTCCCCGTGAGTATATTAAACGAACAGTTGAAGCTGGTCCTGATACGATATTCAGGTGCTTATATGCATGTGAATCTAGGTGTTGGCCCTTCGTTTAAAGGAGAATGGACAAAGTTCAACATGTATTCTGTGACTCTGTATTTTATTAGTTCATTCTAGCTCCATCACCTGGGTGAATAACCCTTCAGGTTAGGTACATCAATGTTCAAAGACTTTGTTTCCCATGAAACTGTTGGCCTTACATTAGCAAACCAGTCATAGACCGATGACTGTGGCAGGTAGGTGAAGACATCTTTAAGCTTATCTTCATGTCCACATCACGTCATTGAAATCTGGGTCCTATAATGGACAACCACCAGTGAATGCTGCTCGACGCTTTGAGTGTTGCCTCAGACAATCCTTAGGATTCCCTGGGTGACATACTGTAAATATCAGCCAGGAGAGGCCAAAGGACTAAACCACTGTTGCTGTTCAGTGTCTTAGATAACTGTCATTTCTATGCTGGTTTATGGTTCATCACTGGCGATACTGCATCCATCGTTGTGACAGACAAAACAAAAGCTCAGTATTAAAACCTTTTCAAATAAGAGCGTGGGCTTTTCCAGGTCCTTAACCCAGTTCTAGAATTGGTCTATTCAGAGACACAGACACAGGTTAGTTAAGTCCTGCCGTGGCATTTAATAGCAGAGTAGAGAGCAGATGCAGCAGGCTTTAATGAGGCTGATGGCATTACCTCTTTTTCTCTTCCCAAGTGATCGGAGAGCTTAATTAAAGCATTTAGCTGAGTAAAAAAGGACTTCCTGCCCTGCTGCTAGTCCCCCGTGTGAGGGATGAAGAGGGGCAGAGGGGAGAATAAATGAGTTGAGGGTGGGGGTATTTAACATTTCCTTGTGTTGAAACACCCACAGGAGAAAGGAGTTTCAGCCAGCATTCATCAAGGCCGAGCACTGTAATTTCCACATGCTGATCTAAAGTAGAAAAGACGCCATCAGGCCGCTCACACTGAGAGGCTATCATTTCCGCTGCAGGCGTCCTGCGAGTGTGTGCGCAGGGGGCGGGCGTGTGGGGGTGTGAGCGGAGACAACATCTACTCATCATAAAAGGAAGTGAAGTGCTAGAAGATTGGGTTCTTTTTTAACATGGAGAGGTGTAGTACAAAGTAAAAAAAGAACAAAGAATGTCTGGAGGAAGTAACGCTTTCTCTGCACACCAGAAAAAAGTACTTTACTCAGACCAGCACAGGGACTTGTGTTGGTGCCGTGACTAATGTGTCATCCTCCAGCCCGTGGCGACAGTACCTAAATGTGAACCCTTACCCACAACCCTTACAGAAACACTCGTAATACGGCAATGGATGCTTTAATTACTTTACACAGTGACCCACAAAATGACACAACCTCTTCCAGCTTCTCCCCTAGAACTACCAGACACAAGAACAGTTTCTTCCCTCAGGCAATATCACTAATGAACAACTGACTGCTGCTGCTATATGGATACAAACTGCACACAACTCAGCACACACACTGCGTCTTGTCTTTCTGTCTTGTTATAATTTTTCTGTAATTTGTCTTTAATTTATACTTACCTGTTTTCCCACATATATGTCACTTGTTGTCTGTCTACTGTCATTTGCAGATGAACGTGTAACAACTCACTGCGCTCTGTGTGTATTGTTCTGCTGTATGCCACGCCCACCATGGTGTTCCTGGGCACCATAACTGAATCCTGGGTAAATCCTTTTTCACATATACAGTAGAAATCAGTGCTGGTGTAGTTGGTGCTTAACGTTTGGACCACCCTGCACAATGTTCACTGGGGGAGTTGCAGCTTAGTGAGAAACGTGATAGTGGTGTGGACGCCATCAAACCCTGACCTTCCTGTTCAAAACTAGTTTGACTGTAGAGGAAGGTACGACTTTAAAGAGCTGACCTATGGTTCCGTGCACACACACACACACACACACACTCTGCTGCAGTTCAACAGTTGACCTGCCATCCCGTCCGGGTAGCTCCTGGAATGAAGGTCATGGGTGAATTATACATCACTATCTGACACACCACTCAGAGGGTCGCAGAATACACTGTATGGTGAAAGAGGTTGTGTGGGATAAGGGGGACAGGATGAACAGGCATAGAGAGAAGGACTAAAATAGTTTCTATCCCCCGGGGGAAACAGCCCTGTGTTCTTTTGAAGTTCATTTGGATTTTAAAGGCAGTTTGTAGCCACCGCCTGCATCTCCTCCTCTAACATGCAGCAGATTGGGAGATGTGCGGTGTGCTGCCAGCAGCTATTTAAAATGCTGCTTGAAACCAGTCTACAGAGAAAAACATGTTCTAAACTAATTTTGATTCATGTGCGGCAAAACAAAAGTGGCAAAACGCAGCGTTTGTTGCAGCAGACAGCAAAAAGAGAGTAACAATCATGTCCTCGTTTCCACTAAGAGGCACAGCACACCTGTTCACATTTCTATTGCCAGTTACTATTCGTTGATGTAACAGATCCAAATTTTGGGACTATTACATTTGTGGTGGAAGCACTGTCAGGGAAGCTAACAACATTTTATAATGGTATAATGGTGAGGTAGATGTCTGGGGTGTAGTGGCTCTCTATAGTGCTACAATCTGAAAAACCACATGTTATGGAATTGAAGACTTTGCATGCAGGCGAATTTTAAATTTGATGGCAAAAACTTGAGAGTTACTTGAGACTTGAGGGTGAGCGCTGATAAGAGGAAATAGGTCCCTCTCCTCTCTAGTCCAGAGGACGCAGCGCCTATGGTCTTTATTCCTCTGACCACTGAACAGTTTTCCACTTTGCCACAGACAGATTTTAAATGAGC
Organism: Microctenopoma stevenorrisi; assembly: GCA_032270685.1. Lineage (NCBI taxonomy): Eukaryota > Metazoa > Chordata > Actinopteri > Anabantiformes > Anabantidae > Microctenopoma > Microctenopoma stevenorrisi. Next base: position 18,830,028 of record JAUMTR010000008.1, read on the forward strand.
TTTGGCCCAAAGACGACGGCAGCGTTCCTGTTTATATGTCTTCTTCTTTGCATGGTGGCACGGGGAACTGTGTTCACACAAAGAGATTTCTGGAAGAATTCCCGAGCCCTGTAGATAATGATTTCTATCAGGGCTGGATACGTAGCATGTGTGTGCACGGTTTGTCAGGTCATTTCCCAACACAAACTGGACTAATGTGTTTGCTGCCGCTGTGCGAAACCTTCCAGGTTATTTCTGCCTAGTTCAGACAGGAAAACACATTAGCATGGGTAACTCTTAATTTATCTAACAGAGTTCAACAGACCATCCAAGTCAAACACACACTCACACACACACCGTGCATGGTGCTGTGGCGATGCGGTGGCGTGGAGGGTGGAACAGCCCACTGGGGAGAGGCAAGCAGCCTGCTCCGGATGCCTGCAACATTCTTCCAGCTTCATTGTCACATTGCTTCACTCCTCGCACATCATTATCCCAGCAGCTGTTACTTTACAACACAGCCACACACACGATCCTCAGAAGATAAACACACACCGGCGCATACTACACTGTGTTCAGTTTAGTGGAGATCCATCAGCTGGGCATCAGCTGGGCAGGTTTCCGGTGCAACAGCAAACCTCCACAGGTATGTAGGTACATGCAGGCTTGAGCATGAGCCGTGTGTTTGCTGATGAGCAGCTCACTGGCACCAGCAAGCCTCTCTTCAGACAAGCAACCAGATAGCCAATGTATTTTTAAAACCAGAATGAGGAAGCCAAAAAATTCCAAACGGTAGAATTGCACTAGAGTAAAAGTTAGGACATCATAAAAATCATTAGCATTCATTGTCTAACGGCCTTTCCTACAATCTGGGAGCGTGCTACTGTTGCAGAGGCCCACTGCTAACCTGGTGTCCCAAACCCAGCCTCCCACAGAGCTCTGCCCCTGCAGTCGCTTTGCGTGGGAATGAAGCACAGATAAGGTTTCTGGCCGCCGACCGCCTCCTGTGCTCCAGGTTGCCGACGGACAGCGGCAGCAGATGGCGCCGCTTCAGCGTTTAAGTGCAAACACAAGCAGCCTTTCAGCACGTTCCCTCCAACTGTGGACACGTTCGCTCTCTCGTGAGGCTCTGAAGTATGTGGGATACGAGCGATGTTCATCTGCGCTTCCATTTGCTTCTATAATTAGGGGCTTGTCATGAGAAAATAGTCTCATTTTGTGTGTGATTAAAAAAGTCAGTTTGTTTCCAGCACTGTGTGTGTGTGTTTGTGTTTGTGTCGCTCCAGCAGGTTAGAGGGAAAGCAGAACGTTTAAGGTGTTGCATCCAGACTTACACTGGATCGAGCAGAGAAAGCTCACGTGTGATAAAAGTGACAAAGATTAAGTAATAAAACATGTAAATGAATCAGTTTTCCAGAGCTCACGCTCACGGTCTGGTTGAGCTTTGCTTATGTGCATGAGTGAATGCGAGTGTGACCCTGCACGCATATGGCATGTGCAAAAAATATATGAAAAAACATATTTAACTGTGTTACCATCATTGTAATGATCAGACATGCTTTCAAATGAGTAAAATTGCTTTAGCAAACATAATGTTCTATTGGGAGACGGTACGTAAGTTTGCTGATATCAGGCCTCTTAACGTCTGTGTAAATATTCTTTCCTGCTACATTAGACATTTACATTATTAACACTCTGTCTGCACTTATTTTTTCTATTTTTGCTTCAATCTCTGTGTGTCCAAACTTTTACTGGTAGAGTATAAGTTGGATTACGCTCATATTATCACGAATGTGTAGAAAGCCGAAAGCTTGTAGGTGCTTTTAGCTAAGTGATGCTGTAGATGTAGATCTAGAAGCTATTTACTGTGCGAGTAATGAGTCGAAGCAACGTCACAGGTGATGTTAGAAAGAAATGACTGCTCCACTCTATGGGAGGTTTATGTAAGATTAAATATCTGTGGGTGTTTGTATATGTGCACTGATTATGGTCCACACAGCTCCACAAACACAAACAATACAAATCACCCCCCACACGCTGCTCACGTTGGTCTCAATTAGTCGCGTCCTTGATATGAAACATGTGGGCTCAAAGCCTCCTTTACAGTACGTGCTGCTCGTTAAAAAGTGAGTTAACCCACAGAGGAGCAAAGGGGAGCATCTGGATAAACTCCACAAGCAGCAGCAGGGATCTGGAATTCAGAAGAATAATCACCCCCCGCCCCCCCACCCGCCATCGGGTTTGTTTATACTGGACAGGGACACTTTTCATGATGAATATTATCATCCAGTGACTCAAATGATTGTTGCAGCGTCTCGCTCTGGGCTGAAGAGTTGCACAGACTCTCTGCAAAAGCACTGATGAGCATCCAAAGAAAGAAAAGACACACGGGGACGTCTTTAATGCATTCACAGAATTGCTGTTGTCACGTTCCAACGTCCTCAGTGTATGTGACCAAAAGAGCACTTCTTGCTCTCTTCCTCTTTGTACCCTCCACCCTATCAAAGCTTCACCCCACTGAGTGCTCTGCCACCTCTCAGCGTACCTCTCAGCCCCTCCATTGTTGACACGCTCCCTCCATCTCTCTTAACCAGCGCCACAGGCCTCAGCTGTCGGACGTTAGTATTCCTGCTGCCAAGGCCCGAGACCACAGGGAGCCCTGGCAGGCACGCACACACACACACGCACACACACACACACACACACACACACACACACACACTCAAACAGCCTTCACTTTCCTCATGTGGCATCCCTCGGGCAAAGGCTGATTTTGTGTTGTGTGCATGTTTGTTGATGAGCACAGCTCCAGCAGCAGACTAATAGGGCAGGGATTTTTCCCCCTGCTCATTCGGTATTTTGTCCATTATTTCCTCAGTCTCACTCGCCTCGCAGTAATGTTTCTGCGCTAATACAAGGTTTGCATTATTGATGAAGCCAACCCCCACCCCCCACACCCCATCTGTCTGGGCAGAGAAATGGAGGGGCAGGAGGGTGGAGAGATGGATGGCTAAAGGAAAAAGAGGGTTTGAAGGAGTTACAGCAGGAAATGAGTGGGTGAGGAGTGCTTTAAGAAAGAGACTGTAAGGATGGATGGATGGATGAGTGGATGGGTGGATGCGTGGACGGACAGACAATCCAGCCTTCTGTACAAAGGCTGGATTGTCTGTTTACCCCCCAGGATGCCAGACTGGCAATGCAGGCAGTGTTTACTGAGCATGGATTGGAGCCATATGGTGCCACCTCAGGAGGGAGTTTTAACGCACACACAGACTCACATTTGTACTTTTATCTTTGTGATGACACTCACTGATTCTACAGATTATCTAGCCGTCTTAGCCTCAACATTTACTACAAAATGCTAAACTCCTACATTTCTTCTAGCTATAACCTTAAAACTAAATCTTAACCCTACGACAGCTGTTAATGTAAAGCTGTACACACACACATAAACGTTCTGACGTTGAGTTCGGTGTGCTGTTCAAATAACTCATCAGTTCTTTAAAGTATTTCAACAAGATATGAAGCGAAATCAAATGGAAATGATGTGCATTTCCATCCACTGCACTACTGGAGAGAAATGAGATCCCTTCAGTGGATTTCTCATTTTCTTTTTATCGGTATGCCACCAACTCTGTGTGAGAACGAGGAGCTACCACATGATGTTCTTGGTCTTTTGGAAGAACCGTTTCAACCAATAAATTAGCCTAAATGTGGAAATAAACAAACCACATTATGCTAAATCGAACCTTTATCATCTTAAGGAGATAGAGGAGCAGACAAATGGGAACCAGTTAATTCTAATACAAAAGTACAGGGATACAGAAGAATTATATTTGGTCGATGTATGTATTCACTTATTTATTTCAATTCCATACAAACACATACAAGTGTGTAAGCTTTGGATGTTTTCTGTGCTGTCAGCAACTTGTCCCGTCTACTGCTCAAGTCATTTGTATAATATACAAATCTCTATATGAATTCAGTTTTCACACCGCCTCTGTAACACAGCGACAGGGGGGGTGTTACTCAGAATCACTTCTACATGTCTGTTTTACTCTTACAAGCATGCAGAGCTTCGCTGTTCATCCTACTCACCGAAGTCGGCCAGTTTGAGCTCTCCGGTGTCACTGATGAGCAGGTTCTGTGGTTTCAGGTCACGGTGAAGAATGTACCTCTGGTGGATGTAGGACAGGCCTCTCAGTAACTGGAACAGGAACAGCTGGAAAACACAAATGAACAAAGAGACAGTGTTCTTCACAATAGTAAGTTTCTCAAAAAAAAAAGAAAAGAAAGAAGGATGAAGACGTGGTGTCAGAAGAAGGGCATTTTTTTTCCATCATACATACATGTCATGAATATCAATTCTGCTTCAGTAGCTATCCTTCCATTTCTGTCTGCTTAAATCTACATCTCTGTTGTGTTGCATTAAACTGAGCAGGTCTGGAGTTCAGACAGGTGTGGAAAAACCTATTTATTACGAGGGGAGGGCTGCGACTTCACTCCAGTCTAAATGAGAACAGACATGAACCCCACATGTTACTTATAAATAGCTCAATGAAATGCTGCCTCTCACACAAAGGCGCCAAAATCAATACCGAGCCATCAATCGGTAGCACAGCCATCATTTCTTCCACCTGGACGACTGCATGGCAGTGGAACAGATAGGACATTACAACGTCTGTTTGATTTCACCCCTGAATTACTGGGAAGTGCTGCATTGGCTGGTCAGAGTGAAACTAAGTAGTAAATGCAACCGTCTATTCCTTTAGGTACACAAAACCGGGCTTAGAATATATGATATCAATAATTTCCTGGTATTTCTTAAAATGTGAACGTCTAGAAGCGCAAAAGAAGCAAGGGGGGGAGCAGAAATGTGTGGAGGTGTGATAGGCTTCACGGAAATCACAGCAAACACGCGGAGCTGTGCGGGGAAGCTGCCTCCTTGTCATTTTCTGTGAAGGGCAGTGAATCAATTCAAAAAGCGTGACAGGATTGCTGGCAGCAGGGGGGAGGGGGAAGGGGGGCAGGAAGGCAGCTTGGCAGGGAAAGTTCAAATGACTTTTGATGAAATCAGAAGTAAAAATCTATGAATTTAAAATCACTGAACCCTCCCCAGTGACATGTTATTATCTCAGCGCGCATGGGAACGACATCCAGTCACGCTCGCCGGGAATAATCCTGGTTTCTAATAGTCCTCTGACTGGCCTCAGTCTGTTCAGCTGATCGTGATTAACCGAGGTGGAGTTTTGGGGTCATAACATTATCAGGTTGTCTACAAAAGACATGGCAGGGTGGCAAGGTAAGAATATATATTACACAGCAGTTTTTTTTAATCTGCTCCTTAATAAGGACTATTTAACTGGACGATCTGTGACTCACAAATTCCCATTAGGAGAAAGTCCTGTTGTCTTTCCTGTTCACGCCTGGGACGTCAGGTACAACACACAGGCCACCTGCCACCTGCAGACAGTCTTATTGAGTGGTGCAATAGTGTGGTACCTGTAGTGCAACTTGTTTATTCACTATAGTAATAAAGTCATCTAAGTAACTGAATGTACTGTAAAGATGGCACAGCCATATTCCAAGACGATAAAGACAGGATTTATCCAGCTTCTGTGTGAAACAGCAGTTCAGGGAGCATTTTCCCATGTGAATTGCTGCGATGTCTTGGGGAAGACTTTGCGCAGAGATCGCATCATCAGTCCAAAACCTTGGCGAGACACTAGTGCAGCTCTGCACAGAAATAAAGTAGTGACATTAATAAGCTCATCAACGTGATGTACATTGTAATCAAGCAGTGTCCCCTAACTACGGACAGGACAGCTATCTTAATCACAGTTTCTAGTTTCACTCTGAAAACTCATTGCTCATTGACGTGTGGACGATAACTATAACATAACAACAGAACAAGTGTGACAGAAGTTCATACAAAAGTACAGTAATTCTGCAAAAAGTTCCAAGACAAATATAATAGCAGCTAATTCAATCGTTAAAAAAGACACTCATGAAAATGCATGAATGCACTTTGGACGACAAAGTCAAAATGAATAAAGACTAAACTGCATTCAGATTTACATTTCTACAGCCAATTATTCCACACGGCTCCTCCACATGCAGCTCAGAAACCCAAACTGCATTCGCAAAAACAAATGTAGTTTTTCATATATGCATTGTGCATGAACTGTATCTGCTGCTTCCAAAAACAAGTATCAACGACATCCAACAATGACTGTGCACCATGCATGTCAGAGCACCCCCACACCTCCTGCAGATGTGTCAGTCAACAAATAATGAGGCGTGCATGACCCAGCTCTACAATTTTACTCCAATTCCAGTTTTCCCCTCTCATCTCACTGCTCGCGCTGATATTATAGTCTCAGCCAATTAAGCCGACTGAAGCACCGTGGAGTCCAATCAGGGTTGGGCTCGGTCTGGCATCTGGAGTCGACGGGTCAACAGTTTACTATTCCTGCACTCGGCAGGCGAGAGATGAACTCCGGTGCAGAAAATTAAGCGTGGAAAATGTGAGTTTATTCATGTATATCACACCCACTTCTGAAAAGCCTCCGTCTGGTTAGAAGTGGAAGTGAAGGGTGATAAATAGAAAAAAAAAGACTCTTATTCTCTTCTGCTCTTTAATTCAGACATCAAACCAGAAAACGCTTTTTCTTTCAACTGGAAACATCTCGCTACAATTTGCATTCTAATGCTTTGGGGGCAGAGTGAATTGCTGTAGACAGTTTCAGGAGACTTTTCACAATAACAGTTCGGTGATTATGCTAATACTCAGTTTCAAGTTCAGTTGTGTAGATCAGCTTTGAACATTTTGGCCCGTTCAAACAACAGGCATCTGCCCACCATGCAGGCTTCCCCAAGTATGAACGGTGACTATGAGATGTCCATCTGGTCAAATGTGTTAAAGGAACCATGCTGTCTAAGGTGTGAGCACACCAATTATCCACCGGTGTGAGCAGAAAGACAAAGACTGGACAAAATGACCAAATAACTAACAATAATAAAACAATCAGAAGGGTAGCGAATAATGGCTTCAAGTACGAAATACAGAATACAAAATACATCTGCATATTCTAAAATGGCTCCAGGTTCCATGGTTAATCTGAATGGTAACTTCTGTGTTGCTAAACACATCAACTCTCTAGACGAGTAACAATACATCTGTTTTTCACGCGCGCCACTGCCCATTGCTGTGGAGAAGATGCTGATTGGATCGTGCTGTATCCTTCAAAATCCACTCCTCCACTTTTATGGCGGGCTTGTTATTATAAGCGCCGGAGGCCAAGTTGAGATGAGCATAGTGAAGTCATGGGGGTTATTTACTCGAGATAGAAAAGTGGTTTCTCAGGTTGAATAGATTCCCTCACGATAAACCTCATTCAAGTCTACTTCACAGCTGCCTAGCAACAAAATGATAAGCTAAGTGATTGGATGTTTCCTACTGCAATGCACTCTGGGACTTGGCTTTGGTCCCCAGAAATGTTTAAGTATACTGTGTTGTATTTTTTAATGCAGTACCTTTCTTTGTATTTATCAGATATGACCAAAAAGAATCTGTATCACGTCAAGTGAATTGTTCTCAGAAATGAGAAAATACTGTGTAAGAGCGAGCCGCAGTATTAGTTTAAAACGGCAGGAGAAATAAGCCGTGTGATCATAGTTAAATCATCCATTAACATAATCTATCACCTGGGGAGTGACCCCACAGCCTGAACAACAATCCATCATCAGCACACCAATAAAGACACCGCCATGTCTCTAATGATGAAACACTCATCGCCATCGCACCCAAGGCAAGTACCGCTCTCCATCAAGATAAGCTTTCCGAAAAAAAAGGTGGGTTAGATTGGCTCTGTGTTATCTTTTAGTAAAATGTAGTGGAGTTTGGATCCTTGGTCTGATATTCACCGTGCAGGCGATGCATCAAAATGACAGTAACGCACTGTGTGGTATCTGTGGTTTGACCAGGACGAATACAAAGCGAAGCAGCACAGAACACATTAGCGTGCTTCTAAAGCCACATAAACACTATATGCTTACAAGCAGAACCAAACTATGACGGCTCCATGAGCAGAATTGGCTGTTTCTGATTGTTCCTGTGACGTCTGACACCAGGTGCCATGAATCTTCTAGTTCAGCAGAAACCTGCTAGCGTAAAGATGCTATTTCAGCAGATGCTCCAATAAGTCAAGACAACCAACCTATAAGGTCGTACAGGTTGGAGGATTTGATGGATGGTGGCATTAGAGGACAAGTCAGGCGGCCACTACATCTACATCTACATTTTGCTCCCGACTAAAGCACTGAGCAGGGAATGTGTGAGACATTTAACATAGACCGTCGGCAGACTTCTCATTACAAACTAAGTTCTCTGACAGTTGAGTTGGATTCAGCCTTTTCTATGGGATACGTCCTAAAACGCCTGCATCACTAAACCAGATCTTTCACTTTCTATCCGCGGCTATTCAGCTTTGCCAGGTACATTTAGGTACGTTCAACATACTCATGGACCAAGAGACTGATCGCCAACAAACAGAGTGGCACTGTGAAATGTTTGTACCATATATATTCGAGCACAAACTAGGAATTTAAAGTTTATATATTTGAAAAAGACTTAAGAGAATCAAAGTGCTGCTCAGAACACACACCTCCAAACACACAAATCTCCAAAAGTGCGTTTTGCTGAAATACGTAAAAGGGATAAAATCAGTGAAGGGGAGCTAAAATGAAAGAGTGTTAAATGGAGTGAAAGAAGCTGCCATCTGCCAGCGGGCATGGAGAGAGCCCTTATCTTTTTCACTAAGCATCTGTACAGTGTTGTCTTTAATGGGCTGAATCAGGAGACAGCATCGACCTGCGCCGTGGCGCTGGCCACTGAGGACCATAAAGCTCCAGACATGGCCTGAATTGTCTTTGGCTTCTGTTTTAATAGGCAGCTGTGTTGTACTGCGGGACGTCTGTGTGTAAATATAGGACAAGCGAAACCCCACTGCACAGACCGTAGAGCGATATGTTCCATGTGTCTTTGATGTCACTAATATGTTTCTGTGGACATGTTTTGCAGTCTGCATTTATTTCCTGCAGCTTGTTGCTCTGTACAACCACAAAACCTGTATTTACTCAAAATGCAGGCTGGACGGGGAGAGGACATGCATAGGACGGGAAATCTGTCAATGAAGGAGTAGTAGCTGGTTTTTGGCTTGCAGACATGGTTTGTGGGTGTTGGTTACCCATTCCACTGAGATATGCCCTTCAGCTCACTGCATATAATCTAATAGGAAGAGCACTTCAGCAGCAGGCTGCGTGAGGTCATCGCACTTGTGTTCGATTACCGCACCTACCAGCAAATTTACCTCCAGTGAAGGGGGGTGAAGTTAATGGCGCCACGCAACAAGACAGTATTTGACAGATTTCTCTTTTATCCAAATGATGAAGTTCAAGCAGAAACCTCAGTACGTTTTAAACACACACACGCACACACACACACGCACAGAGATGGCTCTCTGGTTCTTGACCAATAATTACATTAGCACTGGGCGTCTGAGTGTGTGTCTCTCTAAACGTTAATTTGATCTAGCACCAGTTGAGGCACCAACAGCTTTTATGTTGCTGATTACTGAACAGGACCTGAGTGTTTTATGATTGGCTTCTCACAGTCGATCACAAAACACATTAATAACAGACTAAAGCGCTTTTAATTCTGCCTGTGCTCAGGTCTAAACTGAGCCCTGTTGGACTCGCACGTGAACCTCTTTCTTTCTGTGTGACACTTTCCAAAAGAAGTGGCCTGCTGCAGCAAAATACAGGAACATGCTGAATACAACTATTCACATGTACGGAGGATTTGCTGTATAAATGTAGGTGTTAAAGGAGTCTGCTCTAGTATTTTAAGAAGAGAAATCTAGTTTTGACCCGCTGTAAAATACAACACCAATCTAGTCCTAACTGATATGATCAAAGAACCCTGCTCGTCTCGCAGCTTGTTGTACCATCGTTTTACTGTAAGAGAGAAACAACAAACCATTTATCATTTTTTATTAGTTGATAGAATTCACTGACACGAAGCAAATGTAGTTCCACCCAGCTTCAACAGACCGCGGATCTGAGAATCCAGAGTGATAAGAAATCCTGTATTTATTGGACTGAAGTTAATTTTGACCAGATGATGATGCGAGATAGAAGGTCAGAGGATCATCGCCACCGCAATTCACCATTATCATCACAATTCCTACTGTGAGGACAACAATGCATCTCATTTCATACCAATCATTCCAATAGCGATAAATATTTCAATAAAAACAATCACCAAAGTAAAATGACTTTTATTCTAAGCATCACAATGAATCATTTGTATCTCATCAGCAGGTTTTGGGACATTTCACGGTGCTAAAATGTGACCTGCTCGTGGCCGTATGTGGCACAAAGCATCACCATTTCAGTGTGGTGGACATTACCGCACCTGGGGCCATGCCGCCAGCATGACCAAAAATCAGAGCAGTGGGGAACACTTGAGCTGATACTGAAATATATTCTGACTCCAAGTGTGGACCGAAAGTTGAACACACCACACGTCCAGCTTATCACGCTGTTGTCTTCTTCACTTAAAGCACAGACTGCCACCTGCTCTGCGCTCACAGCATTAGCCTTCTATATATGTGCCGTCACTGACACTATACGGGGCCGTGAACTACATTACAGTGGTTCTGCTGGCTATCAGGCAAATAAAAGATCCACTTTTTTCTGTTACCTTCACCTTTTTCCTCAACAAATCCTTACGTCCGTGTGATGGATTACGACAGCCCCTGTATTCACCCCGGCTATTACGCGGCTGCACAGGAACAAAGCAACACGAGCCCCATCGACAGATTAGAAATCACAACGCAGACATTTCGCCATTAAGTAACAAAGTCAGCAGGAGCCAAGCAACACCTCGCTCTGCTCTCTCGCAGTAATCCTAAATTATTCATGCGGTGCTCAACGGGGCTGCTGCGAGCAGGAAAAATCACATCGTACTTATGTAAATCCTCAGTGGGGAAAGGTTGGAGTTATTACACAACACATGTGGCATGAACTGTCACCTAGTGGCGCGTATTAACACCAACAACCACCACGACGTAGCAGCACCTTCCTGATAAGAAGAGCGGTCACTTGTGTTACAGAGGAAAGACTGAGGTGTGTCACAATTACTCGGCCAGAACAACGTCTATGCTGCACAATAAATCATAATATAAACATCACAGTATAAAAATAAAGAAGTTAGTTGTTATTAGTTAAAATAACCCACTAAATGAACTGATATACAGGCAACACTGGAGCAAAGGAAGGATCCAAAACAATGTCAACAAATGCTAAAAAAAAGACCTCTACTTTCATGCATTCACAAAACGTTTTCACATGTCAGCCCCAACATTTTTTAAGTGCTGCAGCGAAACACTGGGATTCTGGGAATTCTGCTTCTGTGCAGTCTCTAAAAAGTATATCAGTGGAAGCTGGACTTGTTTTAGTTACTTGAAGACGCTTCTCAGTTTTATTTATGAGGCCAGCAGCTGCCTTTCCACACGGAGGGACACATTCTTATTATCTAGGAATCACATTTCTAGACTCTAAGACGATGTGCTGATTGTGCTACAACAATATCCATACAGTACCTTAACATTGTCCGGATGGAGCCCCCCAGGGTGTTTGTCCATGTACTGACACAGGTCTGTGTGCTGTAAAGGAAAACAATGTGTTAAAACTATGTTCACACGGCAACATTTCAAAGTCATGGAAAAGATGAGAGACTTCTCTGGCCATGCAGTGCGCTTTCGTCCTCCAGGAGCAAGAGCTGGATCATTTTATGGCAGCGCTGACGTCCGAGATGTGAGGTGATTTGGTTTCTGTTAGATACACTGCCTCATGCGAACATGCACGCAGTGTTTTGTTCACCTGCCCTTCACCTCTGTGTTTTGTTAGCTAGATTGAGCACGGAGGAGCCCGCGCCTCTGCAAATCAAACTGGTATTTACAATATCAACAACCTCCCACTCGCTGCACACGCCAGCAGAGTCTCCTGCGCTGAATAATTCAGATAGATGGTCCAACGCGGACGTGCCTGTCCGTCTTACTTAAAACCTGCTCCCAATCCGTTTCCATCTTCCTGCTGTTAATTTCACCTCTATCTCTTGTCACCTCATTGCTCTTGTTCCCTCTTCCAATGCGTTTCACCCTCCTCCTGTCAGTCACCATTAGCTTGGAGAAGAGGACAATAGACTGATTTTCTGCTTGAACTGGTCCGTGTGTACAGAAGAACACAACATTGTTTCAGCGCTGAGGACAGGATTAAATGAACACGTTTGCACAGCTCAGAATTCACCATTTCACCCAAACTTGCAGGAAACAAAAAGAGATCCAACAACGGGCTTGTTAAATGGGGAACGCTGAATAAGCTTGTTCTGCTTGTGGGATTTGGCCTCGCTCAGCATTTCAGTATCAGAGATGGACCCGAATATAAATGTGATCATCAGAAGGGGTTGTCAGCTGGTACATCTGCAATGAGATACATCGAGGCCCAGGCCCCCGTTCTAAGAGCATGTGGATGGTTTTACGCAGCTGCACTTCTGCCTGGAAGCTGAGTCTTTTCCACAACGAACGTGCGAGAGCAGGGCGAGAACGGAGGTGACCAATAGAAGTCAGAAGTTCCAGCTTACGATTAACTGAATATATCAAAACTAAAATGTGTTTTCTCTGAAGTCTAAATTGGTTAAATGGCTTAATTGGGAACCGATCTGAAACTCGAACCAGACGTTTATTTTGCAGGATCTATGTAATGAAGACAGTGTTTGTGATTGAAATCAAACACGTCTGACAGTGCTGAAACAATAGAATCATATTCAGGAATGTTCATCCAGATATCAGGTACTGAACTAGTCTGAGAAAAAAAGTGTCAAATACAAAGTAAAATAAAATTAATTCAAATAATTAAATAGTCCTTAAAACACCCTCAGTTATAGCACAGTCCGTGCAGACCAGCACCAGGTTTGCATTGTTAGGTTTGAGTTAAAGCTTCCTACACACTCTGTAGTTTGAGGTAAACAGACATAATGGAAACTCGCTGTGTTTTTAATACATGTTACATTAAGTCACGCTCGTTGCTTTTTAATGACCACAATCAGAGTTAGTGTTGAATTCTAATGAAACAGTCACCTGAGCAACTTCAGAAATGAAATAATAGAGTCTGCCCAACATGAAAAGTTTAATACAGATTCACCATGGGTCATAATTAAAACATTAATAATAAAAAAGAGTGATGCAACTGTTAAAGAAGCATAATGACGCTCCAATAAATAGCCACCTGGTTTCCTGTTGTGGCCTCACACAGACCAGGCTCGGATGGTTCTGGCTGCCATCCTGCAGCACCGAGCAGACAGTGGAAAAAGCCCAGGCAGCTCTAACATTCTTCCAGCGCCCTATAAACACGACTATGCCAATCAAAATATCCCCAACTCAGGTTTCTTTGAGCCGAGTATTAAAAAGTGTAACTGAATCTCTGAGCCCCCGCTGAGGTCGAATCAATCAGACTAAAGGCGCTGACATCAGCACTGACCTCGGTTTCCCTTTAAACCGCTGGTTTCCTTTCCTTCAGAACCAACTCTAAAAACAGATTCGCAGCCTAATTTCAGACCTCTCCGGCCTGCCCACAAGAAGGTCCAGATGGGTGAACCGGGTGCAACTCACCACATATTCAAAGACCAGAGTCAGGGTTTCCTTGGTGTGGATGATGTCATGCAGGAGCACGATGTTGGCGTGCTTCAGGCCTTTGAGGAGAGAAGCTGCAGAGACAGAATGCACAGTGTTATTATCTGTGCCCTCGTTAGCTGCAGCATTAGAATGCACCACGGGCCTCCTGCAGGCATCGCTACATTCACAGGATTAAAAACAAGATTAAAAACCGTAGGAGAAAGCGCAGGGCGGATTTGCTGCTGGAGGTTCTCACGCTCATTTGACAACATGTTTATGATGCAACAAACATTGTTAAGGAGGCGCAGCGGTGAGATGATGCCTCGAGGAGACGATCGAATCGCCAGTTACTTTACTCCTAAATCTTAACAGCCCTACTGAGGAGGCTGGGTGTGATCAGCACATTCTGGGACACACTTGCTAAGACTTTCACACGTGATTTGCTCCTTCTGAGTCACGCTGAGTACATCGAGTAGAAATAATACAGGGAGATATGATAAATCTGGGTGATTGTGCAATCAGCTGCATTTACAGGCGTGTATGGGAGTTTTGCATGGTGGAGGTGGAGGGGGGGGGGCTAAAGACTCATAACATTTAGTCCTGCTCTTTTCATAATTAATAAAACTTCTTCATCACAAAATAAATATTTAGGCTTTTTTCTTTTCCAGGAAGCTTCCTGTGCTTAAAGGTCCCATTGAGGTTAATTGTGAGGATTTTAAAACTGTATGTGTCTTAACATGCTACAGTTGTTAACCAATTAGCAATTCAAGCCCCGCCCCACTGGTTCCTGGACTAGACTTTTCTTTGACACTGGTTCCTCGCTACCTGCTTCCAAATGGGTTTATTCAGTAGAAATGAGCCAATAGTTGCAATATTCAGCACAGATTATAATCTAGCAATTAACACAATGTGATTTTTCAGCGATTGAGATGATAGAATTTGCAGAAAAGCAAACAAACACTGGCCAGTGAAGCAGAACAGAGTTCCATTAGAACAGAGTGAGGCGTTTTGCAGTTTTATTAATGTAAATGGGTTTTAAATGTGATTAAGTTAGCAAACAAAAATGTATTTTCCAAGGACATAAGGGGTAGGTGGGGGATGGGGGGGGGGCTCTGACCGATTCTCAGAGAGCCTGAGAGCGATGGAGCCTCATGAATACATTCATCCTGTATGAGCATAGAGGCTGTTAAAAAAAGAATCAAATGAGCAGATCAAAGACAGGACTTCTTTAAGTAAGCAGGAGGTTAGCACTACAGTCAGAACTCTCCAAGATCCCGTCACCAGTTTGAAGATCCAAAGCCCTCCTTCCCATACAGTACACGGACCCCGTGTGTCTAGTTTTAATAAGCTCGGAGCACACGCACACACAAGTCAAACTTTCCCTGTGAGCAGATCCAAAAGGCACTTTGAAACTGAACTAATTCAGCAATGGGAAGCTCCCACTGCATGTGTGTGTGTGAGCGCGCGCGCGCGTGTGTGAGTGTAGTTCAGCATGACTCCCGCAGCATACACGATTCAAACAGACAATCACTTCTGAATATCTATATATTCAAATGGCAGTTGTGAGCGTGAAGGTGAGTGATTCTTCTTCAGGTTGCCGTCACAAATAGCAGGTAATCCTTAGTAACACTATCTGTTCTTTACCTTCTCTTATGGCTGTGAAGGGCGTTCCTTCCTCCTCCTGTAGACGGATCACCTTCAGAGCCACGAGTTTCCCATTCACCCTGGCAGCGACACACAGAACGAACAAGCAGTCTTTTTCATGACGTTAAAAAAAATGAATCTATTCTGAAAGAATCTGTGGAGCCCGAGAACAGCGAGCACTGTTAAACTGATCAAATGTAATTCAGCAGCAGCGAAGTGAGACCTGGGTACAAGGCCGCAGGATTACAAGAGAGAGAAACCCACCAATCAAAACCACTACATGCAAAATAACATCATTACTGAGAAGATTAGAGTCTGGAATTCCATCATTTACAGCGCGTGAACATTTAATTTTCTGGGATTTAATTAGCAAAAAGTGCGAAGTATGCACTAAAGCATAAAATGTGGAATCTGGCTACTGAGTGAGCGAATAAAAACGCCCGTCCTATTGTGATTCAAATGAAACGAATGACACTGCATGTGAAGCACTGGCAGCAAAAACAGAAATAAAATAGTGCTGCATTCGTCGCCTGCACGGCTGGCGTTTATGAACTATAAAGAAGATGGACTGGCCTTGACAGTGACTGGACATGCACACAGCACTTACTTGCTCTTTCCTTTGTAAACTGTAGCATATGAACCTTCTCCAAGCTTCTCCAGCTTTTCATAGGAATCTGCTTTTCCAAACTTGGGGCTTGTAGGCTGTGGAAATATGAAGATGTGAAAAGATGAATTCAGTAACGGAGCAAAGAACGGCCGTGGAGGACATTTCACAGAAGACATTACACTTTTACAAGTGATATTAAAATCTGGAGGCTCCCCACTGTATTACTGGGGAGGTGTAATGTCAGCGAGGAGGAGGAGGAGGAGAGAGAATCTCACAACCTCTTCATGTAACAACTCTGAAGGACACTTTCCATTTCATCGTCAGCTCATTACTTTTAGGCACTTCTCACTGTGTCGACAGTTCACAGAGGAGGAGGTAATAACTGCAGCCCTGACGAAACGAAGCGCAGCGCCGAGCGCGCTCATACTCGGCTGGTAGGAGAAGAAAGGGAGGCTCCGACTCGAAACAGCCAGTTCTGAGGTGTGGTGTGCAGCACAGTGGACTGACGGGGAAGCTGTGTGTCAGGTCGCACATTACAAATAAAGGGTGGAAGAAAGCGTTGACGAACTTTAGCATCACAATGCTGCGTTTGTGATGCTCTACACGTTGCACAGATTTAATTAATAATTTACATGTGGTCCGTCTTTAAACTCCAGACCGCTGGGTGGCGGTTTAATAAGTTTTGTTCCTCAGAATGTTTGCGTGTTCTTTACACTAAGACAGTTCCCCTGAATTTAGATATTTTTACTTTCTTACCGTGTCAGTATACATTCAATCACCAGATTCAACACACAACGTCCTCCACATGAGTTCTGAGTTATATTTGTTTAGTATGTTTTCATATTACGATACAAAAATGATGCTGTTTCTCATTAGGTCAAAACTAAATTGCATAATAGCTCCAAAACAATACAATGCAGTCGAGTTGCAGATATGATGATACAATAAGGTGCAATGTGATGTGGGATAAAATGTAATGCAATATGATATTATACTATACCTTTGAAACAGCTCTGTAAAAAAACTACTAGGTACTACTTTACCTACTGCTACTTCGGAGGTTGACAGCTTCGTATACTCAGCCTTGGTACCACAAGAGTAATAATACAAAGAATCTTCTTTTGTGGACTCATCAGTTCCTGTCGTGGACCAGTCTCTGCCCAGTAATAAACTTTCTGCTGTTTTGTCATGATTCCCGGTCTGTTCAGTGAAAAGTTAGTCAGCTGTGTCTCAAATGTTGCTGTGTGGTAACGTTTCGGGGAAAACAAAGCTGCAGCACCTCGTCTTTCCGTGTCCTGTTTACTCAGCCAATCTCCAGACGACCCCGACAGATGTAGCTGAGTTGATTTTACACTTGAAGAAAACACGGCAGCGGCGCTGAGATATTTGGTCAGCGAGAAGCTGCTGCATCCAATCCAATCAAATCTAGTTTTCCTACAGCTATTTTCACAGTACAGACTGAAAAGCTGTTAGGGATCTAACACGTAATGACACGTAATGCGCGGTGCAGTCTCTCCTCACCACTTTATTTCCCCTCTCACCAGGCTCTGCAGCTCTAATAAGATCAACATTTCTGAGGCCTCCTGTAAACAAATCAGACGTCCCCCTGGGATCAAGCAGGAAGTGAAACCCTATCTGTGAAGCATTTCCGTTCAACGGTGACACGGTGGAGCGAGGAGCCTCTCAGAGAGAGTTGTGTTACCTAGAGTCTTGCTACATCTCTCATCCCTAAGAAAAGCGACTTTTCTGTGTGCCACGTTCTGCAGCAACCACGTCTCATTCGCCACCATCACAACAGCATCAAGTTCAGTAGAACAAAAAAATATTTTTACAGCCCAAATCTGTGGTATGGAGAAGAAAAAGAAAAACCCCCGAACCTAATACCTACGTGTCATAAAACAGCATCTCAAACAAACAGATTTAAGTGAGTATGATAGCTGTTTATAGTCAGCTGATCCAGTTTTAATAATGACGATTAGCCAGTCAGCTACCTGAATTGATGAGAAGACATAGCTTGTGTAGAAACGACGACTGGACTTGAGCAGTATTAGTTATATGGCCTTTAGCTCTACCTTTATCTACCATCCTTCTTCTCAATCCAGTTGTCTGCAAAATGTTTCTCAGGGACTTGGGTTGAGAGCCGATTTACACATTTTCATAATCATGGCAGAAACAATTCATTAGTGTCCTGCAGTGATGCTGGCAGGTAATCAGTCAAGCCTCATTCACACTTATCAGGTCTCATTTGTGTGCACATTCATTAAGCTTTTTAGATTTGGTCCAGAATTTAAAAAAAAGCAGCACATATGTATAGAAACCTGAGAAAATCTCATTTGCATGATTAAGAAAATCATGTTGTTTGTGAACAGTGTTCAATTAACTGTGTGAAAGAACACAGGCGAGTAAATTTGTTTCTGATGAAGAAAGAGGAAAAGAGCCTGGCTCCCAAAATGAAAGACACCTGAGAAATCCGAAAAGCAATTGGTGCTTTGTTAGCGTTTGAAAAAGTGGTGAAACATGCTTCTGAATTTCAATCTGTTTCACTGATAATTTGGAAATCCACTGACTTACTTCCCTCCCTGACTGACTCCCTTCATGACCAGCTATTCAATATATATACAGCATATATTCAATCTTTTACATTTAACAGTAACACGATTACCGACTTTACAACTGACCCTTTGCTCTTAGTTTTGCTCCACGACACTGTCAACTGCACCCTATCGGCCAGATATGTGGTAAATTGCCTTTACTGCTACTGCTGTGCTTGTACTAACGTTGCCTTCCATCAGTTTGATCCTGTTTATATGACATTTTGACATAGTTTCCTCATGCTTTTGATGTGGTTTAGGAATCTAACTAAAGTAAGAACGTGAGATGATGACATGACTTCTGCTGGAAACAGAAATGTAGCGCGAGCTCGCTCAGTGCTGAACTGAGCCTAGCAAGCTCAGTTCTCAGCCCTGCAGATTATTTTGCAGTTTGCTGTGCAGAAGGGGGCCGAGGTCAATAAGTCTGCCGTAGAGACAGCAGACTTTAATAAGTCATGAAGTTTCTGCTCCTGTGCCACAATCAGAACTGCACACAGTGCGTCTCTCATATCAATCCTGCTGCTGTGTGACGGCCACAGATATTTAATAAAGTCAAAGAAGAGAAAGTTACTGGACATGGTACAAAAGTGCAGGAGTTGCCAACGCTGTGACTCTTCTGAGGAGACAGACATGAGCTCCAGTGGCCTCAGCCCACTTCTAAAACTTTCCACATCTGACAAACAACTTGGACCTGAGCAGCAGGATTTTTACAGTGATTGTCATGTGTGCTTTTTAAAGCAAATGGATAAATAAATAGTGCATGAGTTGTCTGTGAAGATTCTCAGTCCTCCAGGGTCATGGTTAACCAAAAAAAGTGGACTTGAAGTTCCTGGAACACGTTTCAGACTCAATTCAGAATTGAGAAAGTCCTTTAGATCGGAGGGCGAAACGTCCTGTCACCACTGAATAACCTTTTTTGGGACTGTATTTGTTTTTGAAATGGTTAAATTAAAAGGCAAAGTATCTCAATAATAAGCAAGAACACACAGAACATGATGGTGTGTCGATGTGGTTCTGATGAGGTTTACTTACAGAACTAGGGCTGGAGTGTCTGCGCAGTTTGGGCGACTCTTTGCCGGCGGACGAGCTCTTGGCGTTGATGCAGGCATTGTTCTCAGAGTGAACCCTCTTCACCTGACTGGCAGGCTTCTCGAATGGGTCAAAGCCACTCTGCGTGCGCTGAACTCTCACCTTCTTGTCCTCAGGGATGGTATCCAGGGGCTTGATAACCGAGTCCGTTCCCTGGCAGCTTCGTGTGGACATCTTTGTGACACATATCTGTCAAAGAGGAAGAGAAAAGAACATTAAAGAGAAAAATCCATCTGCGATTACCGGTCTTCAGCCAAGAACCGACTGTGCCCTCATCTTCTAGATCCTGCCTGTTTTTCATCTCTCTGTCAGCCTGTCTCTCTTCCCTCCCCGTAGAGCCGCGCTGCTACCTCTCCTCTACAACGAGAGCCTTTTTATCTTTGTCTCTATTTTCTCTGATCAAAACAGCTCCAGCCTCCGTTGGCGCTGCTGCACACGCTGCCGGCTGCTGTTCCCGTGCTGCACATCCACACAGCTCCACCTTATCTCTGACACACATCTATACATCCACACGACTGTGCAGACATGCTGCAGATTGTGTCCTACAAGCCCATTGGGCTCACACACAGCTCTCCACGCTCCCCCATCTATTTTCCAACACGAAGCAAGCTTACCAACTGCTCCGCCACCGTGGACTGCGTGCACTGGACACAAAAGGCGCAGGTGGCATGACATGTTTTGCCACGGCTCCCTTCAGATTAAATATTTAGGCCCAGTCCCCCCTACAGGAAGAACTTCTAATTACTCTAATACACACAGAGGAGTCATGTTGCAGCTCACTTGTCTTTTGACTTGGGCAAGGTTTCAGTGGACACACCAGAGCATTTCCCACCACACAGGCGCCCTTCTCTATGTTGACGGTGCAGAAGCAACAATCACTGATGTACGCGGTCAGTCGTGAAGTTTTCCGTCCTCCCTGTCATGCATACAAACGCGTACATCCAGCGCAGGCTTACGACAGACCACAAGCAAGTTGTGTAGCTGCCGTAGAAGGATAAAGGTGTTGGGGCAACTTGCTTCTTGCCTCTTGGTCATTCCATATTAAAGAGGAGCACTCGAACCAGCAACACTGCAATTTGTGAATGAGCCTCTGTACATCCCGAGTCTTTACTTACTTTACTTTACCTTACTTGGCAGACGCTTTTATCCAAAGCGACTTACAGGGAGCTAGCGCTCGGTGTCTCAGGGATACCCCTGGTAGGGGATGGACTAGGAGTCAGACAGGATTGGAACCTGCGACCTCCTCTATCCCAGTCTGACGCTTAACCCATTGAGCTACCAGGCAGCTCAACCCCCCAAAAAACTCAAACTAGCTATATTACTATCACACACTGACTAAATGAGCTACTTCAGTGATCTGATATTTACACTTGATAACTACTAATGACTCCTTCGCCAGCTGTATTAGTATAAAACTGGCAAAAAGCATCACCCTGACTGTGTATGTGGAAAGAATCGTCATGAGAAGCCATGCTGATAACTGGATCGTCTCACAGAACCAGACATCAAGCAAAGAGTTTCTCTTTTGTCATCTGGCAAACTCACTGCCTCATCTACACAGTCACCACAGTAATCAGTTTACACTTCCTCATTCCAATAAATAATGATTATTATAATCATAATATTATAATTATTATGTTCATTCAAATAAACCAGAACCCACTTTTCACATCAGACCTGTCTAAATCCAGCTTACTTTTTTTTCCCCAAGGCTTCAGACAAAGTTAGTTGGGCCTTAAAAACAATCACTGCCAGTTTTATCCGTCTGTACAACAAAAATATTTTAGGAATGAATAAAAAAATGGAACTATTCTAAGAGAACAGACGGAAAACTGGGCCAGGAAATACAAAACAAAAAGATTCAAGAGAAATACAAAGAAATGAGGTGTTGTTAACGAGGCTACCAAGCTGTCAGAAACATGAGTCTTATGCATATCAAGTGCTGAATGTCCTCAGTGACAGCAGTTTCCATTTAGAACGATGCATGAAGTAAGAAAAACAAATATCGACCTATCACGCTACAAGACATCAGTACTTGATGAGAGGGTCTGGATGCGTTCAAAGGAGTTTTGTTCCCAGCATGCCTCATCAGGGAACCATGAAACACAAAGCGGCGTGACAGAATGATGAAAAGGTCAAAGTTCTTCAAACACAGCGGTATACTGTGTGAGGAGTGACAAGTACCTGGAATTCTGCATGGTCGGATTCACTGTCTTGCCACACTTTAAAAATTAACCAGTGACAGTGCTTAAGCGCTGTATATTTTGTTTCAAGAAACCACAAACACTTTCAGTCCTCAGCTGACATGGTACATCATCATAGGTTTATGATAACTCGCTTATATAGACTTACTTTTATACTACTTCACTACAGATAAAAACATCGATTAGCTACGGGTAAGATTACTGGTTACTTTATAAATTATTTTACATACAACCAAACAGTCTAAAGTAGTATTATCTTGACCACACGTGACAGCAGACGATAATCATGTGTCACCAGCACAACAGCAAAACCATTTCTTCTTTAATGACAACTTTATGAAACTGGAAACAATTCTTAAACGTGCCCACATATGTGATTGAATATAAAATACAGGAAATCCTAACATCTACTGTATGGATAGTCACTCCCAGAGAATGGATCCTAATGACTTTGGGAGATCCCTTGACTTTTCCTGTGGAGTCACCGAGTGGCTGCCATTTGAGTAGAATAGCTAAAATGTGTCATCAACATAACAGGCAAATAATCCTATAATAATCCTGCTTTGTGTAGAAGCACTGGTCCCTAATGCTGCGAGACGTTGCAGATCCCCCAGGAAGAGTCTCAGGAGCTTGACAGTGGAAAATGTTGCATTAGCAGCAGGGTTGGGTTCCTGTAGCCAGTTTCTTTTTGGTTCCTAAGTGTGTAAAACATGAAATTATTGAGCCCAGTGGTAAACAAATGATGTGCTAAATGTTAAATTTATAGTATTGTTATGTTTAAATAGTCTTTTAGGCCATGCCACTCCCAAAACTACTCAATGGAAGTGTAGAAATCTATGCAACATGCCATGAAGACTAGAGTATTGTTGTACTCAGTCTACAGACCAGTGTTGGTATCGAGTCAGAGTCAACTACATTTGTACTCGGTCAGCTTTACTACTATATATCATCAGTGAACTTAAATGTTTTTATAAATGTTATTATGTTAATTAGAAACTTCCAAGTACCCAAAAAAAGTTAGGAATGATAGGATGACAATCTTTGCTCAGTGGTTTATGGATCCTGTGGATGCCATCCTACAACTTCCTTTCCTCTGTTGCCAAGACCGATACACGCCACCAAAACAGGAAAACCCTGCAGCGTGTGCAGTTACACCATATCGTTTCCAGGTGAAGTACAGCCCCTTTAAACCCTACCAGCCCTCATCACCAGCCATCTAACCAACACACACACATAAACGAATGTGGATAACCTGCATTGTTTCGCTATCTGTAATTTATTCTTTACTGCTTTACAGATCACCTTATCTTAGAGGAATGGAAACGGTAGGCAGCAACACAGTGGGCCGGGCCCAGGCTAATGCAACTGTCTCCTGTGGTACTGACGACATTAGCATAAATGATGCCATAAAAGACCAATCAGGCATAAAGCCCACTTATACCTACCTCAAGGCTATCAGCCATGTTAACCTGGCCACATTCAGGGCTTACCCACCGTGTGAATGCATTTCCATTACACCGAGACAAAGCAGGGCTATCAGCTTGCCTGTGCTCATCATTCTGGCCTCAAACACGATAGGGAGACGATACACCAGAGGAGAGGCTGGAAAAAACACCTCATGCACCTCCCATCCACACTGTCTGCAGCAGAAGCCTTTGGTTCATTGTTCTTGAATAGGAGATGATGTGTGCACGTGTGCCTGCACCAACACAGCAGCTTAACGCCTGGTGCCTGGCTCTGGGTCTTCGGACAGAAATGATGGACTGATAAAATAATGTCTCATAGTTTGACATTTCAGTCAAAGTCATATCTGGTTCATCTTTGACCTCTAAGTGTCTAAGTGTAAGGCAGCCCTGTCTACTGGAAATACCATTCCTAGACTACACTTCAACTGCTATTATGTTTATGTAGCAAAGATAATTCGGTCGTAACATTGCAATGCAACATCTTCTCGGGTATTTATGTCCTGTGATATTTGTTCTGGTGTCGACTCTGAAGAAAGATTCTATTTTTTGTTAAAATTTTAATACACGTTGTGCATGAATGACTGATTTTATTTTCTATTAGGCCAGGGCACAAGTTTTCCCTGACCTTAACCTGAAAGTGCCTGAACCCAACCACAAAAAAAACATTTATGTTTCTAATGTTTCAGTCACAATGTTGACCCCCTAATGAATGTTGTCCTGCAAGATTATCTTTTCACCACTAGCAGAGGATTTGGATATTTAGCCACTAAAAGACTTTTAGTTTATCTATATATTGTGTGTTTATCTGAGCTTTTACAATGAATTCTGGATGAACTGATGCGAACTGTGATGGCAAAATAATCACTACAAGGTGCTAGAGTAGTTCACAACTTTAAGGGAACTACATCGTTGGGTGGCGGTTTCACATGACGTACTGTAACGAAATTGATGATTTCTTAAAGTCACAATTCTCATTCTAATAAAAAAACATATATAATTGAAAATAACGTAATGATCAGTGACAGGCATGCACATTGTTGGCACCCAGCACCACGTAGCACAGCTTACTGTTTAACTTACCTCCTGATGGACAATGTCCAGCACTCGTTTTCATACCTTTGTCCTTCAGAGAAATGGGAAGCCTCCATGACTGATGACAAGTGCACGCAGGCATGATTTATAATTAAGTTCAGGATTTATTTCATATATATATATATATAATCATTTCCTTTTTGGCACACCTGCCTACTTTACCATATCCCTGAGATCCGCTGGCCTCCTGTCAAGTGCGTCTTAGTCATCTTTGCAAGTCACTCTAAATAAGTGCGCCAGCAAAATAAAATATGTAACTGCATTTTTTTATTTTGCTGAGTAAGGCTGGTGTTCATTTTGAGCACCAGCCTTAAGATGTTGTGGAGCAGAGACCTAATTATCATGTATGGCGGAGTAAAATATCCCAAAAGCCAGCTGATGCCCCAGATAAACTCTGTTCGCTATAGCAGTGTGTACAGCCCTACGCTGGAGAAAACAACAAGACATCTACACGTTATATTAAGGGTTATGAAAAGCTTGTTATGAAAAGCTTGCATCTCAGCGTCCACTAAGTAATGAAACGTAGGCAGCACGTTCTTCTAACCTGTATGTAAACGATGTTGCATCAGTGAAATGTAGTAGAGAAATAGAAACAAGACAAAGAAATGACAGCAGGTGAAATGAGATATTATAGCTATTCAGATGCTGTAATGGAAAAAAAGGCTTCAGGGCAGGTCGGAGAACGTTTGGATTATTCTAATACAACAAAATTAAGTGCCAATCACACAATATAGATTTAAAAGTCTGTGTCACAGCATCACATTATTAACAGATACCGTAAATTAGACATATTAACAGATGCCCTGAGCACAAAATGTCATGACAGAGGTTTCCGATGACCGCTAGACTTCTTGGAGGAGGAAATGTTCCTGCTACTTAGTCGCTCAGCCAAGCCCTCTGCCTCTTCATTAGTACAGCTGGTCGTTGCCTTCTGATTGAGATGCTGGGGAACAGGCAGCGCAGACATATAAATGACTAAACTGGCTGGCTTCCCAGAAGTTCCAGCTTCAGGAGAGCACAAGGCCACTTAGGAGAAAGGCAGTGATGTGGCCAGCTTCCTGCCTCTGCCTCCACCCAACTCTTCTTCTCACCAGCCTCGGCAGGCTCTCTCCTCACTCAACCTCAACGTCACTGTAGTGTACAATGAGCAACATGATGCAGATCCTTCACTGAAGAACAACCTTTCACTTCACAATGCTAAAGCGCCCGCGGCAGTTTTCTCGTTCTGTCTTCTGCAAAACAAGAGCTGCTCTGAGCATTCAATACAGCTTATAGATGGAAAAGCACCACGATGGGTTCTCATTAATTAAGTCGGTTTGTATTTTCTCAGAGTTGCATTTTCTTCCAATAATAGCACACAACTGCAGCTTTACTGTTTTTTTTAGATTGATGTTTGGTCTTTGGTGGTCCAGAAACATTTAGACAAATAGGATTTTATATGATTCCTCACAGTTGGACTTGCATCGAGAGTCCATGTAGGAAAAAGAAAAGTTATTTCATAGAATACAAGTAAATATTTTTGACATGTAGCACTAAAGTAGAAGTAAAGGGAATGCCAAAATCAATAGGCTTTCATCCTCTGGGGACCACAAATGTCTGCACAGAATTTTATAGCAATCCACCAACTGTTCTTCCTGAACCAAAGAGGACGGTGCTAGATTTAGCACCATGCCACAAACATGCCTAGCAGTTATTCATTAATGTTTTTCATTCATTGATTCTAATGGCACAATGCTTTAACAAACATTTATATATCACTCTCGTCACCAGTGTGACCAGAAGAACGGGGGGACACAACAACATGACATTAACTGGATGCAGATTTCAGGTCAAATTGGACATTTACTGCCGACTCATTAATACAAGTGCCACTTAAGCAAACACCTTCATTATTGTAGGCACTTGGAATTAATCGTAACTGCAGCTCTGCATTTGCATCTGAATGAAAGCACAGTGTCTGCTGCCATTGGCCAGTCTGCTGGCCTCACACCAGGCTGACGCTCTCTGTCCTGACCTCTCCTTCCACACTGTTTAATTAACAAGTAATGGTAATAACCTCAGCACAAGAACAGGAAACACAATGCAAGGGACAAGACAAATGTGTTGGTTCAAGTACAGATGGAGATGTCAGAAGGTTTAGTCATCCACACAACTTTTTCAATCTGTGAGTAGGTTGGTTGAGCGGTCACAAATCTATCCTCCAGGTTAGTTTCACCTCACACCTGACTTGACTTGACCTGATTTTCCTGGGGATGGATGAAAGGGCAGCATAATAGGTTGGTGATAAGTTATGCCTGAGACCCCCCCTGTTGAGTGAGGGGTTGGAGGGGATGTTGATTTGCACATGTAGAGCATCCCTAACTCCTCTTCTCTGTCCAATATTTGTACAGATCAAGATAACTTTTACTTGTGCAAGAGACTAAAACCACTACAAGAAACGTAGTCCATGGTTTCTCCAGTCAAACGCGGATTTTAAGTTTCTGAAATCTTTGCTAGACTACTAAACCCTCTGCTCAATCTTCAAATCCCTGCCCCTCACAAGCATTACCAGTTATTAAAATGAGATGTTCTAGCTATCACATGCAACAAATCATGCAGATGTTGTGAGAAGAAAATTCTAATGGATAGATTAAAATTCATTTCTGAAGAACTCAAAGAAAAGCCAGCACATTGTCCGGATTAACAACGACGTGGTGTATTCAGTAAGGAAAGTAAATGAGTTCATGTTGATTTCTGAACGAAGGCCTTGGTAACTTCTTTTAAAGTTTCTAACAACGGATCCACTTCAAAGCCTTTTTAAATGTCAGGCAATTCATTTTAAAAACAGAAAATGTGACGATCAAGCCCACTTAAACTGCGAATGGCCAGGTGCAAAGGAGTAAGAAGTGGACACAGGTTGAAAGGTTTAAAATGGAAAGCGTTGTCTTGTCCCTTATTCCCACATGTGCAAAGCATCATATTTGCTGTTGTGGTTCCAAAACTTTGGAACGAGCTTCCTCTGAACGTCACACAGGCCCCTTCCCTCGTTTTTAAATCAAACTTTTATGCTTTCCCTCCACGTGAGACGGTGACTGATTTTATTCTTATGTACTATTGTTGCTTTTTTTTCTCATGCTGGTAACGTGAGCGCTGTCTTGCTTGTGTCTTATAAAAGTGTGTTGCTGTGTTTGTTTTGAAGTGTTCTTAGAGCGTGCAGCACTTCGGGCAGCCTTGCTGCTGTGGTAAATGTGCTTCAGAAATAAATCGCTGTGGTACGGTAAGTTAAACCTACAGGAACATGCAAATGACAGGAGCCAGGCCTCACAGCATTAACTCTCGAAACAGGTCTAAATATTGTTGCCTTTGGAAAAGTCAGACAACACAACACAACCTAGTTCCATTGAGCCACAGTGAACCCTGGAGGAGAGCTGTCACTTACAGTATCTTAGATTGGCATCTGTCCCATGCACATGCTCCCTGAGCCACGCCACGCTATAATAGGAGAAGTGTAAATTGGGGGGGACTGTTACAAAACCACAGAACCCAAAACAACCTCGAAACAAGATACTGTGATATGTCTGCAGGACTAAATGAAAGAAGCAATGAAGGACGATAGCACTGCTGCCCACTGTTGCCCCTTCGTTCTGAGGATGCTACTCTAGGTTTGGACTGTGTATGCTGATGACACATGACACCCTGATTCTCTCTCTCTCTCTCTGCCTTCCCTAAAAGCCTTGCCTGCTATCAGTAGCTGCATATGGCCCTGCAGCAAGCCTCACTACACGTCCACAAGACGCTGCCACAGATGGGAAATGGCCTGTCCCCGTCTCTCTCGCTCATCGTCCTCGCGGTGGCCGCATTCCATCGTTCGGAAAAGATGAGCGTGTGGCAAATTTGCCCAAAGTGGGAGACATCTTTAGAGTGATGAGGAAAATGCTGCAGCAGAGCTTCCCATCCATTAGAGCACTAAACACCAGCACCCACTTCACAACCACAACAGAAATACAACCAACCGGCTGTTATTAGAGGGGATAGAGGACGGATGTTGTTTCGAGCAGAAAGCAGCGCTGAGACTTTGTTGCAAAAACTGCAGATGGGGCTAAACACACACACACACACACACACGCACACACACACACACACACACACACACACACACACTGCTCCCTTTCCCACTACTTCCTTCCTCTCCCTAGAGTCACTCGTCACATCCTCCCCAGTGAGAAGCACTGAGACTCAGGTGAGCCTCACTTATCCACTTTCAAGCTGTCATGCTAGCATGAGAGCTCATCATCACCCCCCCACCCCCCATTTAAACCCCACAAACACTCGTACAGATACTATTCACATGAGTACAATCGGTGTCTTCCGTGTAAATGCGTGTATGCCAACATGCCTGCACATCGTACGGAATTAGCTGCATCTCGTGCACAATGTCTGGGGGATACTATTCACGCTCAGCCACACACACAATCACGCTGACAGAAGCAACGCATCCAATGCACGAGGAGGGAGGGCGAGGGGGATAATGACACGGGATGCAGGACCAAATAAGCACTCATAGCAGCCTTCATCTTACCTTCCAGGAGAAAACAGCTCACCTGGATGTCTCTGAAGAGCAGACAGAACGCATTCAGGCCAATTTCTCTCCCTGCAAAACCTGCTCAAAACATCTCCCTCCCTCTCTCCCTCACTCTCTCTTCCCACTCTTCCGCTCCCTTCGCGAGCTGGAAACGATGAGATTGTACTATAAGCAGAGGGGTGGGGGTGTGTGGAGGGTGGCTGAGTGAAATCCGAGGCGGTCGAGGGTATTAGAAGGTTGTGTTTTTTCTGGCCAGCAGCCCTGAAAGACTGCGAGCTGTTGGCCCATGAGTTACAATGAGAGGCGATGTAGCAGATGCGAGAGAAAACGCCTGCCTGCGAGGATATCCTGCAACCCTAGAGGACCCCCGCTCAGCTGCATTGGTACGGCCCAGAGGAGTTTAAGGAAGCAAACAGTGTCTGCAGCAGCAGCTAGCAGCTGATGCTAGAGTGTAAAGCTGAACCACTCTAGACGAAGACGCTTCAGATGAAATAAGACACTCGGATTCCAGGACAAAATGAAGACGTCACTGTTGTTGTTAAAAGGTGTCACCTTGAAAAAAGGACGAGAGCAGTGGCTACTTTGCAGCAGCTCCTTAACAGCTTGCTCATGACTTACAAGCAGCTGCAGAAGAAATTGAGCACGAGCAGACTCACAATTTACAACCCACAGCCAAAATACTGTTGACTTTAAAGGACAGATGTGAGACCACCTCCTCCATCCAGAGAACAGCATGACAAATGATTGTGTGAATGGAAAGTCTCGTATACGATTATACGCCTCATGTGAAAAGAAAGAGACCAAAGGCTCAGAGGAGGTCAAGACAAGACACCACACACGTTATACGTTTACGATCACACTGCATTGATCTAAATGTTCTATAGGAACATAAGCACATCAAAGCTCCTGCAGGTCTTAGAGATGAACTTCTTATGTTTTACCTCTTAACCCAACTACATCTCTTCTCCTTTCCCATTCTGTAATGTACCTGCACCCACTAAGGGTTTGTAGCTGCATCAATTATAGCAAAACACTCACAGTGGCTGCAAGGCCCAAATCATGACTCTGCCATCTCCATGTTTCACAGATGGGGCGAACGCAGGGGTCGGCAACCTTCGGTATTAAAAGAGCCATTTGTGCCGTTCCTCACCAAAGAAAACCCATCTGACCAAAATCAGTTCTTACAAAACGAAACTGGGATTTATGATGTTTAGCTACATAGGAACGTCCACAATACGTGTTAGATTTGTAGGAGACAAGACTGCACATTTATAGTTTAGTTACAGTGATAGGATGATAGGAACATGATGACAAAATACATCTGGAAGCATTTGATTCATATTCATTCCGTAGCAACGTATTTCTGATTAGTCATTTGCGCCGATTGTAAACATATGGTCCTTCTGTCGTCCGGTCACAAGAAAGTAAGGAAACGTATTTCTGAATGCAGTTTGGTTGCATATAAACGGGGGCACTCATTTTCTTTTTGTTAACGTACCGTTAGTTAGTTGGAAACGGGTCACTTGCCGGGCGGTGACAGGTGACGCAGGCATCAACCACTACAGAGCAGTGATGCAAAGATATTACAATACGTTTCATTTTGATGTTTGATCTCCTCAATGTCCAAAATAATTACTACAGAAATAGTTATGAATAAAATAAAACATTATTTTATACCAGGATGCTTTTATCTAAAGCAACTTACAGGGAGCTAGCAGTGTCATGCTCAAGGTCAGGCCTGGTAGGGGTGGGGGTGGGGGGGAGTTATGGCCTGGGAGTCAATCTGCATCCCAGCGGGACTCTTATCCCATTGAGCTACCAGGCTGCACATACGTTCCCTTTCAAAACAAAGGGTTTCCTTCCTCGCAGCTCTGCCTTATGCTCGTTGGTCTTCAGTGTTCACCTGATGGAGGACTAATAAACTGTTGGTATGAGCTAATATTAACCATCTTTGTCCTGGTGTGATCTTCACTGGTGGACCACTCCTAGGGAGGGTAAAAAGGGCGATGAACAGTGTGTAAACAATATATGCCAGTCATACTCCACGAGTCCCTTCCCTCCAGAAACCTCACATAGATCACAGCATCTCAGCGTCTTTAACTATTATTATTAGATCATTACTGTGTATGTAGCAACAGTGGGAGCAGTGAACTGTTGACCCGAGATCAACACGTGAGTACGAACTAGGAGCTGTTCCCACGGCAACCGATGCACCCCAGCTGGGTTAAGTTCAGCAGATTGCAGCAGATAGATGACCAGCGAGTCCACGGGGTGGGATCTGAGAGACGTAGCACACCCGGTTATCGTCTTGGGTTACTCCGTCTCTTAAATGCATGTGCTGCCGACAGTAAACTCACACTCGCATTTACATTAACTGCACTGTGCTGTGTGTTGTATTGATTTTCTATCGCTGCAGCTCTGGGAGACATAATGAATAGAAATTCTTCCATCTTAGTAAGAGTGCTTATATAATACCTACATACAGTATCTTTTTCTGATTTTAAAGTGCAGTTTGCTGCGGTGCTTTAATACTCCTCTGTATAAATAACTATATAGATTTTATATAAATAAACAAATTGCTGTTCTCTGATAGAAATTTGATGCATTTCAATTACTGACATGATGCATCAATAATGTGATCAGCCCGCTCTAATTTAATTTGTGCAGTAACAGATAATCTATTTAGAATATTGATTAATATCGATTATAAACATCTCCACTTGCCTGCTGTTGTCTTTGTATGTTGTGGAGTCGGGAGGGAGACTGGACATCTTCTGTCCACAATTAGCACATGTTAGTGTTCTTCCTCTCACTGTATGTGCAGCCTAGAATCATACTTTTATTAGCAATTGACTATTATTTGTTTACGGAGACTCCTGAATACAGTTCTATTTGAGCATTTACACTGAATGCTTATCAGGGATAACTGGGTAAGAGTAATACATTTTGTCTGAGGATGTGTTAGTTTGACATTGACACCAGCATCTCATCTGCTAATCTTCATCTTGCTGCGCGAACACTAATCCCTTCTTTGGCCTACTCGTTTCCTTCATCTCTCTTTAGAGGAGGAGAAGAGAGTAGGACAGGAAAAAAGAGATGAGCATGTCTCAATGAGCATATTTTAGTCAGTTTCTTCTTCTGCAGAGTGGACAAACTTCCTTTTTCTTTTGTTGTAATGTCATTTCCACCAACAACCACTAGGTGAAGACACATGAATACATGACAGTCTTAAGGATATTGATAATAAAATAAAGTCATACATGTGGCAACAAATTTACCTGCTTAAAATAATGCGGGAGCAGAGTGTGTCCTGCTCTTGTTCACATCCTCCCCTCGCCCTTAAACCCTCTTTCTCTCCGCCACGGATGACCTTGACTGACAGGCTTGTTGCTACAGGAACCACACCATGTCTACTGTGCTGTATTGAGGCGGGAAGGTGTGAAATTCACAATAAGGTGGCTCAGATTGGATCTAAACCAGAATCAATGTGAGAGAGGCAGCAGACAGCAGTCAGTTAAAACCATAAAAAAGTCGATATTATTTGCATTTTAAAAGGATTTACATCCGCGAACACACACACACACACACACACAGAATGTGTAGAAGCGCATTACAGAACCGTGCGGGGGGGGGAGGGGGGCGGGGGGGCTAATGTCTGATGCCTTCAGGTCATTCATTATTCAGTGTTGCACACAAAACACTCCAGAAGCAGATAAAGCACACACACAGTGTTTGCAGTTTGCCACTGGGGTGACTGAGGGTACAATCTGGGGGTAAGAGGTGAGACGAGGCAGGGAGACAACAGACCTGCCTGGATGTGTGATGAGCACAGAATGTAAACTGGACAGAGAGGTTACAGCACGTCTGTGCAGTGAGGGAGTGTGTCCATCCCTCCTGGATGGAACAGAGGCCGGTTTCTCTGTGTTGATGTCAAAGATGGGACCCTAGTGAAGGGTGCAAAGACCACAGGCCAGACTGCACATAATACAACCACTGAGACCTCAAGACTCTTTAAACAGAAGCCACGGTGGGAGATGTGTATTGATTTCTCAATCAGAAACTAATTTCAGAGGACTTTGGCCCTCAGGTTGGTGACCCAGAGCTTAGACGTGGTGCAGACATAGGTGTGACTGAAGAGTGATGTGTTATTGTCTGAGGTGAAACAGACATATTGATCTATAAGTGCAGAAAAAGTACGATAAAAGTATTCTGTCATAATTTAGCACATATTCTTTGCTCTGTCTCCACTCTTTCATATAAAAAGAAAATTCCCTTCTCCTACATCTGGAATCCTCTACCAGAGGATTCTGCATAATGTCTTAGCTGCGCTCTTCTGGACAAAGAGTTCTGATGTTGTCACATTAGGAGTCACAGCCTCTATTGTTCCTACCACCACTAGGACTAATTTGACCTTTACTGTCTGTCAGGCCCTGAGAAATTCTCTGGTTGCTTGTACTGGTTCTTCCTGGTGTTGCTGCCAGTTGCATGTGCTATGTATACCACCACTAACTCTTTATGGTCCAGTCTCTGAGGGGTCATCTCTGGTGGGGTAGAACCCTTGCTGTACAATCGTTGATGCATTATGAACTCTTTTGTTACACACTATAGACTAAGAATGGGGTTGAAGTTGGGCTTCTGTGCGATAGCCAACTCACTCATTCGTGTCCTTATGGACCTTGCTTTTGCACTGGATTCATTGGTGGGAGTGATTTAATGGCTGTCAAGTCTCATCAAGAACACATGTATCTACCTCCTGCTCAGTCCCTCTCTCACAAATCTGATACTGGTTATGAAGAAAACCGCGGTTTCTACGGAATGTGAGGATGAGTCGATGGACAACCCTAACCCTCTTGTGCTAATTCCCCAGACCATGATCATATACACTTTTATCTCTGGTCTTCCAAGAATTTCCTCCCCGAGCACAAGCACTCATCCCACACTCTTGGTTATGACGACCTCACATTCTTGTTCCCATTACGGCTGCTGGTGTTTCATCATGCCCCACTGTCGAGAAAAATCAAATGACAGGAGGACAGGGTGAACTCGTGCCTGGCACAAACTACTGCAGGATTCATTCACCTGAGTCACACGATTATGGAGACTAAATCCTTCCACATCTGTGACCTCAAATAACTGATGGATTTCTCTGACCTGGATATTAGAGTATTGCTCCCGCAAATCCACCTGTAGGTTCAAACACGTGCAACACAAGCAGAGTTTTATCCCTTTTTCCATCAGTCAATCTTTGTATTAATGCATTGGCTGTAACCATCACACCCACACCCCGGACGAATCAAACCTCACCGATAACCAACGCGCATGGTAGCAGAAGTATGCGGATGTGTGTGGATGGTGCCTGACACGCGTTTCCTTCACTCTTAGTTTCACTGGAAATGTTTGTCTTGTTCGTGGCTGAGATTTTGACATGTCAGAGCAGGTTGGATCCACAGAGAAGTTAGGGGAAGTGGTTGTGCTCTGCTCCTCGTCACAGGTTGGGAAGACAACAAAAGCAGCTAGTTAATCTTTATCCCCGAGGCGATTTTTTCGTCACGCAATGCCGACAAACTGCTTCAGACAAAGTAGAAGTGACCTTTGTGTTGCGTGTCTACTTCGTGTCGTTACTTTCTCCAAAGCTGGCCCGGCCCATTTTTGAAACCCTAGGCGGGATTACAACCTGGTGCCGGTAAGCAGTTGACTATAATTGCACTCACTCATTACTGACTGCAACCCATAAATAAACAAAGCTTACCCTAATCTGATTTATTGATTTTATAATATTAGCAGAATGTAAAAACATCAAAACAAATATTTCTCAGTAGGACAGATTTACCCGTTACTGTAAAACATGTAGACCTGAAGATCTGACACTTTGATGTCAGATCCAGTCTTTCGCTGCACTCTCTCTCTATCTCCCCCTCTTTAATTTATTTTTACATATCTTCTCCACACATTCCCGGACATTGTCAGTGTGTCAGGTGAAGGCGTGTGTGTGTCTGTACGGACTTTATTACGGAGAGAATAATCAGACAGACAAACACATAAATACATTAGTGGTGCCCCCTCCAGCAAGTGGCGCTCTAGTCGACTGCCTAGTTCACCTATGCCAGAGTCAGATTTCAAACTATAAATATGACAAATACTACAAATACTAGTCTCGAACTGTGCACAGTGAAGGTGGGTTAATTATTTTTGTTTTCTTCAGGACCAAACCAGATTGTTTCATGACCCTGATCACTTGATGATTTACAATCACTCAGAATTTGGGTTAGTGTTGTAAGAACAACTGTGAGTATCAGGAGTGTTCGCTTGTTGACTTGTGTGCAATAGGCTCAAGCTGCAGCTAAATCCATCCTTAGCTCTCAGAAGCACAAAAAAACGGTGCACTAGTGATGCTGGAGCTGGTTCACATAAATAAAATGTCATTGCTACTAATCACATCTGTGCTTTTCTCACTAAATATGTTTTCTGTGAAAGAGGTAAATTAATTAAATTTACCATTACACTGAAGTTTGGTGGCGTTGTAGAAGTTGATATAATCTGTATAATGTATTTTAACACATTGTGTTCAGTCAACAAACCACCAGGGAAGCTAAATATCAGAGGAGTTACCCTGTGTTTCCACTCCGAGCTGAATCATACTTCACGCTGACTGTCTGGTGTAACCTTCTGCATGGACACAGACACACTGAGCTGTTGTTTTCGGCCTGCTGCTGACCACGACCACGAAAAAGCCCAAAGATCTGGCAAACAAACTGGCACCTACCTGTCGAAGAAAAGTGCCAATCGATTGACACGGGCATAAGCGAATACTGCCGCAGAAGCACCACATCCACTTAATGCTGGCCATGGCGGGCGACTGAGTGACCTAGAGAGGATGAAGCGCCCAGCTGCTGTTCTCAGCGCTCCAGCTGTTTATATGGGTTTCCGTGTCGGTGTATGTTTTTGTGCGCATGTGGACGAATGTTGAGCGATATGTTGCACCCCTGCCTGGCCTTGAATTCGGACACATGCACATCTGTGCGCCTTCCAACCCCGCCCCCCCCCCGTGTATTAGGATTTAGCATCAGAAGCCTGTGGCTTCTCCTCTGAAGAAAGTGCGCATCCGTGCTCCTCCGCCACAGTCATTGTTATTCTGCGGTGCGCTCCTCATTGTCTGCCACCTCTGGGCCCGACGGATCAATGGAAGAGCAGACCAAATTACAAACACAGAAACACAGCGACTCAGAAATCAAATGCTTATTGGAAAAAATCTTGCATCCCAAGCTCGGCACTGCAATTAATTTAGGAGTAATTCACAAAGCAGTGGGTCCACCTGAGGGGGATGAGCTTTGAGACTGTCTTCATGGGGGTGGTCAAACCGTTCATCAGTGTGCAGTTTGCTTGTTGTGAGGGATAAAATGCAGCTTTGTGCTGCTGATGAGCATCAAAATGTAAATGAGCAGGATGATGCTACATGAACACATGGCAGCAGCAGAATTTAAAGAAGTACTATAATCCCTATTCATCACTAAGCACACTGCTCCAGGCTCAGATTAGTTCTTACATTTTCCTGTAGTGAACCTGCACTAAATGCCAAAGTCTCAAAGCATATGGTGCTGCAGAAGTGTGACATCTAAAGCTGGATTGACCTTGGTTTGATTCTTAATTCACCACAGGCTGCAGCTTTTAAGAGTCAAGTAAGGGAGAATACTGATGACTCTTGATGGAACATATGTAAGGAGTTGATGTGTGTTGACTGGTTGCCAGTGCCGTAAAATGAAGACCCATTTACAGATGTGTAGTCAGGATTAGGGCCAGCAGATGGCAATGAGTCTCATAAAGGTTGCACTGTAGAACAATAGGAGGGAGATTATTTTTGAACACAGTCCAGTGACTATAAACTCTTCATTAACACAATTACTTTCAATTCAAAAGCCAAATGGACAATGCATAATACGTGTTTTATACACACCTATCAGCCACAACATTAAATCCACAGGGTGGTTTTAATGTTTTGGTAGACGAGGTTCAGTGTGGCAGTGTGTGAAGCGTGCATTACCTGCTGACCTCTGTCCTCCACCACTGGGTCATTTTCATTTTGATCTGCATAGGTTGTCACTGGCGTGGCTGTTTATCAGTGATCGCATGGCTCCATATAAGTCTGCAAAGGTTCTCATAGGTACATAGAAGACCTTGAGTGACCTTCCTGAACAGGGAAGGTTTATAGTGTATATCATATCATACACACTGTGCTGTGTGCCTTTGTTCTTACGCTTATGCTTTAAATGAACGTGTCTGATAATCAAACAGCATCTGAAACCTCCTTCATGTTAGTTCAATCAATCTTTAAACACTTACATGACTGACAACCTTACACCCACATTCCCACAGCTGCTGGCCAGGCTTTAGTGAGTGATCAACAAAGCAGCAAGTCTCACAACTGGCCAGCAGAAAGTCAAATGTTTGGTTCTGATGGACATAACTAGAGTAACTGCATTCGCTATAAGCTTAAAGTCTAACATCACCAATGCTTCATTATCTGCAGCAAAGAGTTTGGAGAGCGAATTTTGTCAGCGAAAAAGGTTCCACTCTGGTGGCACCATCTGGAATCAGCTGGTGGCTGGTTTAATTGTCTGGATGTAATTTGTATATGTTTGCAAATCTGTAGCAAGGGAACCAATTCTAATAAACTGTATACTAAGATGTAGTGGTAGTGCTGTCAGTGGCAGTACATGTACTACTACTACTGCTACTGCTGCTGCTACTGCTGCTGCTACTGCTATTACTACTACGGGAAAGCACTGGCTTTATCACACATGTTAATAATAGCAACAGGAGCAGCCATAGTTGTGACTATAAATTGTAATATTAACAGTAAACAGGTCCATATACTGTGTATTTGACTAATGACACAATCAATCAGAATAAGTCTGTACAACAGAGACATGAAACAACGAGCACATGCTTAAAGTGCCAACTGTCATGCCAGGGCGGCATTTAAGCTCAGTGGGTAGAGCAGTCGTCTTGAAACCCAAGGGTGGGCGAGTTCGATTCCCAGTCCCATCAGGTTACATGTCGAGGTGTCCTTGGACTGATACCCCGTAGTAGCGCAGACACAGGTCTAGTAGCTGTCCAAACTATTTCCCCAAGGAAAAAGTATTCATTATTATTATTAGGGGTTTAATTATAGATACTGGATTAACCGTGTAGGAATTAGAAGCAACTACAACTGACAACCTCAACGTTGATTGTTTCATTTCTAAGAAATCGCGGTGGTGTACAGAGCCGAGATGATGAAAAGTGCGTCACAGTCCAACTATGAATAAATATAACTGTATGTGACACAGTTCTGCAAC
The DNA here is from genome assembly GCA_032270685.1 of Microctenopoma stevenorrisi. NCBI lineage: Eukaryota > Metazoa > Chordata > Actinopteri > Anabantiformes > Anabantidae > Microctenopoma > Microctenopoma stevenorrisi. Next base: position 18,868,332 of record JAUMTR010000008.1, read on the forward strand.
TGGAACAAAGAGTCTTCTATTCAGTATAGAACGACTGTTGATCATAATGTGACTGACCAGCGCCTCATAAACCAGCTCATGCAGCAGCTTTAGTCTGAACAGCGAACAGGAAATATCGGAAGATCTCCAGCGTTAGAGTTAGTGTTTGGGCCTCTCATTTTCAGGACCTCAAAGTTCAAATCAATTGTGTACATGAACCTTGCCACAACGGGGATTTTGTTGCTATAAATATGAACAGCTGCAGCTGAAAGAGCTCTCCGTTTGAGAGGGAAGACGCCTTGAATCCTCAGGCTTTGGTTGTGGTAAACTGTTGAATGACAAAGTGCTTTATCTGGAGCTAGATAAGGGAAGGTTGCAGCCTCCTGCAGAAAGCAACGCAGTCACTGAGGATGAAAGGCATCCTTTGTTGCCAGCCCAGATTCAGCAAGGGAGCCTGTCAACAAAGAAGCTTTTGCTGGCTTTCTGCATCAGGAGGAAGAAGAAGAAGAAAATAAAGATTGTCATATGGCTGCCTCACTCTTCTGCAGGCTTATTATAGTGTTGTGTGATGTGCAGTAGCTGATTTCACCGGGCATATGAGAAGTATTTAACAGTCAGACTGAGTTAAGTGTCACCGGCGATACTGAAAGTGTGTCAAACTGACGAACGGAGGCACTTTCATGCAGTTATTAACACATAAGTCATAGTTATAGATAGCTACGTCCTCTCTGTGCTGTATGTGGTAACCTTTTTCACATTTAAAGCAGTTAATTCCTCAAAAACCAGATCTGACTTCTTAGATTTCCATATATCTATATCTATAGATATATATCTATATCTATCTATATATAGATAAAGATATATATCTATATTTTTTCTTTTTTGTGTTGAAAATGATGCGTTGAACGTCTCATTGCACTCTAAAATAAAAGCATAGTCCAAATAAAATCTTACCATCTCATTCTTTCTTTGGCATAGCCTGGACTTTGGGTTATTATCTTGCTGTAGGATGAACCCCTGACAAACTAGGCGCATACTAGATGGTACTGCATGGCGCTGCAAAATGCTGTGGTAGCCGTTTTAGTTCAATCTGTACAAGTCACCGAGCCTGGATACAGCCCCAGACCATCACACTTCCTCCCCCATGTTTGACAGTTGATGCCACACACTGTGGAACCATCCTTTCACCTACTTGATGGCGTACAAAGATCCTGCATGATAAAACGAAGATTTCTAATTTGGATTCATCAGTCAATAATATCCTTCTTGTTGTCGCTGTTTCGTGGCTCTTTGTCTGATTCTGATGACTTAGGCCTTGCTGCAACTCGTCCTGTCAAACCTGCAACTTGAAGTCTTCTCTTCACGGTTGAAACTGAGACTTACTACGACCACTATTAAACTGCGCTCGAAGCTGCTGTCCTGTGAGCTGCCTATCACACAAGCTGTTAACTCTCAGAAACTGGTCCTCTGATGCAGTGGTGGCTTTAGATCTGCCCGACCTCTCAGAGTTTGTTTCTCAGTGCCTTTTGATAGTGAAGGAAATTGTACTCACCGACACCTTGACCCTCTGTAGGAAAGACCTACACGTGTGTGTGTGTGTGTGTGTGTGTGTGTGTGTGTGTGTGTGTGTGTCATGGTCTGATGTGATTTTTGTAGCAACACACTGCAGCACAAGACATTTTACCTTTACACGTTTTATTGTTCCCATGAGAAAACAGCTGTTGCACATCTGCATTCAGATGATGGTGCTATTACGGAGTTTCTGTGTTTTGTCCAGGGACATCTCAACATGTGGCAAGCAGGACCTGGGAGTCGAGTTCTTAATCACTGAGCCACTGAACCTGTGTCACAGCCGAACTGATCTGAAGTTTTCATTCATTTCTCCCAAATTATATCCGGCAAAAACCCGGGGACACCCTGCTGACAGCGACGAACCATGAAGAGTCTGTGGTAAAACTTAATGATGAGCTGGTCGAATGTTAGAGTTTGTTTCGGAGTTGATTTGGTTTATTGTGTTTTTTGTGTTATGCTAATATGAAGTTAAGAAATTAACTTCTAGCTGATAGCTTTGAAAAAGCAATCAACAGGTATTTGAAGAAATACCTTAAAATCTTCCCTGAACACAACAGAACAACATTTGGACCCGTCTGGCAACTAGAACTATGCCAGATAATGTATGCTGATTCATCCCAATGATAGCAATTTGTCATATTGCAATATTTACTGATTGATGATGTGACATTTGGTCATGTCCCATTACGTGAGCATCTGCCATCAAACACAAGAAATATGTTGGATGAGGGAATCTGAAATTAAAAAAACCTTTTCTATCGTTTGGAAACCGTTAGCTACAAATCAGACTTCAATCTCACGTCTGTGATTTACACGTTGCCTTGGAAACCTGGACCAACAAAGCGTATCTTGTTTAGTCAACTTAATTGGTTTAGTTCACTATTTGAAGATTGTAATTTTTCAATCAGTCTTTCAGTTTGCACGACTCTCAGGACGTGCTACAAAGTTTGATGCAGTTTTGTTGTTGTTGTTAGTGATAAACTATTATAAAGCATCATGACTTACTGTAGTTTGACATCTATGTATATGACTAAAGTACTGCAATAAATAAAATACCACATTTATTAGTCGTAGTCCTGTTTGAAGTTGATTGGACATAAATGACTCCTAATGATGCTGACTGCGCCTCTCTAATATTCCCTAACACGTACATCAAAGTTGAGTTAACTGACTGCTTAATTAGCAGTCCGGTTATTCAGCATGCTGCAGTCATGTCAGCATGTGTTGCTGCGCTGATTAAATATTCAGACTCTGACATTTTTCCTCTTGCGCGTTTGGCACATTTCTGGAGCGCAGTGGTCCAGGGGCTCAACAACACATGTCATCCATGTTTATGCTCGTTGCTTTGATTTAAATGAGGTTTGAATGAGGAGACGGAGTATGCCGCCACCATCATTCAAGGGTGATTAGATGCTTTAATATAGGCACCAGCTGCTGCACACCGCTTAATCAACAGCATCAACACGAGAGCTAAGAGCCTCCAGCTCTGTTCGGCCACACGCCATTTACAAGAGTCTGCATTGTAATCTCACTCTTTCTCAAAAATCACAACCACATACTGTTGTTGAAATGTGCTTCAGATATTGAAGGTTTTCTGCTCACGCTGTAAGTATAAGGTCTGAAGAACTTCCCTGGGTTTCCCTGCCTCATAAAGCCAGGTGCAGCGCCTTGGTACTTTTCATTGAAACTACCACTGAAGACACATAGAGCAGTCATGACAATTCATCTAATAGCCATTAGTTGGACATGAGTCAAACGTTAGAAGACAACCAAAGAGATTTAAATGCTTACAACAGAATAAGTGTGGTGCTGTGTTACAGCGGTTAGCACTGTCACCTCCCTTCATATGTGTTGTCCTCATGCCCGTGTTTCCTCTCACGGTCTAAAAACAGGCAGTTCAGTTACTTAGTGACTCAACATTGCCTGTGGGTGTGAATGTAAGTATGAACGGCTGTCTGTGTCTATGTTTCAGCTCTGTGATAGGCAGGCAACCTGCCTCTCTCCCAGTGACAGCTGGGACCGCCTCCAGCACCCCTGTGACCCTTAACAGGATAAGCTGTTTAGAAAATGGACGGTTGGAGGGATGGACAGAATGGTGTCCCTGCTACAGTGGGGAAGCCTTATGTAGAACATTAACAATTTAAAAGCATTTAAAACCAATCTTTGCAATCAGCTGAGATCAAGGTTTTGTCGTAGCCAATATATACTGTATCACAATAAACTGTAACCCGCCTCGCGGTCCTTTACTTGCCAAGAATACCAAACAGTATTCAATTTATATGGACAAAAACCAGCTCATTTTATCACCAAAGTGATTTATCAGTCTAACCTTAAGCCGCAGTATCCATTCAGTAAACAAGATGCAACTCTCTTGCCTGGTAAAAATGTCAACCTAGCTCTAAGGGCCTTCTTGGTCTATGGATGTGGGTGAACTGCTGGAGTACAAACACATATCCTGGCTCTCACAAACTTCCAGGTACACAGATTCACACAAAACATTCGACATATACACGATGACCAAGCCATAACCTCGCTCTTCTCCTGGCTGTGGTAGAAGCGGAATCTAATTTTACACAAAGAACAAGAACAATATTCTGTCAAAAAGAAGTGCTGGTATTTATTTTACTCCAAAGGTCAGAAAGCATGATACCATTTCTCCTTACTCCTTCCACACACAGGGCATTCATTAAAGGCAATATTTACTGTGACATTTGGAGCTGACATCAATTTCTTTTGCTCAGAGCAAGGCAAGCAGCGATGGAAAGCACAGGGCGATCATGCTCTGTCAAATAAAAGCTGTCCAGAATCTTTGCCAATCTAACCGAGGTTGACGCTGGATTGGAGCAGGAAGACTTTTTTAAAATGTTCAGTCTCTTTGTTCATTACACTTTGAACCACAAGGGAATTTGGAGGTTTCATGGTTAGGGGTATTCCTAGAAACCTTGTTCTAGACAGATCGATAAGAACTACCGTATGGGGCCATCACAGTAGTCCACAGTGGTTTAAATTGCAACCACATAATGACAACATGCCCAGTTTGGTCAGTGAGAGATTTGTTGCATTGTCATTCGCCCTTTTTTGACTACCCAACATAAAGAAGAAACTAGTGCTGAAGCCAGAGGAGTTCTTAGCAGCTAACGACTCTAATGTGGGTTCCAAGTTAGAGAATGTTAAACTATATTCTATTGGTCGGCATAAGGAAATTGTTGTTGGACAGCTGCACACAGGTGATGGAGCAACTACAACATTATTGTTCTGTCCGATGGCAAATCGCCATGTGGTTCGAAGAAACTGGGACTCAAACCACCACAGGCTTTCATAGATGACTACCCACTGACAGCCACATGGGAAAACATTGTTAAGGTTACGATCGCATTTTGGTCATGAGTTAAAGACATCCTGCTGTCCCGATGGTTTGATGTATACTTAGTTCTGAAGCACAACACAATGGTTATTTCATGATTTTGAGAAAGTGGTTCTGCTTGTTTGTTTTGAACAGTAGCTGAATGATGAAGCCATGGTCACCTGACAAGAACATGGGGCAGGGACTTCTGCTGCTCCCTGCCCAGGCTTGTATCACACACAGTATGCAGGGCAGCAACCAACACGTGCATTAAATACTGGCATGACCTTGTGGTTACAGCTGTGTCTACTTTACTTTTTTGCTGCACCATCAATAGACAATTTTCTAATACTTATTCTAGTAGGATGTTGTGAACATTATTGCCCAACAGGGGTGAAGACATTTAGTCATTCTTTGCTTAAGATCAACAAGGGTAATGTGGAGTCTGCATGACTGCCAGCCTAACCCTCTAAACCCACAACATAACCATCACACTTATATTTCATTTCATTCCCCTTCTTCTCGTTTCCTCGAATCTCCTTCCTCCATCACTTCGTCTCGTTGTGCACACACCAACCACACTGAACCATGGAGCATTTGGGGGGCGCACTGAAGCCTTCAGCATGATGGATGTGACATTACATCCGACACCATCATCGCAGCGTGCTTCACGATAGAGGCCCACCAGGCCAGCTCCTCATCACCATTTGCATTTTAATGCCTCAGCAATATTTAATCCATTAGGTTTCTCCAGGGCCGATTAGTGGAGGGTTAATTAAAGATGCGATTAGACCACTCAAAAATTATAATGAGATCCTCTCCCTGCCCCTGTGCTAACACTCGGGGCTTCATGTTGCCTGTGATGGCTGAGAGCACTATTAGAGGATCTATTAATATATTCAATACTACATCTCCCAGAATTACCTCTTGATTCCCCTGAGGCTGGTGTTAGTGATGGCAGAAGCAGCTGTGCTAATTTACACAGATAGTGGTAATCCTCAGATTCAGGGGAATGGAAAGTTATACTGAGTAATATTAAATTACTTCTCTATATGGACTCCTCCAGAGGGTGGTGAGAGTTGTGCGAGCACATGGTGGGTTAAAAGTCTTGCAGCTCACATTCGGCTCAGCAGTTATCCTCAGCCCGGGAGAATCTCTGACCCGAGCACTCGCAGGCGAACATACGCAGATTAGCCAGCAACTGTCACAAATTAGATTGACAGAGCCAAATAAACATGGCTAGTGGCGACAACCTGAACTGTGACAGTCAGTCAGTCAGGATTAGCCACTACAGTTGGAGTCATGTGGAGGCAAACACATGTGCAGCACTCAAACTTAATGAGTTCAGTGAAGCTGAAAGGCTGTACACTGAAATTGGGCTCATGGAATGGGAAAGCAGATCATCATGTGGATATTTTTAACCTCGGTTGCATTTATTCATTTCTAAATTTCTAATCTAAAGTCCTAACCCTCGCCACACAGTCCTGACCTTGGACTGTAGGTTAACTGGGCAATTTAGAGCTTGATGTATATTTGTCTATTTTTAGAGCATTCAAATCAAATTAGGTTAATGTGAAGAAATGTCTGGTTGGAGCTGAGCTGAGACAAGGAAGCACCATTATGAGAAAAAGTATCAAGTAGAGCGAATATTACAATATTTCACAGCATTCTTACATTTTGGCCTCATCGGCACAGAAGCCAGTCGATGTTATAGGCCTAACTCGTATTTAAACCCCAAAAATGTTTGTCAGGAGCAGTTTGGAGTGAGTCACAGGTCTTTCTCCCGTGAGACCTGAACATACGCCAGTGTTTGTTATGGTGACCAGTCATGTGACGCACACCATGTATAGGTAAAGCCAGCATTTTCACTAACCCTAACCATGTTTATTTATTGCCTAAACCTAACCCAGATGTTATGCTGCCATCTTGGTGCATGTTGCCAGAACGTTAGCAGACGCCTGCTTTCCTGTGTGGGTGCGCTCCCACAGCAAACATATCGGCTGTATGAAAGGACAAAGAAAAAGCTACACCATCCAGAACTATACCGAATAGTAACAATGGAATAGAATAACACTAAACACTGTTCTTTTTTCCATGTCCCGATGATGCAGAGCCAGAAGAATAAAAACAGGTAAAAGTGAAGAAAGTCTGTGGGGTAGTCTAAAGCTTTTTACTAGTCATAAACACAAAGCAGATCATCTAATCAGTTTTTCAAAGGCAACAGAATGATCAGTTATAAAAGTTATTTACAGCGATTTACTGCAAAATGTCTCTTAATTTGGTGCAATTTTCTATTTTGTGTCTTTATGGCTGCTTTGTGTTTCTAGATGTTGCATATGTGGAGGACAATTTGACTATCTTCAAGTAAACAAATAAAGATGTATGGTCTCACTCTCTCACACACACACACACACACACACACACACACACACACACACACACACACACACACACACACACACACACACATCACATAAATAAAAGTCATCTTGGCTATATGGTCCTCTCCACCCTGGTGTGCTCAGCCGCAGAAGGGTGTGGGGAGTGCTTTGGCAGAGGCATGATATGATGTGTGTGTGTGTGTGTGTGTGTGTGTGTGTGTGTGTATGTGTGTGTGCGCACGCATGGATGCACGTGATCGAGACAAAGAAGCATTCAAGGGTATCTATCAATATCCCACTGCAGCTCCCAGAAAAGGGAAAAGAAGAGCTCGGAGGTCAAACAAGATGGAGCATAGGACATCTTGATGTGGTTTTCAAACGCAGACCTTAAACACTTGATCCAGCCCTGCAGTAGGATTTGGAGACTACCCTGCACCAATGTCACCTCTGCGTGTAATTAACTGTCGCATTTTATCCAGTCTGTGTGTTTCTGACAGACCACAGACAATGTGCAAAACTGTCAATTTCTTTTATTTTTTACCATCATGTGAAGGTGAACCAGAGAATTTTACTGCATTATATTGATAAAAGTAAAACTTTTCCCGTCCCATACACTCATGGGACCAGTGAATTTATAGAGGCTACATAGTGGTAGATAGACCAGACCTTAGTCATTGTGGTTAAAATAATAAATTCAGAAAGTACTGACTATCGCATACCAGAGCTCCGTTGTTAAAGATGCAGTTAAGGTTATTGGAACAGTCATGACTTGGTTTGTTCTTGGTTGGTTTCAGGGTAAAATCATAGTGAGAGACAAGGTCAGTTAAAAGAAACAAATCAAACTTCGTTCTCCAGAGTCATCCCATGTTTTGTCGACACATCCATCCATCCAATCACCTTCCAACACAAACTCTGTGTTGAGTGTGTACACAACTTCATCTGGAAACCTCTTCGATTGTTCATAACAAATAAAAGATATTATGGGTGTTACGAGACACTAACATCACTTGGTTTAGGTTGGAGAGAGAGTGCAGTCTGGCTTAACAGATAAACATTTAACACACGTGTATGAAGCCTTGAAACCACAATTCTTCTCTAAGCTCAACCAAAGTGCTTTTGTTGCCTAAACCTAACCACACATGGGACATTCGCTACAAAAAACAATATACTTTTTGGAGACAGGAATGCAGAAAACAGAGATTTCATAAAGCCTCCACCTACATCTTCAGCTCGTTTTGTGTGAGTAACTCTCTAAGATCCAAATATATCACCTTTATTTTCACATGCAACAACTATTCTCAGAGGATGAGCATGAAGATGAAATTCTGAAATACTGGCAGTTTACTTGAAAAGTCATTTTACAAAGGCAATGCCATTAAATTAAACGCAGACAGTTTTTTTCTGCTGGTTGCAGTCCTGCAGCTGGTAACACACTCACCATGGTGCTCTGACAAAGGCTCGTCTGCAAAAAAATATAAAACCCCTCGTGCTCATTTACATATCAAATGCCCTCACATGGAGGCTCCACCAGTCATTTTGCAAGATCTGGAAATGCCCATAGTAGACAAAACGTCTCACAATAAAGGCTAATTGCAGTTTCAGGGCCAAAAAATGTCAGCTGAACTCCAGTGGGAACGCCGGGTAACCCACACACTTGCTGACACCCAGGGGTGTCCCTGTACAGTCTCCTGCAGCATTGCACTGTGCCATATCAGTTTATTGTATATGCACACTCACTGCTGGCTCCTAACAGAGAGGTGTACATTTCAAATGAAGAGCGATCACATGTCCTACACTCGGTCTAAAAGTCATTATCAACACCCCCATATTTGACACCTCCGAGCAGGAGCGGGAGTCAGAGGCTGCTGCTGACAGTGCAGACCTCCCTCAGGCCCTGCTGGGTGATAAATTCTCCTGTTCACTAATGCTGCTCCAGTCAATCACCAACTGATACTCTGTCCATACTCCCGATGGAAGACAGCCAGGTATCAGCTGAATGCCACAGAGACTGACACAAGATCAAACATGCAGCCGAGGCAGTAGTGCACAAACAAAGGCATCGATGATGCTTCAAAGTGTGATGTGCATTTAGATTGGACACAGGTGACACGTTTGCATCCCTCAGCACTCTCTGACCAGTTAGTCTCATTCTGACCTTAGACTTAACTCTACTACTGCTGAGTAGTATAAAGAGTCTGATATTAGGAGCACAGCGTGAGGAAATGTGTGAATTCCTGGCTGTGATAACTGCCAGACAATTCTGACAGCAATACTCGACATGCTAGTCAGATTGCAACCTCACACAGTCTCACTTCTCCGGAGTAAAAAAAAAACAAATGAACGAAAAAACATCAAGTTGTCTGCTGCAGAAGCTCGAGTCTGATCTCCTGCTAGTCAGCAGTCTGCCGTCGTGGCACTGGCTGGAAATGTTGCGTCTGAGATATGACTGTCTGACAATAGGTATCTGATATGTATTGTGTCGGCAATTACAGACTGTGCAGAGGCTGCCGGTCCTTCACAACACACACACTGTGGGATTTGATTGAGGACAAAGCAGTCACATCAAAGTACAGCTGAGGCTGATGTGAATGTCATTAGTTCTGCTCTTACACAAAAGTATTAGAGAAATATTCATCCTGAGCGAAGCATTTTTTATTTTTATAGTAATCCATTCATGTATTTCTCTGAAGACAGAAAGCATGGGGGGAGTCCTGCCTCCTGCGTAAACCTAAACGAGTCTAAAGAAATGCTCCAGTTCCCACACGAGAAACTGCAATAAAAGGTCTTTTAGCATCTTATTTAGTCTGACAGCCCTGCCCTCCCATATTTCACAATGCTACTACTGCACCTGATGTCTTCTCGTGATTTCATTTGACCTCTGACCTCTCTCTGACAGACTGTACAGAGGAGAGAGTGACATGGTAAAGGCTACAAACACTGCTATCAAAAAAGTGTTGGGAAGCCTCCAATCAAAGGCACGATTTGTTCCCCTCCGCCTGCAACCTGTGCGCCTCCTTCCACCTCTCTTTCATCAGGGGGAATTTATCTGCACTCTGTATTGACCTGGCGTCGAGCTTTACACCTACCACCATGCAGGATGTGAAACCGACGGATTCAGGAAGCCTAATCGGCGCAGCACATTGATTGGAACTTTCAAAGCTCTGCTAATTGAACTTCAGCCAGACTCTGTTGCTGTTTCACCTTCTATCCATGCTAATTCTGTATTGAGAAATCCTTCAATCAATGATCAGTCATGTGCCTGACCTTGTTCAGAGAGGAAGAATAATGCCGCCATTTTCTCACTGGAAAAAAAGACAATACTGCTTATGAAAAGAGACGGAGCAGATGTTGGCGGCGTTCCTGAATTCATTATGAGTTTATGACCTGACAGAGGTGTTTCCTAAAATTCATCAGAGCCGTCATCCATCACATGAGGCAGTCTCACCCAGAAGAACACATCGGACAGGATGTCATCCATTTTCTCTACTCTCATTCTTCAGGTTATTTCTATAGATCAGCCCAGGATGAGAGGTGAAAGCTGGACAGGAAGCGTGGGTCCAGTGGTCTGTCTCTGAACAAATACCCACCGATGTACAACCACAGAAGGACAGAAGAAAAGAAGAAGAATAACTGACGTAGCTCCGCAACTATTGGTTGTTCTTACAATAAATCAATCAATAGTCTTCCTGTCTTTATAATTTCCCACAACCCGGGTTGACATCTTCAAATGCCACGTTTTGTTTGCCTCCAAAACCCAATTAGCATCAAAACCATCAAATCGACCCAGAACCCGTTCCAGCAGGCATCCTTGCTGATGAACACAGCAGATAAATATCATAGATAGACACATAACCTAATATGGTGAAAGCATGAATTGTGACGTGGAAGCACTGATAGAAGACATCCCACAGAATTCACAGTGATTCGCTCTCCTTCCAATTAATGGCAGCATTTTCTTTTTAATGGACTCTCTGTGGGCTTCCAGTAATTAAGGAACACATTTGTTGCATTAATTTTTGATTCTGACACCAAACACGTGAAATTATTCAGCTCTAATTGGACTGAGAATAGATAATGAAGTTTGCGCGTGACAAAGACAAAATGGATCCGAGTCAGAGTACGAGAGAAAGGGAACAAAGAAGGCTAATGAGAAATCCGTGACTCAAGTAACAATCGAGACTTGATCAACGATCTGGGTAGTTTGAATGCTTTAGATAATTCTGTTCATTGTTTCACAGCAATCATAATCACACACTCGCAGCACACGGAACCGAGACAATACGTAACAATCAAAGCTTTTCATTGAGAGCAGCACTTTCTCCAGAAGTCAGACCAAGTCAGTCACACCGAGTCAGAGCAAGAGCTCAGGTCGGAGCAGAGACTCCGACCGCGCTCTGAGATTTCAAGGCAGAGAAGTTCTTTCTGCTTCAATACACCCTGGAAACCCAACGTGCCATCATTTCAAGAAACATCATCTGAATCTACAGCTCCTATCAGCAGTGTGGAGCTTCTTTCTGATGAGGTTCAGCTCGTTGGTCAGCTGGTTCCCTATCCCACGGTACCAGGTACCTTTTCTTCCTACAGCTCCTCCATCTGTTTATATTGTCGTCAGACTCGTCCCGAACTGGACGCGAGCTATCAGTCCTACAAACACACCGAGCTGACGTTCACATTACTGAACAATTCCTCAGACCAGGCTGATCTCAGAGGAAATCACTACGTGATCATCTCATGAAGGTGGCTGCTGCACGATTGAAGTCCATATTTCTGTTCGGATATTTATGACCCTGTCTGTACAGCGGTAAAGTTCAATCATTTAATCGTACAGGAAAATGTGTTTCTGTGTAATTGACAAGAAACATTTTGTTTTATTTGTGTACAGATCATAAAACACAGCTGGATGCTTCTGTCATTTTCCACTTGCACCATTCTCTTATGTGCTAGTATCAAAAGGCAAAATGACAAACCATAGACTCTCAGTCGATTTACTTTCAATTAATAAAGTATGAGCCCAACACAATCTCTCCGATTCCGTTTGGCTCAGACACACACTGATCCATACTCCCATATGTTCACATCCTGTAGCCGGGACCACTTGGTTTCTTCCAAACATCGTTGTGCAGGACAGGAAGGAGTCTTTTAACTCTCAGATTCTTTGCATTCTTTGTCTGCAGAACAGCCCATTTATAGCAAATGGTCCAAGCTGATTCCCATGACACTGACTTCTACGAATGGTCTGCTTCACATTGTTCCAGCACAAAAGTCCCCTCCTGAACAAGAACACGAACTCTATCTTCTTAAACAAATAACCAAGACAGACATCATGGTAATGGAAACTTGACAAACGGCCCACGTCGCCAAATTAACGACATGTGACGTAGACGATATTGGAGCTCTCGTGTGTCTCTGCCAGCAAAAATAAAGACTCCTGCCCTCAGTGGGAAAATCTTACAGTGCAGCATTCCTCAGTGCCTCTTGTCCACCACACTACAGCTGAGGCTGCAGTATAAAAGCAGACACTTTCTCCTCCAGTCACGGTGAATTTGGGACACAAGAAATCTGTTGCAGCTCCAAACGCGGTGCCGCATACTGTGTGTCAGGTTTACACGATGCTGCGAGCCTCCCTCAGACAAAGGCAGTCAGAGCTGAGACATCAAAATCCTTCACCACTCAGGAAAGGACTTTTTCTCAGGCAAAATAAAACTACACATTATCAGGTCGTCCATTTTTTCACACCTTTCCTTTTGAATAATGTCTCATAAACACGTGGTGTATATGGGTTTCTGTCATGTCCCATATCAGAGCGGGTAGATATTCTTTAGTCATTTATCAGTGCCACTATAATTCACATTTCCATAGTATAAGGACACGATGATTATGATTAAAGTGCTACATTTATTAACAGAAAATGAGATGAAGGGATGAAGGGAATATCATGAGCAGGACTGTCACACAAGCTCGAGCCCAGAGACCCGCGTCTAGTTGGGTTTACGCAACAAAGACACAGAGAAAGAAAAATAAGAGACTCTGCTGAAGTTAATGTTACACATGTGCTGCATGTTAAAGTCCAATAACCAGTGTGAAGTGAGAGGAATAAATGTGCATCAATTAATTCATTGTTTGACACAATTTAACTTTGGTTGACACCAAATATTCCCTCTTCTCCAGTCTGTGAGTGTTTAGTTCATGTTGTCTGTAGAGCTGTGCACATTTCTTTAATTTAAACGCCTGAACAATGCGTAGAGAAAGTCAGCAGCAGATTAATCAATCATTTAAAAACATGGGAGTTTGCCCAACCGATCCACATGTGCTTTGTGGATTTGGAGAAGGCATTCGACGGTGTCCCTCGAGGGATCCTGTGGGGTGTGCTCCAAGAGTATGGGGTACGGGGCTCGCTGCTACGAGCCACCAAGTCCCTGTACAGG
>JAUMTR010000008.1:18883322-18927195 GCA_032270685.1 Microctenopoma stevenorrisi
TTTCCCTACTTAGGCTACTGCCCCCGCGACCCGATCCCGGACCAAGCGGAAGATAATGGATGGATGGATGGATGGATTAAAAACATAGTTTAAAAAAATTACTGGCACAAGAATATCAGACCTGACGGTTTCACGAGGCCTGTGGTATAGAGCAGGGGTAGGCAAGTTCAGTCTAAGAGAGCAGCAGCCCTGCTCGTCTTCCAACCCTCCAGCTGTTAACCAAGAGCAGGAACTGTTGATTGCCTGGATCAGGTGTGTAAGTGCAGGGATGGTTGGAAGACAAGCAGGGCAGCGGCTCCCTAGGACCGAACTTGCCTACCCCTGGTATAGAGCATTCAATCAGATCTACCCACCACCCACAGCAGTAGCACCTCTTCCACATGCTGGCATTTATCTGGTACCCATTAGTTGATGCCTCCTGCAGACAATATGCAACTAATTCTCAAAAGACCACTTGGAAGAAGACGTATCTTAAGATGTCCCCGTGCTGAGCTGAGCGCACACACGCACAGTATTCTAACTCAACCAGCCGGGACTCCCTCGTCAGTTCCGAAGCAACACATCAGTACCACCCTCATTAAGCTGCCACCTGCAACAATGAGTGCTTCAGAAATCAATATGCTACACGCGCCTGCAGAATGGGACAGTCCCCGCGTTGCCAGGTCAATACAGATCATCAGGGCGAGTTAGAAACTGCTGACTGATTTCAGGATGGGCTTATGGTGATGTGTAATGTCTTGTACAGCAGAAGAAGAACTCCTGGTAACTGTCCCTTTAAGAGCTCTGCTTATTTTATACTACCGTGGAAAAGACTGCAATTCAATAAGTGGGTTTTTATTTGTGATTAAGCATTTGCCAGATCTGCGGTTCTATACAAACCATAATCAGTTTTAATGTTTTACCGTCAACTCCTAAAAGCATCAGGACATAAAGGTGAACCGCGGGTTTTAGCTGGTACGGGTTTCTCGGACCTTATTTATTGACAACAGATCAGCTAATCTTTTCTTAAATCTACTTTTTGGAGCATTTTAGTATCCTATTGGTATATTTGTGAAAGCAAACCCACCTTAAACGTGTCCGGTGCCGGACCCAGCCACGACTGTCTGGTACTGGGGACAGTGCTTTGAAGGTTTAGGACTACTGTGTAACCACAGCGGGCAACCTGGGTTTATTTTGTGTCAGTGAAAACACGGCAGAGGTGCTGAGAGCACCGAGTCATAATGAGTCATCTTCAAGACCATCACCAACTGCTTTATGGCAAAGTCTGGCTCCATCGTCGCGTGAAGACATGTCCCAGTTTGATACCAGTGATAGTTCACAGTAACAACTAATCTTGTTGGACAACACATCAGGACAAGACCTCCAACTTCTGACGATTTCATTTCTAGAGTTGCACAGTACTTTTTTCATGGAGCTGGTGATGACAAGAGACCTTAAAGATGAGTGATTGTTGGATCTAAATTTGCCAGGTGGAGTCCAAATTACGGCTTCTTAAGCATATGAGATACTCATCCAGCATGTCCTGGATGAGTAAACGTGGGACTGCATAAAACTCCACCAGAACAAAGTCATCTATAAGCAGCTGTTCACACACTTATGAGGGCAACAGTGAAGAACTTTTCTACGTATTATTTGATAGTTATTCAATCTTTCAGATATTCAATATTAAAGTTCCCAAAACCCCACTTGTTTTCCACCTACCTCTTCAAAGCTGCTGTCCTCTTTCTTGAATGCTGCCAAAAGAAGAAAGAGACGAGAGGATGAGACATTCCTTGTATTGACATCTTTTGAAGAATGAGCTAAATAAAATGTCAAATGCTAAAGATGAAGCGTGCGCACAACCTCCTTCCTGCGCTGGCATTCATTCTGTGCTCATTAAGGCAGCGTGGGAGTCCGCGTGATTTGAGCTGAAGGGGCGCTCACTAGTTCTGGTGACAACTCTCTTATCTAAGAGTTTCACTAGAGGCCAGAGAGCAGGGACGGAAAGGCTTCGACATGCACGTCGTCTTCAGGAAAAGCAGAGACGTGTGGAAGCTAAACCTAAAGATTATTTTTATTATTCCAATGTTACATCACATGGTTTCCTCTTCAGGAACGTATGGCTGGTAAAGGTATCTAAATGTGAAGATGACTAACAGCTCTTCCTCTGAGTTCTGCTGTCTTATTGTGAAACTCACTTATACACTGAAGCTTCAAAATGAGCTGCTTCCAGCTATTTCTTGTCTTGTTTATGAAGCAGCATTTATTTTTCAACTGCATGTCGGTGTGTCATCTACTTTTTAATGAGTCTGCTTAAAGTAACATCTGGAGCCCCATATGTTTCATTTCAACATAGGTGGACGCGCTGCTGCAATCACCGCACGCCGTCTTAGTTTTATAGTGTTGTTTCAAATTAAACTCATTTCAGCCTCGCTGTAATATGAAGAATAAACAGAGACTGTCAGCAAACACGCTCAGAAATAATGGGACGATGTCTTCGCTCCACATATGGAACTACGGGTGTATTTAGCAGCAGACGCTTCTGAATCACCGTATGAAACACGCCGTGGCTCTGCAGTCAGATCAGCACAGTGAACTCCACATTAACATTTTGAGCTGCAGTACTGGTTTGCATTAGGTCGAGTGAGCTGTTGCGCCCCGTTCTTCTGCCACTGATTCATGGAAGGAGAATGAATGACAGGACGACTGCTACTACAGTAGTGAGCTGCATTTCCCTTCAGATTAGATGAAGTGTAACTCATTGAGGAAAAACTGATTTATTACTGCACACCAAGCGGGGGGGGGGGCAGGAAATAGCATGGGCATAACCTGATTCCCACACACACACACACACACACACACACACACAATGGTTCTTTCCGAATGGTCGAGAGACTGTTGGAGAGGACTGGAAAAGAAAAACGTCCTGTGATTCCCATGAACCCTTCAGAAAAATATGAGAGCGCTTTAATGCAGTAGTTACATCTGAAGACATCCTGAGAGTTTAGAGAAGAAACACAACTGTGTGTGTGTGTGTGTGCTTGTGTCTGCAGCTTCGATTACTGAATCCGCTTGTGGAGCCTATTATTAATAGCTAAATGATGATTTCTCAGTTATTGACTCCTAATGAAGAGGGAGGTGCAGATGGAACAGAATGCTCCGGGGGGGCTTATTTATGTCAGAGTGAATGTTTGGAAGCGTTGTCAGCGCAGCCACTGAGCCGTTAAACTGCTGCTTCCCTGTCCTCAGACGGTCTGTGCACACACACACACACACTCTCCAGAGGCCACGGCCAGAAAGTCCTGACGGCACCATCAGAGCTGATACAGTGAGTACAGTGGACCACAGGTAACGTCAATCCCCCGCTCTAGCTTTAAAAAATATTAATATATTCCTTCACTGCAGATACGTGTTACTATATTTATGTCGGGGGGGAAGCACGCAGGAAATACGTGTTTTCTGGAGGAGATGATAAAATTAGACGTGGCGCTAAATGAAGATGGTTTCGTTCACTGTGTTCACTGCAGGCGACCTTCTGGTTTAAAACCCACAACCTCCACTTTAATGCATCCACAGCGTTTCACACGGCGCCTCTCGCTTGAAGGATTGTGTCTTTTGATCAGATTTAAGAGGAAAACATTAAGAAGCCAAAGCCGTCTTTCATACTTTTCTCTCCAGAGCTGTGGGAGACGTTCATTGCTAATTTACCACCAGGAATCTGCTGAGAGATAAATCCAGCAGTAAAACAGCACAACCTGAGTCTTGACAGGGTGTATTTATAGCTGACAGAACATCAGATGTATTTGTCTTTTATTTCTGCAGCACATAAGCTTTTCTCCAGGAATGCCTGGATTCCGACTAACCTTTGCACATATCACCCAAACTAGAGCTAAAAACAACTCGCGGGTTTCAAGGTGAACCTGAGAGCTGGTTCTGGTCATCCTGCGTGCACTGGTTAGCGGTTAGCTGTGGGTACACCTCTTAGTGTAGACGGACAGAGGGTCCAGAATCTGCATCCATAAGGTGTACGCAGAAAGATCCTGCAGTTGTGACTCCACCCACGCGTTGATCTAATCTAATCTAACCGTTATTGATTGCATTACAATCAGACATAAATGCTGCAGTGGACATTGTGGAAGCAACGTTGCAGCAACGATGCAGGGGGCGAGCGTGCGGCTCGATCGCGAGGCAGGAAGTTTTTACTAATGAACTACGTTAAGACAGAAGAGAGGGAAAACTCATGCTGATTATTTTGTGTGGACGTACCCTTTAATCACACTTTACACCTGGAAGCTGCAGCTCCTGGGATGCAGCTGGAGGTTAATTGCTGTGCTCAGGGGCACTTCAACAGTGGTAATGAGGGAGGTGAAACGTCTGTTGATTCTCCCCCAGGTTCAGGGATCAAAGACCTTTTGGTCTGCACACAGGAAAGAGGGATTTTATAGGAGGTTTTTGCTTCCTGTTGTATCATCTATGATATGTCAGTGTAGTTCCTCCCCCATGATTTATGTCAGTAAATGCTGCTGTGCATATCTGTCACAGTACCACAGCAGCTCCATGATTATTTTATTCTATATAGGTAATGATGCATTTACATTATCTGATTCGATAGTATTATTTCTCAATAGGAGACTTTGCCACGATGATAGACAGCTTATAATAATCCAGGAAACACATACAGTGCTAAGACCAGTGAGCAAAGTGTTAAGCTAAGAACAAACGGGGGTTCTGAAGTCCACCAGCATCTGGCAGGGGTTAAAGTCAAGTCTGCTACTTATGAGTACTCAAAGCGGAGGGGGGGGGGGGGGGGGGGGGGTTTATTAAAAATGTATTGAAGAAGGCGTCAGATGTTCCATCACTTCCATAGAATCCGTCATGAGAGGCCAACCTGACCCAACATCCTGTTAAACATGTGCATTATGCTGCGCCGTAACCCGACGTGTGAGGCAGCTCCGGCCGCTGGGAACAGTTGGGTCGACACCGTTATGAGGACACAGACAATAAAGTGGGCTCTCGGGCCGCGCTGTGTTTAAGCATCCGTAGAGCGGAGCGAGAGGCCGGTCGATGCTCAGATGAGTTGATTTAGATGGGAGGAAAGATCGCCAATAGGAGACGAGCGTCAGCACAGCAGAAAACTCGATGCCAATCTTTGTGCTCCTGCAACATCGACCCGGACGCGCGTTCGTCCCTCGTCTGTGTCTTATAGCTACTGGCCCCCCCCACACAAACACACATCTTCAAAGGCCAATGAGCCCTGTGAGGATCTCTGACTAGTGTGTGTGTGTGTGTGTGTGTGTGTGTGTGTGTGAGATGTGGTGGGTGCACCTTGACACCCGGTGATAGTGTGTGTTTGCTTTAGTGTCTTTAAGAAGTAAAGTTCAAACCTGAGCATGATGATGATGATGATGATGATGAAGGTGCCAGCGATGCCTCAGCTGATTAACCTGAAGAGCATTTCTTTCTTCACTCACTCTTTTAGGGTGTTGGTCCGACTCATCAGACTCAAACACCATGAATGATGACCCGTTTCTCCAGTAATCACGGGCGCGATGGGTAAATGAGAAAGTCAAGAGAGAAGCAGCTGTTTGAACACGGGTGGGTTGGAAAAGTGGAAACTGTGGTTTCAGCACGAGTACCGAGGAACTGCTGAGTCTACAGACAAATACGACAACCGATTACGCGTATGAACTCAGCATCAGCCTGTCTGCACCGAAACATGGGGACGCTTTAGTGCCACTTGTCCTCAGGGAGTTGTCAGGTTTCTGGGGACAGCGATCAAAGCCTGCAGCGTTTCTGTTTCTGGTAAAAAATAGAATTATTAAAGGTTGAAGGGGGAAAGAATCTATTCATGTGTCTTTGTTTTAGTCTGTAAATCTGACTCACTCCTGCTGGTTGTTGCTTCTTTCATGAAGCAGTGAAGGCTTCAGCTGTCAGTGGTTTCATTAGAGATTCACACAAGTCTGTGACTTTCTTCATTAACACATCACTTACTGAACCTGGACAGTGCTACATGTCTGTGCCAGGAGTCCGTCATCATCACTATCACACTACAGGTGCTGAGGTGAGAATAACACAGGGAGGCCAGAGTCGTTTTCCTGCTAAAGAACACAGGAATAAAAAACCTGGGAGCAGACATCAGCTCAGCCGGAGCTGCTGCTGCTGCAGCTTCACGCGTTTCTCAGCTCACACACACACACACACACACACACACACTCAAAAAAAAGAAAGTGCTCACCGATATTCCTGAAACTCTCAGACAAAGTTCTCCTTAACTTTTTCATTTTGCCCATTTTCTCCGCGGGCTGGGACGTTGGCATCAGGTCGCACATGTTGTTTTCTTCCTTCCTTTCTCTCCGCTTCTTCGCGGCGCGCTGGTTTGGTGGCTTTGGAGCTGGGGAGGAGGAGGAGGAGGAGGAGGAGGAGGACCGGTGCTCGCTCAGCCCAGCTGCAGCGCGCTGGCAAACACAGGAAACGGAGCCTGGGCGACCCTCACTTCTCTCATCAACTAGTAAAGCGCCGAAGCTTTCTTCTTCAGAGATTCACAGAAATGAAACTACATTTCCAAAAGTCCGCGCGTGACGTGCGAAGCGCGCGCAACGTGCTGCGTCTTTTCTCCTGCTTCTAGTTTCACTAAAGCGCATCTAGTCGGACTTCTTCCCTTCTATCCTCCCTCCCTGCTCCACCGCAATCTAGATGTCATTTTTGGGGATTCTCGCTCTAGTTTCGACCCCTAGGCCCCGCCCCGGACGGCGGCGATTGGAGGACTCGCGGGGAATCACCGCGTTCCCATTGGACGCGCAGGCCGTCCGTCAGCGCGCCGGCGCCGCCCTGGAAGATGTTGCAGGAGGAGGCGCTCCTGCTGGAGACTGTTGCTGCCGCTGCCTTCTGCAGTTTCTCCCCCCCCACACACCGACCCTGAACTCACCTGACCCAGACCACGTTTTACCTGACACCAATTTAATAAAGTCCTGAGCAAAAGACAACAGAAAAAAATCTGGCGTTTGGTAAAAATATCTATGTATCCCAATAATAACAGAACATGATAAGTGTGACGCTTCTCATCATACAGTTTACCTGCCTGAAACCCACTTTTTTTTTCAAATCTCCAGGAGATCATTTCTGACACAGGCTCTAATTTCTAGCAGCATGTAGTCAGGATTTAAAATTTAAAAAAGGAGTGGTGGGATTAGAGCTATCAGAATTCTCCAAACTCTGCATCAATAATCTAAATCCTGCAGCAGCGAGCTCATGAGCTCTATTCTGCTCCCATCATGTGTCTTTATGTGCGGGCTGACACACATCCAGCGTGATCCGTGCTGCAGTCACCACAGCAGCCGCATCACTAATTATTCAGAGGCATCAAAAGAACAATGGTGTAGCAGTGTGTCCACTGTACCACAACGCGGCTGCTCTGTCAGAGACCCTCCTGACGCCTGATTACTCAGGATCATTAAGACGAATGCACGGCTTCATGACAGCATGAAAAAGTGGTTTTTTTTGTTTGTTTCATGCTCCAGTTGCTGCAGGTTGGAGGATCTGTGCACGGCTGTGGCACCAGATGCCAGCGAGATAACTTGACTTTGAAGATTTCTCACCCAACACAATCCTGTGAGGAGAGGAGGCTCCTCTGGAACAGTAACAACCCCCCCGAGGATGTTTGGAGACAGTGGAAGAATCAATGAGCTCAACACTGGTTACACACCAACACACCGCCTCTACAGTATCGAAGCATTTACTGAAGAAATGCAGAACAATTAGTGCTTCCACAGATCAGAGGAAAATGTGCAAACTCAACGATCACCGTGACTTTGACAAGAGTCAAATTGTGATGTTAGACCAAAGATGGGGAACCGCTGAACTGGCCACAGGGTCCAAAGCCTCCTGAGACTCATTGATGTACATGGGGAATGAAGGGTGTGTAGCATCCACAGCACAATGAGCGCATGAGCAAGACGAGCTGCTCTGATGAATTCCATTTCATAGTGTGGGTTTACAGGAGAAAAGGTGGATCCTGCGGGAGTTCAATCCATTGAGGCCCATCTCTGAAGGTACAGGACACCTTCGTGGTCAGCATGAGGGAGACCAACACCACACACACGTGAACTATGCTCTTCTGGTCATGTTTCACACTTCAGAAGGGTGGAGTTAGCATCCAGATGCAGGACGTCTTCTCGTGTTTTTATGGACATAAAAACAGATGTGATTTTGTGTTTTTGGAAAACTGGGTACATATTACATTTTCAGTGTCTAATTTTTTTCCAAGCATATTTTGTAGTATCTAAGTAAAATAGGAAGGTTTGAAACACACTCCTTCCGTGTAGAAGCAGAGTTCAGGGATCGAACCTGTTTTTATGTAGAAAGAAACAAAAGCTCATTGCTAAAAGAGCAGATTACATTTTATTCATGTGTGAGGACAAAGCTCTGCTACACTTACTGTGTATTTTATCACTCAACAGCAAATATACAAAGTGCAACGTGTGAAATATCTATAAAAAAAAAAAAAGAAAATAAGAATTGTAATGAAATTTCTGAAGACAAAAAAACTTTACGCAGCTGCAGATTTAAGCTTCACACATGTCCAACAGAGAAAACTAGTTCTGTCTCCAACAAGAATCACAAGGCAAAAGAAATTCAGATTTTTTTTCAATTGTGTTTGTTATTTAAAAAGTGAATAATACGGAATGAATCGCATCATTCTGGAGGACTGTTGTCTACGGGGTCTGTGTCGTGGAGCCCAGCTCATCGTGCTGCCTGTGGAACCGCTCCGGCACAGCCGCGTTACTCGTTGTCAAACTTGCTGTACGGGTGGTCCGAGTCACCCATCAGGCCTGCACAGAGGAGGAGAGGGAGGAGACAGAGTGGACACATGAACACACAGACACAGCTCACGGTGAGTCAGTGAAGCTGCTCTCCTGATTACATTTCCTACATTTTCCATGGATCTATTAATCCTCAGTGGAGGTGGAGCTCATGTTAATAACTGCTGGAAAATCCGTCTCCCGCAGCACACTGGTAATGCTGTTACGAATGTGAAACGTGGGGTGTAGGTGGACTTTATCTAATTCAGTCCTCGTTTCAACGCTGAGATGCTAACAGGACATATTGTAGATATAACTTTGAAACAGCACAATTAAAGGTTTACACAGGTACAACTGTGCGTAAAGCAGCACGACACAGTCTCTCTGCCAGTGATGTGGTTGATGTTCGAGTCACACGCTCTTGATTATTATTAATAACTTATAAGCGCAGCTAAAACCATAACAGCTCATCTGTTCACCAAGAAGCGCTGCCACAAAGACTTCTTCTGACCCGCACGTGATCTTGGTGCTTGCTCCTGCTTTTATTTTGTAGAGAACACAGGCTTCAACAGAAAAGTGTCCGGATGTTGAAACATGTCAGAAGACAGATGACGTGCGCTGTAAAAAAATCCTGACGTGTAAATATTTGAAGAGTAAACATCTTTCTGTCCTAACACAGAGAACAAGCTGCTGAAAGCAGAAACATATTCATTATTAGCCTGCTGTTTGCTTCGCTGAAGGCTGAAACATAATAACGTGTCATTTATTTGTGCTTCAGTATGTAAACAACTGGTTCTGTCACTTTACAATGACGTGAGAGTTGGCAAAGCAGAAATACTCCTGACAGAACAGCAGCTGCACAGGGCTGAAGGAGGCCAAGGATTTTAAACGACTACACAGAGTTATCACGGTGTTGTTTTCCTAGCTTAGCATAAGTTCTATGGCAGAACAACAGAAGGACAATAGAAGACAGTAGAACATGGTGAATGTCTCGAGTCTGTCTAAACAAAAACAAAACAGCTTCGTAGAACTTTTTTTCCCCACGTGTGCAGATGTTCTTGTCGACAAGAGGGAGGAATCCTCAGCCACCTTCACTGATCTTTGACTGAGAGCCGAGGCTTCAAGTGAGGAGAACAGAGGATTTTCCAGCAGCTCCTCGCCATGTAATTAAACAGTAGTATACTGTGTTGTCAGGGAGGTCCACTGTGACGCCCGCAGTCGTGACTTCACACAAACTCCAGCACTAAATCACCTCCGAGCCCGCTGAACGATGTTTTAGCATCTTGCAGCATGTGATGCAGATAAACTCACACACAGAGGACTGGGTTAGCCACGGCTACCTCTGCTAACTCTGCTTAATTTTACTATGTTCATCTGTGCTGAACCTTCTGTTGTGTCAACATACAGGTCTCAAGGTTCATGAAATGGTCATGCAACAGAATTCAAGTATTGCTAACTAAAATGATTTAGAAAACTCTGAGCACTTCAAGTAAAACAGCTGATAATAAAAGCCAATGTAGCAAAGCAGAAGATTGATCTTCTCAAATATGAGATAAAAGAAGGGGATGATGATGACTCTTGGATTTTTACGCTGGCTTTGAATGTCTCTGCTGCACAGCACAGGAAGTACAGACAGTGTGATACAGGTCGTAATACCAAACGAGTTGTTTGGTCAAAAACAAGGCTTCAGCCTGAGCGTATGATAAATTATGCTTAAACTGATTTAAGCAGACAGGAGCTGCTGTAACCTGTGTGTGACCTGAATCGGCTCGCCCAGGGACCCGGGGCGTGTTCTGCTGAATAATGCAACGCTGGCACAGGGTATGGAAATGAAAGTCGGCGACAATGTGCTGAAAAATCGGAGTCTAATTCGACATGCATCTGACAGACACGAGAAACACCACGCGGAAGACGTGGTTGTTTCCATCCGCCGCTGTGTTAAGACAGCGGGTTCACAGACCACGCAGGGAAGAGAGAGTCAGCGTGTCAGAGTATCACTGAAGAGGCTCAACAGGACACATGCACTGATGCCATGCGGACCGTGGTTCATACGCACCGTACTTCCTGCGGATCTCATCATGCCGCGCCTTTCTCTCCACCTTCCTGTATGAAAACAGAAACAGGAGGTTCAGGGTTGAGCCTGAAAAACACTTTTCCACATGTAGTTTAGCTCATTCCGTCGAGAGCAGCTGAGAAAATGAATGTGTGTCGCGTCTCCTGTGTCACAAAGAGCTGTTTTATGTTTTATCTGCAGACAGTTAAAGTCCAGCAAACATTAAAGTCTTTAGACTGGCTTGAATAAATACTTAGACATGAATTATCAGTACCTTACCATCGACTGCAACAGCGAGCAGGAAAAGAAAACATTCACATCACTATTTATCCCAATATCATGAAAACTACCAGTGATCCACAGTCTCATATCACACCATCAATACCATATTGACGTTGTGTTTCACAACGCTCTACACAGCCCATTTATTTACCGCCGCGTAGAAAACGTCAATAGAAATCTCAGTAACATAGGAGGATGGAGAAGCTGATAAAAGCTGAATAAAACCCGGAGTGCGTTCTTCATAGATGATGATGATTTAAACACTGATGTGCTGCGTTTTCACTCGCTGCACGTTAGCTGCCAGTGAAACACAAACCAACAGTTAACAAACACTCGTTTTATGGTTTTATGCTCTGGACGTCACATTATCTCCTGCACAAAGAGCTGCTGTAAACCAGGCTGTGTTTTATCTCCAGGTAGTGACGTGTGAGCGCTGTGTGCCGTCTGCCCCTCGGCCTGCGCGCCACTGACCGACTGCTTCCCTTCACACTCGCGCTGCGGGAACACGGCTGCAGTCAACGAGTGGAAAAAGAAGTCGGGTACAGTCGGAAGAGGCAAAAGCTGTTGGTGAGTAGCAGCATCGTGTTATCTGCTGCTCTGGCGTGCTGCATTTAGGGACATCACCAAGTGTAGAAACGAGTACTGACCCGACGTGTGAGAGGCATCAACTTCTTTTTCCTCTTTGGAGACTCATCACACCCCTAATAACCCTTTACTTCCTCTTAAGTTCAGTGTCCCGCACCCTAAGACTGAATTTAACTTCCAAGAGACACAGTTCACGTTGTTCAATGAACACACCAATACCCAATAAACACATTTAATCTGCAGGGTTTTGTTGTCGATCACAGCTTAAGAGCAGTGTCAGCATTGAGAACAGTGAATGGGTCAATCCCTCACATGAGATGTTGCTGATTCTCGCAGAATTCTGTCCAACTCACACTGCTGCGAGCAGGCTCTGCGGTCGCCAGGCTGCAGCGTCTCTCCCATGATGGGTCCAATCTATTCTGAAAGTCCTGTTCGCAACTATGTAGGTCACTGCACCAAGTCAGACTTCTGAGATTAGATCATGCTCACCACAGGAAACCCTCCGTAGATCCAGTGGCATGTGAGAGGAAAAGCTCAGAGGCTGGATAATTCAACTCACTGCTTGCTCTCGCTCTCACACACACACACACACACACACGCTGCAATTTGATTGTGATCCACCAGTTAGTGACTATGTTTCTGCTCAACTGCCCCGCTTAGCAACACGTCATCCTCAGAGGACGGATACACTGGGAGCACAAGCACTGAGCTGAAAGACGAGGCTGAAACGGTTAAAGAGAGAACGAGGGAGACGGGTTTCCAGGTCTATTGACTGCTGGATGATCGCACCGCTTCTCTGACAGTGGGCGGCACTGTTTATGAGCACGAAACCAAAGAGCAGCTGCACGGCCGTCACAATCCGACTAGTGTTTTGGGATATGAGTGGAGGAGCGCTGAGACATAGACTTCTTGAGGCTACACAGCTGCTCGGAGCTCAAATATACAATGTGATTTGATGACAGTTGGGTAACAGCACTGTTCCAGTTTAAAGACATTTGACTATGAAGATGATCAACAAATGCTTTCATACTGCATGTGTGTGGATGGTGACACAGTTTGTAGCAACTACAGCCATCATTTATAAAATACATTTTAATGACTCGAACATATCTGTGGATGTGTTGAAATGGCCTGTTTTGATATCTGGTTACAGCCTTTGACTGCATGAGGTCAGTTTTTCCTCTTCTTCTCTGTTTAAAAATGTCTATCTGCATTTACTCTGCTGAAATCTTGACTTTGACACAGATGTGTCTACCTCCTGGAGGGTATTCTTAATCTAGCTGCGGCTGTAATCATTTTATTTTTCCGTTTGGTTTTTCTGCACCCACCAGGTCTGTTTTTAAGAACGTAGGAAATGGCTGATTCAGCTGTACCTGATCTTTCTGCTCACACCGATGGGTCCGTTATGATAATTATACTCATTCAACATCGTGGTGACCGTTAACAACAGCCTACAAATGTCCACCTGTGAACTAACTGACAGGAAAACAACCCAGAATTCTCACCTGAAAGGCGACAGCCATGCTCCAATATTTTCTTTTGTGTATTAGTACATTTTAACCTCAACAATCTGCGATTCCACTGAACGTGTTCAGTATTCTGCCAGTGCCATCGTGCACCATCGTGGTTTTACAGGAGTGAGGACTACTGGTTGGAGCCAAGCTGTTAAACAGGCACATCTAACAGATCGATCCAGCTTGTTTTACCACAACCTGGAATAAAGTTCTTACCGCTCTTCTGCGCGTTGTTTGATCTCTTCTCTCTTCCTGGAGAATCTCTCCTCATCTCTGTCAGGCCTTTAGACACAAGGAGGCAGGAACAGAAGGTGAGAACAACAATCGCACTCATCTGAATGTGACAATTTAAATGCGTCTCAAAAGTGAAACTCTGCAGTACCCAGGGTGTGATTTATATTTCAGTGGTACAGGAAACCGCTTCAGGTAATTATATCTCCTTTAAAAACGAAATGACCACATAGAGAGAGTGGAAGCTGAACAATCGGGAGGAGAAAGTACACTTTGTTAAGAGGTCAGTTGTATGGCTGTGTACTTTGTGTCCCATCTTTTTTCTCCTTCAGATGATAGACATGAAGGCAACACCTACACCCACAGGACTGTCAGCGTGTGACAGGCCAGTCTGCGTTGATTGACTGACATGACATTTTCAATTCACTCCAGCACAATGAGTGAAAGCATCACACACACACACACACACACACACACACACACACACACACTCAGTGTGCTTCTAAATGCAGTTTCAGGAACAACAGTGGACTGAATGTGGGATAAACTCATAGGTGTTAACCAGACACCAAACTACAGCACGGCAGTAATGTCATAGAGGCAGAATCTGAATTCACAGGCATTTGCAGGTGGAACCTTTATCAGGAACAATTGTCTCCTTTTGGTTTTAACAAGCTCTCAGTTGCTAACAAAGAAATGTAAATCAGCCTCACAGGCCACCAGAGGAAAACAGACCAGTCACTATTTAAAGCTAACTTTTTGATCCTACCTCAGGTCTGGGTAGCAGCACTGAGGACTTTCCAGTTGTTACTGCTACTGGAACTGAAATCAACAGTTTGTAATTTTAACTTACCCGGATCGACGCTTTCTGCAGCAGCAGCAGCAGCAGCAGATGGCGATGCTAGTGAGGATGACGCCTCCCAGCACAGCCATGGTGATGATGAGGGCCTCAAAGTTCACTGAATAACACCAGAAGACAAGTAAGCAGCCTGAAACCTTCAAGCCCTCTCTGCTGTGAATGACATTAAATACACTGTGTTCCAAATGATTAGGCATGTAGGATTTCCGTTAAACAACCTGTTGGGCTGTAGCGGGTGCTGGAAGATGCCGAGTTTAGAGAACTTCTTGATACAGTTGAACAGAGAGCTGTCGCCTGACCAGCCCTCACCAGTGTGCATGTAGAAAATCTTTTGCAACGGCCACCACGCTGCAACGAGGTGGTGGCAATGTAATGTTTGCTGCCAAAAATAATGATGCATTTTTGGCTGCTGTGGGTAGGAAGGGTCCCCACCATCCCTCTGTGAAGCCTACAGAGAACCTGTGGAGCATCCTTGGAACGAAGCTCTATGACCGTGGGTGGGAATATACCTCCTAACAGCAGCTCTGGAAGCTTCTGACATCCTCAAATGAAATTCCAGTAGAAACTCAATGAATTTACAAGTTCAATGGATGAGAGTTGGTGCGATCAAAGACACTGATTGTTTTGTTCAATAAAATCCAGATTACTATGAAGTAATGTATTATAAATATTGATGACAAAATAACAAAAACAGCTCACACATAATTATTTGGTGCATGTATGCACAGTGCACAGCGCATGTTCATCCGGCTTGGGAATGATGCCACCTGCTGACCAAACTGCCACACTGCACTTTCTAATAAAACCACAGAGAACACTTTCATTTCCAGTGAAAACACATCAGATAAGACTGAAGCAGCTGTTCCTCCTTGTTTCCATTATTGTTCTTACTACCGTCATGTTTTCTTTGCATTGCTTTCTCTGTGTTCTCTGCATATTATGCATTTTTAGTATTATTATATGTA
This sequence comes from Microctenopoma stevenorrisi, assembly GCA_032270685.1. NCBI lineage: Eukaryota > Metazoa > Chordata > Actinopteri > Anabantiformes > Anabantidae > Microctenopoma > Microctenopoma stevenorrisi. The sequence goes on from JAUMTR010000008.1 coordinate 18,898,589, forward strand.
CTTTACCGGTAGTGATGATGGGCATCCATATGAATATGTGACAGTAACTACAGTTGTCATATTCCTTCTATTGACAACTTTCTGATGGGTCAGAAGACATATTTTGTTTTAATTTAAAGCAGTTTGTGTAGTTTTCATTTATCCACTATGCCAATGATATATTGGTACAATAATATACCAATAATAATATGAGCCTACAGTTATGTATCCATAACTCAATGTCTGGAGTGCAGCTTTCAACTCTGAACCTACAATGTTCAGTATCATAAGGTTTTATATTACAAAAAACACCTCTACCACAAGGAATGATTGCTCAGCAATTACTAATTTTAATTTAACAAAATCATCAATAAAATCCTTCTAGTGGTTTATCCGGTGTGGCCAGACCTCCTCATGCTAATGCTTCTTCTTATGCTCTTCAACACTGCACAATGCACGTACACGTACTTTGCTTTTTATGCCAGAAGGCTTCAGCACTAAACGTGAAGCTGGTTATAATGTGTACATATATAAAGATAATTTAAATTCCTCTATTTGAGATGACTTATTTGATGTAAACTCAGCAGGTTAGAAAAGTAGTTTGGAATATTACAAAAACAATGAAAACTCTTTTTCCTGTAAGTAGGTGACAAACATACAATTTACAATAACATACGTTACAAACATTTGTGGTCTACTTTTAGCTATTTCAGTAACTAAACTGGTTTGTTGAAGCCACACGAACTGTGCTAAGCGGTTATTATTTTAATCTATGCCAGGTCTGCCTTTGTCAAACAGGAAAAACTGTGCAGGGAATCCTACAAAAACTATTTTAAAAAACTGTATTTGGGATTTTGTTTATTTTCCTTTGATATGTACAGATAAAGTGCTGCCCCCCTTCTTGATTTCTCTTGCACAGTTGTCAGACTTTCACACAAATATTATTAGATGGAAGGGAAATGCATTTTAAATGAGGATATCATTTTTTAAGCCCCACCCAGGCCTGATTACTGCCTGATGAAGCGACTTATTGACGCCTCTTAACTGTGACATGTACTTACTTTCACAGTGTCTGTACAACACCTGGTTCATGTTTTTTCTTTTCATGTTTCTGACCTCCGTAATCATTTCTGTGAAAGAAATTACCTCACTCGAAACTATTACCATCATAAATATCCCCTAGCTGACTATCTGCCATCTGCCTGGTTACACAGAGACTAGTGGAAGGATCACTGATTTGACTGCTGCTGGAGTGCAGTTTGGCAAAGCTACCTCACCAGATAACAGAGGAAGAAGCCAGAACGACAGCTTTCCTTTCTGATACTGGAGAGACGTGATGTGAGAGGAACAGAAAGCTGTGGCTGCTCTAACAAAACGTAGCTTGCTTCATGTCAGCTAAAGCTCTACAGTGTGAATGTTGACCAAAAACTTTGCACTTAACCTCCAGTTATTTGCCTCTTAAATTCAACCGTACCTATGTTTGACAAAGGTGGAGCATTTGAAGATCCACCACTCCAGTATAAAGCCACATGACAACGCAGTAACTTCTCTTTTAATTGTTTTTACTGTCTAATGTGTTGTTTATATTTTGTGACCTGTACCTGTGTGTGGTCTTTGTTGAACTGGCATAAGTATTACATCTTAAGAGTACTGAACCATTACACCAACTTCCCCAAACCAACGTAGCATCTCCCTGAAACTTAGATGACGACTAAAACAAGTTACCAGCTGGCTCTGCTGTCCAACAGTGACCTCAAGTACTTTTTAACAATAAACGCGCATTTACAAAAACATGGAACAGATGTGGAATTACTGCAGTCTGGGAAAGTGACAGAAAAAAAGTAATAAACCAGTTTAGTCACCATCTTTCATGCGATTATTTGACTGATCTACTCACGCCAGCAAACTCCCCATCGAGCCTGGGACAACTGGCAAACTTTCGGTGGCGGCAGCAACCAGGTCACTGGGTATTCTGTGCAGTTGTTGGTGGTAAAGCACCAAAGACACTGTGCAGACAAAACACAAACATCAGCGCTCTGTATGTCATGGTAAAAAAAGGAACCTGATGACTTGACTGATTCATGGTGAAATGTTCATGTAATTTTTAAGCAAACTGTAACATGAGCATTTGCCTTTTTCTTTATTTAGCAGATGCACTAATTATGAAATTATATTTACACCTCACCTGTTGAAAGCAACATTATTATTTTAGTAAACTTAACTGACAAAGACTGTGGCTGCTCTATACATCATTCAAATTAAAAATAAACTCCATCCAAGATACAATGAATTTAAACAAAAACTACACACACAAGTTTTTCTAAAACTGAATTTCTGAATCAAACAAGTAATATACAAATGTAAAACAGTTCCACTTGCTGCAGAAATTTGGGACAGTAGACAAACATGTACCACACACGTGCTGAACTGCCCCCTGTGATCAATGCTTTGCTGAATTAGAGCACAGAGGTTAAATAAGCCATAAATGTGCAGATAAGACAAATCAGAGGCTATACAGAGTTTAGGGCAAAGGTCTGGTTTTGCTATTCAAACATTTCAAACTTTATTATCCCACCTTGGCGTGTGGAACACAGGTGTCGCAGCTTTTCTGGTCAGCGCAGTCTGAAAGGGGAGAGAAGCAGAAACACGACGTTGACGTTACGGGGATGTAACGAGCTGTGATAGTAACGCAGCGTTTAAAAACAAGCCCTCCACAGCTAAATGCGCTGACCTACTTACCGAGGTACCACCTTCTACCGCCAGGTGAACCGCAAGTTACTTTAATATTACTTTGTAGGTGTAAGAACTACTGAAAGATACCGTGTATTTGACTAAAAGGCTACTTACGAATCGGGGGTGACGGAGTTGTTTGGCAGCTTCCCAGGCTAACCATGCTAACACAAAGTACGACGGCGACAAAGAACACCGAAGTGGTCAGTGTGTGACTCCTGGTTGTGAAAGACGACATTGTTAAAAGCTCCGAACAACTGTTGCTGGGCTGAACCTGGTCCAGAGGTACCAACGGCTCGTCGACGGCTGACACTGGCTTTTCCTGAGACTGTTGTTTCTGTTTTGCCTCGATCTATTACTGTCACTTCCTGGATGCGTAGGGTTCGCGCGTTTGGCAAAGTCTTCACTGCCCAGGCGGGCGGAGTTTAGGCCAAAGTAACCTATATGTGGCCGCCCGCTCAGCTGGATCGATGTTGAACAGTCCCACACACACACACACACACACACACACACACACACACACACACACACACACACACACATTCCAATTATATTATTTGTTTATTAATCCCTTCCTGAATTCAGCTTTCAATATAAAATATAATATATAACACAAGACAAGACAAGACAAGATAAGATAAGATAAGATAAGATAAGATAAGATAAGATAAGATAAAATAATCTTTTATTAGTCCCACACGTGGAAAATTTCAAAACCAATGGAATAAAAATAAAAAATACATTTCAGTAAAGTACTCAGCATTACAGTACAGCAGCTTTGTGAAACTGCACTTAGAAGATATTGCACTATTAGCTACTTTTGAATATTGATAAACCACTGTCGTGCACTGGCTGTGTATGTGCGTCAGATGTGTATGTGCGCAAGTCTATGTGTGTGTGTGGTCAGCTGCAGGGTCTTTTTTGTACAGTCTGACAGCAGCTAGAGGGAAAGACCTTCTGAGTCTCTCCTTCCCACAACGTGGATGCAGTAGCCCGCCACTGAAGGAGCTGCTCAGTGCTGTCAGAGTCTCGTGCATGGGGTGGGAGATGTTATCCAACAGGGATGACAGCTTAGTTGCCATTCTCCTGTCAGCCACAACCTCCACTGGGTCCAGAGGACATCCTACTGGCCTTCCGGATCAGCCTGTTCAGTCTCTTCCAAAGTTCCGGGTTGGATTTTTGTAATCCTTGTGGTCCCCATCAGTGATGAGGCCGACTATTGCAGAGTCATCAGAGAACGTCTGCAGGAAGCAGTTAGTGGAGCAATAGGAGGAGTCTGCAGGGTAGATGGTGAAAAGGAACGGTGCATTACGGGGCCCGTAATGCAGACAACCCTGTCCAACACACAGCCCTGGGTTCTCAGCGCTCTAATATATATATAAATCAATGTAATCAATGATGTTGAAACATCATCATCATTGATTACATGATAATTTATACATTTTCTATTTTATTTATTAGTTTATTTCAGTCTATGTTTTAATTACATTGTCAGAATGGTGCTAAATCACAAAAAAAATGATCTCAAGACACTTTATATTGTAAGGTTGTCTTAACTGTACAGTTAGAAAAATAGACGGCAGCAAATTATTTAAATAGATTGGATAAGAGTAAATGAGTAAATGAGGAGTTGCTGTCATTGTCAACACCTGTATCTACCACAGCAACACCCCGAGGTTTCTAATGATGAGGAGCTTTGTGTGATCAGGAGGTGGCAGTGTAACGCCACACACAAGCTCTGCTTTACTCTGCAAAAACAGAAACCCTGTATTGTGACTGCATGATTCTGTCAGTTGTGAAGGTGTTAGATCTGCATGAACCACTGCTACTCTATGTTTCATACTATATGTGAGTGATGAATGCACAGTTTTACATCAGCTGTCTGTGAGTCAGGTACCCTCTAACCTGCTCGTGTGCTTGTTTTCCAGCTAACCCTGCTCTACCCACTGCTGATTACCTGGATCAGATGTGTTCTTCAGCTTCTGATCCACACCTAGGTAAAATGCAACAGGCCTTTTCTTTACAGGAAAACCACAGAGGCATTAGTGCTTAAAATAAATCATGTCAGTGATGAAAGTGGAAATAGAAAATGTAAACAAAGAGACACTGCTGCACTGATCATTTGAGTGTTGGACTTTATTAGCACTGAGGGGCTGACTTAGGCCAGTGCTATTTGTGATGGACTCATTTGTCTTGTTGCCAGTTAAACCCTCATAATAGACATCACACTAACAGGCCAAAAAGAGAGAGCCCTTAAACTGTTCACACAATCATAACCGAGACTCAAAACGAGTGGAGGGGTTACCTGCAGATTTTGCACGGAGACGGTAAGTAACTAAGTACATTCACTCAAATACTGTACTTGAGTTTGAGGTATTTTACTTGTTATTGTTTGATGTTCCTTTTAGTTTGTTTTCTCGGTGGACTACTTCTGCTTTTGGACTTGTTTAGCAATTTGTGATGTGGAAGTCCTGTATATGTTTCTATTCTCCTTCTTCCAATAGCGTCACCAAATTCGAGTTGAGATAACACCACGACCATTCCCTCTGTGGAAGCTACTCTAAAAATATGTAGATCTATCAGGCTCATATTAAACAGAAGAAAGTGCAGCGACTCGTCCTTTCAGCTCGGCCTAACAATGCATGAATGAGCTCTCCTCTGTGTTCTGCATACCTTTACTTAAAGTACCTATAACACTCTTTCTAGAGTTTCATACTGGGCAGGTTCTCCATCCTCCCACTAATACTGCACTGACCTAAATCACTTTTATAAAAGCAAAAACCAAATCCTCTTCATTTTTGAAGGCTGGGTTGAAAAAAGATGAAAGGTTGGTTCTCAAATAAAAATGGAATTTTGGCCTCAAGTATAAAAATATGTGCGGCAGCCGTGATCAGATCTGATATTTATCCTTTTTACTTAAATCTGTCTCCAGCACAAAAAGCCTCCCTTCTTTCATTCTCACCATTGTACAGTACTGTTGTTGTTCATGTGTGATTCCTCAGGGTAGCCCCTACATGTGTGAAATGAAAGCTGCCTGGTTTATCAGACCTTTCCCCTGAAGGCTGCACTGTTAATCAGCACACTGCACCGTGTTGTCTGAGAATGCTGAGGTGGTTTATGTCTGAGGTTTGTATTTCTGTTCGTCTTATTGGTGCTAGCGGCTCACAGAGAGTCCAAATGGAATGAAATCACCCTCAGGTGAGCGCGAATATGCTCACTGAATCGCCCGGCTCCACTTTCATATAAATGGCATGTTAAATAAACACAGACAGGCTCGGTGCATCCACGCGCTGTGGTGAAATTAAAGGATGAGGTTTCTCATATCTTTGCAGATACTTCATACCACTCTGTTAATCTTTCCCTTCGCAGTCCTGCAGCAACATTTCATTTGACAGTTGGAGGTTTTCCAGTGTAATTGTTGTCACCTACGGAATAGTTTATTGCTCTGTCACGAAAGCAGCACATTTAGTTGAATAATAATACACAGACTTGCATTTGCCTTTTTAAAAGCCACGTCTGTGCGTTTTCACTTCATCTCCTAATTGTTGCTTTTCAGTTTTGATCATTGACAGATGTTGTTCACTTAACCACATGCTGCTATTTGATTTCCATCCGTGGGCTAAGACAGCATCCATCAACAGCCCTGTATCAAGTTTGCCTTGTGCAAAGTGGATGTGACAGCTTGAGATTTTCCACCAGCTGAGTCGTGTTTTAATGCTCCTAATTGCCCTTTGTTGTCAGTGGCTCTGGCCTTTTCCTCTCTCTGCCGTTCATTTCAGAGGGTGATCAGTGGGAGGGTTAATGTTCTATACAAACGACGGAGTGACAGAACACTGTGATTTCTTATAAGACCCCATCGCTTCAGATAAAGAAACGACTAAATAAAATATGTTTTTCATAATCCTAAACCCTAATGAGATGGATGTGACCCTCCTTATTGGAATAAAGGCCCACGACCTCATACTAGAACCATCCGTGCATACAGGTTCCTTTATTACTGGTCCAACACCACTGAGTAGACGTAGGTAGTCAAAGGTCAAGTCATCATGACATAGTGCATCTTCCCATTCTTGTAAATGCAATGTCACCCGGAGAGAACATCGCCATGCAAACGCAACATGCCGCGTGACAGACAGACATACTGTACTTTATGTGTCGCAACTTGGGAATAAAATAAAACATAATTACCTGCTATATACAACAGGTTTGGCCTTCATAATGTTCTGTCAGAAGGTTTTCTCCAGTCTTTCCTCCAGACAACATTAAAAAAACACCATTTTTGACCTGCACAAAACAGTCAGGCAGCTGAGAGCAGCGTGTATCCTCTGAGCAGAAAAGATCACTGTATATTAACCCGTTCATTTACCGATGGCTCTGCTGCGAGATAAGGTTACAGGACTCCTGAGCTCATTAAGTTAGCACAAAGAGGTCCAGTAAGCAGCCTGGACAGGTACTCGGGTTCATATTACTGCAACGATTTCACATGAGCTGTGAACATTTCACATGCACAAAGGACAATTTAAGGACAAAAAGGCCACACGGCAGACAGAACGCAACTCAAATCTCTACCTTGACTTCTTGAAATCATCCGAGTCTATGCAGAAAACATTGGGATGCTTTTGAACATATTGTGTTAACATAATGTGTTAAGGTTAAGGTTATGTAAAATGATTTTCAGAGGCTCCACCCCTTCTGCTTTTCCCATGAAAAACATTTAGAATTTACATTCAGAGTTTAAAAAGTGTAAAGTTGTGTTGGACAATACATAGTTTAATATTAAATCCTTATGATTCTCCAGTATCCACCTGTTTCTTCTTCTTCTTCTTCTTTCCTCCATATGCTCCCATTCACGCCAGTACCTCACACTGGCCACCAGGTGGGGGTGGAGGCCTGCAGCAGCCAGCTACTCTTCAGCATTAATCATACAGGGACGGGCCATGATCCAGGGGAGAAGAAGGGGAACCTGTGAGTGTTTTTCAAAGCGTCTGTTATTGGCAAACATGAGCCCATTCACCTCTAACATGGTACCAGTGGACTATATATATAACTGCTGCAACCGACACATCAAAATGATTGTTGTCTTCCTATCGCAGTCCTGTAAACACACGCTGAGAGCGGATTCTCAGCCCAGCTACATCTCTTGAATGCCACATGGCACGAAGCCAGTACTAAATACTCTGCAGATTGAAATGATCTCCATCATAGAAGCGCTAATCCCACTGAATTGCGGTATTTAGCGATAAATTATCCTTAAGTGGCTCATTTGTAAAGGTCCACTACTTCACTAATTGCTTTGTGGTGTCATGGCTATTTGTGGGCAGACTGATATTTGGTGATAAAGCTGTCATTTTGCACCTTTTCAAACTTGAGTTCACACCGCGCTCACTCTCATACCAGTTCCCATCTGGGTTGCTCAGGGTTCCATCTCATTCCCTTGCTCCCACATCTTGGTTTGATTCATTCCTCTCCTCAGTAGGTAGCGTCTACTGTCTTTTAAACTTCTCTTTAGCCAATTCTACTTGTGGTTTCTCTAAGTCGACGGGAAGGTAACAGAATGTGGTTAAAGTCAGTACCAGGGAGGAACAGCAGGCGCTCAGCACGGCAGGAAAAAACGTTTTATAAGTGCGTAACGAACTCGTGTGGATATGTGTGGCATCGAAAGAAACACGGGATTATATGTAGAGGATTATAACACTAAAACGTGACTGAGGGAGAAAGAGACAAATGAATGATGGGAACTATCAGGCTCATATATCTGTTGTCAGATCCAGTCTGGCAACCGCTGGATAACGATGCAGCCATAAGTCTCAGATGTGTTGTTTACAGGACACAAAATAATAAGCCATTCTACACCAAACCCCAATTAAGCAGTTTCTCTGATCTAGCGCTCTGACTAGCAAACATTTCCAAGGGCATAACGGTATCATTCAGAAAGATGGGACCAGGAGGATCATTACTCACGCTGCTGCTCCCTCTGTGTGTGTCACAGGTGTGTCATGCTGTAAAGACTTGTTTAAGACTTGATATTTTTCCACTCGTTCCTTCTAAAGTTGTGTTTTTAAGTCTCCTATCTCCCTGATTAAGCTGCCCCCTTCTCATTTTACTTTCTTGACAGGGGCTATTAAGTTTCCAGCAAACCACAGCCTGCAGCCAACCTAAACAGGATTACCACAGTGAGATCCCTGTAAAAGGTTGCACAACCGAGCAGAGACAGTCAAATGTATTTCAAAGCATCACACAAACATGCTGCTGGATTTAGTTTCTCAGCGTATTCGTGATGTTGTTCTTTGGAAGTTTGGGAAGTAAAAGTTTGAGCCGTTGCACGGTTACTGTTCAACAAAGCTACAGCTGCTGTTATGTTCTGTGATAGATGCATGTTGCAATGCAATACGTTTTGAGTGATAGCATTACATCCATTGTTAGAAAGTGAGTTGCAAGCAGGTGGATGGAACGTGCAGCACCGACAAACCAGGCCTGTGTTTTAGTCCAGAGCCCCGTGTGAGGTTGGGTTTAGAGGAGGAAAGCACTTTGGTCAGGGTTAGAATCAATGCTCTCCTATTAAGGGTAACAAAGACTGTGTGTGTCTGGTCAGTATGTTAATGGAAAACCTTTGTTTTGGAACCACGAAGAGACTGGACACCGCAGGATTGGTCTAAAGACTTATTAGACTTATTATATTATTATATTATTTAAGGGCAAAGGTGGGTGGAATGAAAAGCAGAGTCCTATATGTGACTTTGGTTCTTTGTGTCACCATCTGTCAGTTGTGTGTGTGTGTGTGTGTGTGTGTGTGTGTGCCGCTTGGTGTAGTCAGTCGTTGTTTGAATTGAAAATAAGGAGCGTGGTGAGATTAAACCACAAGAATCAAATGTGGGCCACACAGGTGCATAATGAGCTCACACTCAGGGCAGAGCTGCAGACCGCAGCACTAAATGAGCCTATTCATGATTTCATTTTCCTCCTGTCGTTACCATATTGTTATGAAATAGCAATTAAGGCATTAGCAGAAGGAAAGTTTGGAGTTCTCTTTGCTTGTGCAGAGATTTCCATTTAGCGAGTCAGAGAGTTCCTTTATAGCGCTGCAAAAACAAAAGGTTGCTCTTCTCCAGAACCGGGCTAAATCAGTCATCTCTGACTGGTTTATGAGACATTTGTAATCCCTGACTGTGCTTTTGAATTCCTTATCTGTCCTGCACCTCCCCATTTGATCAGATTGTACTATTATCACATAAAATATGATCATAAGGGTGTGTGTGTGTGAAGAGAGCGGTGCCAGATGGCCTGAGGTCAGAAAAGAAGGTGTAATAGAGGGACAGGAGGCTGATAATGGCTCAGCCTCAGACCTCCAGTCTGCAGAAGACTCCCAAGTGCACAGCCATCAGCATGCTCACCACGTGACACCCCTCTCTCTTTCTCCCTCTCTCACTCACTCACTCACTCACTCAATCTTTCTCCTCCTTTTTCTCTTCCCGCTATGTGTCTTCTTCTCTTCTTCTCCTCTGGCTCAGTGGTGTGTTTCCAAGAGATAAGACCCTTGCTCATTTCACACATGAGCAGAGTGGACTTGGGAAAGGCTGTGTGTGTGTGTGTGTGTGTGTGCATGCGTGCAAGCGAGTGTGTACCTGTGTTTGTGTGAATGAGTTTGCATGCTTATGTGTTGAAGGTTAGAGAAAAAGAGAGCAAGTACTGACTCTGACTCTAAGTTTTCTCCACTTGCTGCTTCTCTACTTCGGGTATTTTGAGGTGTGGGTTTGTCTGTGCTCCACAGCTGTCTGACAGAGGGTGAAAGCAACATTCATTTCACTGTTAAACCTTCCACGTTCAATTCAGCAAGTTCAGAATCCTCTTTTCTCTACTAAAACGTGCAGGACTTCAGCGTGGAATATGGTCTTTAGAGAAAAACACAGCGGTGTACTTGCTCACCTCCCGAGCATCAAGTATTGCAATAATAATTTTCACACAATTTAACGCGCAGTCCTGTCCAGTAGCTAACTCTGCTCACATCTGGCTCATTTGATGGTCATGCTAGAGAAGCCAACGTTCTTTGGGCTTCATTATGTTGGCCGCAGTGAGGCAGCTCCACTGAAATGTAAGAATCCATGTGTTTCATTACTTCTTGAACCAAATCTGATTTAGGATTTCTGTATGGAAACAATTAACCACGAGGCAAAGGAAGTTCACATAACCAATCAAATACGTTTGAGAGAAAACAAACTTTACGCAGGCCCAATCTAAGGTTCGTGCAGATAAGCCACAGCTCCAAACCAGACATTTGGGCGGGATTAATGGAGAAAATAACTCTGTGTTATAATTAGTTTCCACTAAGCTCCTACCAAATATTTATATTCTGTTGTATTTACTATATATATCTCATTAGTTCCTGTAAAAATGACTCTCCTTGCAGTCAAACAGTCTGATCGGGGACAGTGAGAGGACACCGAACGACGAAACATGAATTGAGTCATCCATGCAAATACAAGGTAATAAAGCGTTTGCTCCGTCGTCAGAGGAGCCCCCTTTGCCTCTGATACCCAGGCTTCTCTGAGAGCAGTTTGGCTGGAGGACAGGCGCTCACAGCGCTGTTCATTTGCACAGACAGTCGACTCCCCGGGGAGCAAAGAGGAGGCGTCGCTGCAGATGAGCACTGACAAGACAGACCTGAGTGGTCTCCTTGGCCTGTGCTACAGTTAACTGTCTCCTTCCTGGCTCGCCTGCACGTTGACCCTCACCATCAAATCGAACAGAGCTGTTCCTCTCTAGTTCCTCACTAGCATCTGGTAGGAATATTTCTTTCTAACCACTGTTCTCACACAACTTTAAAAAAGGTAAAAGTATAAAATGAATGATTCAAATCCCATATTCAAGGCTAGAATTTAAGACACATGTGAATAACACACGATTTAATGCGGATTAATTGTTTACTAGGACATCAGTGACTCGCATATTGTGCATCCAGAAAGCTATATGTTCTTATCACTGTCACTGTAAATAGACTTACCTACAGCCACGTTTAGTTGTAACGACACTTTTTCTCTAACACAAAACTGGATTTTATGTGAAATTGCTTTGCTTCCATTCCAGAAAAAATAATCCATAAAGAAACTGCGCAGCGAGGTGATCATCCATATAATGAATAGAAACGAGAAACTGTGGCAAGGGAAGAAAACTAAATTTAACCCGGGGCGTGTAAAAAACATCCATTCAAAGCCCCTAGAGGTCAGAGCCGGAACCCTGTGCTCACACGGGGGTCACACAGAGGCTCGTTCAGTAACCGTATCTCCTAAAGCAGACATGGAGTCTGAAGCCAATTTGTATGCAACGTAAGTGCAATTTGAGCATGTGCTTTACACTAGGCTCGCCCTCCCCAGCGGATGCAGGTAGATTCGTCGTTGGTGGGTGGACAGCAGTGTGTCACTGAGCATCTGACACATTTCTCTTGCTCCAGCTGAAACAGAATAGAGCGACCTGATCGCGGGTTAAATTAAGAAGCTGTGATGTACAGCACTTACAGGAGCGCAACCCTGAGGCCTGTCTCCTCTAAGCTCAGGAAGAGGTGTATAGTTCACATCAGTGCAATCACACACCCACGGCGAGTTATAATAAAAACTATGTGCTTAGTTAGTGTCAAATCGTACTTTTCTGAAGCTCTGTGCCAACTGTTAACGCAGCTTCCCCTCTAGAGGAGATCTAATATTATCCTTCCAGTTGGTAATTAAGTCACCTACGTATATGAAGCCTATGAAATACGCCAGGACGTGATATAAAAGCTTCATAAGCTTTATGTATAATACAAGATAATTAAACATGAAAAAGGGCTGATGGTCTTAACTGCACTGAGATGTTCACGCATTGTTAGATTCAAGTGTTGGAATGTAGATTGGTCTGTAGTGTATGTTGGAGAGTTTGACACGTCCTGATCCCTGGACACGTGTCCAAGTGTCTTCCGTGTCTTCTTCACTGAATCCTTGGCACCAAATACAGCTGCTGACCCACAACAACTTCCCCCGGGGGATTAATGAGGTGTCAGTTAAACAGAAGTTACACTGAGCTCCAGCTGTGAAACGAGTGAGAACGTATGGAGCCCTCATGTCGTGATATATTTTGTTTTTGTTTCTCTACTTTTATTTGACTGTATTTTAACCTCTTAACACGTTTTAACTAGTTTAGTAGCGTTTTATTGACTGGTATGAATGTCTGCTTTTTGATAACACATGTTTATCTTTTATTTCTCGTGTCTCTTAATAGAGAAACTTAGCTCCTGTGACTAATTTGAGCAGTGCTGTACTAGAACATGTGGTGCTGGCACATCAGCAAAAGATTGGTGATAGATGACGGAGGATGATGAATGATACGAATGATAGATACCACCTAGGATGTAAAAGAGCACTGTGGCAAGAACATACGCTAGAGGCCAGGACTGTACAGCACAGAGCTGATGTTCATAATGTAACTACTGTGTTTCCTTATTAAAAGCAGAGACTTATAAATAAATGTAATGTAAATGTAATCATTTGGTATTTTTCAAGACATTACCACCACATCATTACACATCTCAATGCACCTCTAATGTCAGACGCCTTCCATGCTGACTGTTGGACAGACTGACGCATCGCAAATGGAGCATGAGGAACACCGGGAGCTGGTAAACTGAAACGTTAAGAGTCAAGTTCAATTAAATCAAGCAGTGAAAGATAATGGATCAAGAATATAGTCACAGTCAATCAGGTGCAAACATTAAGTTCACAGTGGAGCGTAAGGCAGGCATTCAGTGGCAGCCACAGAAATGCTGAATGCACAGCAAAGTGAGAGGATCCAGCCTTAATCGAGCCTCTAAACTGCAGATGTACATAAATGCGTAAAACCTGTAATTTCCCACTGTTTACAAATGGAAGGGCTGAGCTCATTACAACTTCCTTCAAGATAAGCTATGGGCTGTTTATAAAAATCATGCACTCTGAGGTTAAACTAATCCCATGTCTCTGAGTGCATACGTTAACAAATACAGCACAGAATTTTACCCGCAGCTCTCGAGCTGGTAGCCAGTGATTCCGTGTTCAGATGTGTTCCGATACAAATGCGAAGTTTATTTGGCACAAATGAAATGTTCGATTCATTTTCTGAACATGTCATGTTGTTACAGGTTTTGCTTTTGTTTCTTAGAAATATTCTCTGTGAGAATTTCCCCACGGGCACCACTGAGGCATCGCCATTAACAGAACACCAGTAATGGGGGGTGAAAGGATGTAATTACACTGGTAGAATGTGAATTATGGAGTCATAAATCATGTGAGCCGACAGGCAATAATACACACTAGTGAAGTGCCAACAAACAATAGGCTAATTATCAGCCAATTAACTGGTTAATAATGCTTTTTCCAGGGCCAGACTGCTGACCTGTTGCTGAGATGACGCTCTCTGTAATGAGTCTGTTTTACTCAAGCGGCTGTGGAGTGCTAGTGTGGAGTACAGCCCATACACAGGAATATACAAATCAATATATATAATATTTATATATAATAATATATATATAAAATCAATACATTGTTTTTCATCACTGAGCAGTGCTATGTGGTGCAAAAGCTCCTAAAGATCATACATTACAGTGTCTTGAATGGAGAGTTAAGTTAATTTAAAGGTGCATATGTTGCTGCATCTAGCCTGACATTGAACTCGATCGAAGAGGAGAGTCATACATCAAAGTGTCTTCGTGTTTACACTGCTGTAGCAAAGGAGTCAAATGCAGGGACGTTTCTAGCTTTTTGGGGGCCCTAAGCAAGATCACATTGGTGGCCCCTGTTTTGAATTGATATGAGGACTTTAAATTCTTCGATGATTTGTGGCAATGCAGCACAGTAGGTTCTCGAAACTGAACAGAGGATTGAAAAAAATACAAGCTAAAACTTACAAATCATAGAATGGTATATGCCAATAAAAGATTTGTAAGACACCAGACAAAATCACGAGCAATTGTTTAAAGGTCTTGTGTTCTGAAACTCAACAGTTTGGTTTATTACATGATAAAGTTACATACAAATGCACTGTAAAAAATATATTCTGATTGTGGCAAATATTATTTTTTAGGTGTTAATGAAACATTTGAGAAAAAAACCCAAAACAAAAAAAGGACAGAACAACAACAGATGAACAGAAGACGAAAGAGAGAACTCAAAGAGCTAAACGAGGGGTAAAAGCTCAAAGCTGAACCTGACCTACATACTTGGAGGCTGAATCCAGGTGTGCGAGGTGAAAGAGAGAAGAGGACCGAACTAGTATTTAGGTGAGTGCTCTGAGCCAACTGAATGTGTGACTCCGCTATGTAGATTAAGAAACAAAGTACATCCCATGTTTCCCTCAGTGCTAACACCACCAATCACGTCCCTGCTACCTTCACGCTCCCAATGACTGACCAGCACCGGCAGCCCTGATCCCGCCCCCCAGCCAGAGGAGGAAAGTGCCTGCTTATTAATTTGTTTTTTAATTGAATTTCTCCCACCATTTCTCCGCTTAGTTAATCCCTGCACTGGCCCGTGGGCATGATTGGCGTGTAATTACTGGCTGTTTGGCGCGCATGCTTTCTCCGGGCCTCTCCTCTCATTCCGCTCACCGCTAAGGCAGCAAAATCTTTTTGTAGATCTATCTCCTCTCCCCACACTCTGTACCTCCTCCTCTCCTCCCGTCAGCTTCTCTGTCCTATCTTCTCTCTCATATCTCCACCCTGGTCCTTGTGCTCCTACTCGCTCTGCTCTTGCTCCTCACTCCTCCATATATCTGAGGAAACATCACTCCCAGGGGGAATTTAAAGACCTGGAAGTTAAAGAACTTCTCTCTATTTTCTTGTAGAGTTCAGGAGAAAAGGAAGGAGGCCATCTTTTTTCACATTTTGTAATCACTTTCTGTGCTGCTCTATCCAGCGTGGCATCAGTCGGAGCAGAGGCCGAGTTAAACGCCTCCATTCTTTTAGGACACATGTTAATAAAGCAGCCAGCAGATAACAGTAATTACCTCTCAGTGGCTTCTGCTCTTCACTGGGGACACACTGCGTGAGAGAGGTCTGCCTCTTCTTGAGCCTGTACGTCCAAAAGATTAATTCTGTTTTTAATTAGAGCGCACTCTGAGTGATACACCAAATGCAGCTTCCTCTGCTTCCCGGCCTCTGTCATTGCTGTATTAGCATAAGTAATTAGAGATTCTTATTTGCCTGCATGGTCTCGCAGTTTAAATTGAATGTGTTGATCTCTTTTGATTCTTCTGTAGTTTGAGGATCCCTGTCTTGTACAATTAAGATAATGCGCAGGGAGGGTGGTTGGTTGTGGTGGTGAGGGTGGGGTTTGCAAGCCTGCAGCACAGCTGCTAAAGCGTTATCTCTGTTTTGTTCTAAACTCTCTACAGCTCTGTGAAGATTTAGGAGGTGAGCATGTGGAGCTTATGCTCGCTGAAGTTTGAGCCACACTGCCGCAAGATGAATGTTCTGCACACTCCCAGACTTTGTCACTGGAGTTGCCCCACTCCAACAGCGCTTTAATCATTTAGTAGTTAATTCCCTATTGTAACTGTAATTTCAGTCCCTTGTGTCTTTTAATAGAGCAGAGCGTCTTTCCCCACATTCCTGAGTGATTAAGGAATTCCTGCTGAAAGAGGATTGGGTCTGCTCATGTAAATCCGTGACAATAGCGACTTAGGAGCCTGTAGGCAGCAGCAATATACCTTAAAATACCTGGCTGTGTAAGAAGAAAACTAAATACACACACATAAAAAGAGGACAAAACATAAAGTGGGAGTTTCCAAGCCTACTATGAAATGCACAGACTGCAGAGATATACTGTGCAATCTTCAACTGTTCTTTTAAATGGTTGTAGGTCTAGGGTCAGGCGAGCTGAAGTGCGGCTCACATGGAACCAGAAGTGGTTTCCATGTTTAGACCTTGGGCCCAGTGCAACATGCTTCAAACACAACAACATCCTCCCTATTTTAGTATCCTGCTGTTAAAAGCTCTACTGTGTTTACCATCTAGTCTCTGGCTGTGTCTGTCTACAGTTTGCCGCTGAGCAGGTAGTAAACTGTGTTTATCAGAGCTTCTCCACTGAAAAAGAATCGGCCCGCTGCAGCTAGACACCAGGTCCAAAGTTCTGTGTCATAAAATCATAGTAATGTAAAAAAAAGCTAAATAATGTGTGGTGCTGTTTCATCACTGTATTATTCATCATTTTATAACCATAGTTTCCTGATCTGACTCTTGCTGTTTCTGACTTTCAGTTTTACTTGCTTTTCTTTGACTAGATCCCGTTTTGCAGTTCAAAGATCATATTAGATGTGGATATTGTTTTTACTTTAACTATACTTAGGCTCAGTGTGCTGACTTGCAAAACGTATACATGATGATATTATAACAGCGTATACAGTACATTATAATTCTTTACTCAGTCTAAGCGACTGAATACAATGTGCAGAGTTATTTATACTACATCTTCATCTAAGAACCAGGTGGCTCCCTCATCTACTGTACATCTCAAACAAGAAGCTAGTTTTAATAGTTTTAACATATCAAGTATATCTGACTCGGATAACTGATGTCAATGACCAACAAAACGTCTACACAAAAGAACCAGGAGTTCTTACTTATAGAAAAAGCAATGTGGCAAAGCAACAGCTCCCTTTCTCCAGAGCCTCCAGGAGCCTGGGTTCCATTGTATTTTTGACGACATCTGTTCCAACGTGCTTAAACAACCATATACAGTCCCTCCTAAAAGTAGTGGGATGGTTTTGGGGAATAGATTTTCCCGCTTTTCTCTGGATGAAAATGACTCGCTTGCTCTCTGGTCTTTGTGTAAATTTATCTGGAGTCTGGTCAGGTTTGTTAAAGAGATTGTGTGTTTGGGTTAAATTGTGTACGTCCTCAATGTTCTTCATCACAACAACGTCCTGGGTTTTGTGATGCATCTGTGCACCTCAGCCTCCTCCTAATGTGGTGCCTTTAACACGTGTGCATGCCTAAGTCATGCATGAACACACGTTTCATAGGGTCACCTCCTGAAGAAGCTACTACTACTCTGCTGTAGCCCAGTGGTAGTTACTCCTGCTTGTCTTCCAACCACTCCTGTCCGACCCACTGTTGCTTTTCTGGATCGGGTGTGTTAGGCGATGAGACACTGTAGGTGCAGCAACAAACAAGCAAGGCTGTGACTCTGTCGGACTGGGGTTAGCCACCCCGGCTGTGGACCTTTCTCCCACTTATTGCCACCATGTTAGAAGCTGTGTCTCTACTTCGTTTCTAGTTGAGCCTGAATTATGCTGTCATGGCTGAAACTGCAGTGCTCGTTGCTGAAAGATTAGTTTGAGTTTTATGCAGATGGGTTTCCTGCAGGAGTGTTTGGGAGGGACGCTTATGAAAGCTGCCTGAACAGGCAAGCAGGAGGGCAGAAGAAGATACATTTTGAATGGCTGTTCTGACAACACAATTTGCATTCTGTAATTAACCGACTCCCTTAACCCCCATCCCTGACCCCACAGAATAGAAGACACACACACGCACACACACTCACCAATGCTCACACCTTGAACCAGAGTCACTGGAAAACATTTCTCCTCGTATGAATTAGCTCTGTGTTGCTGTGGTGACAGGTCTTTATCGAGGCCTTAGCAGTGGGTGAGGTGGGAGCAAAGTTGATGTCTGACAGAGGAGGGCTTACTTAGCACGACATGAGACGAAAGTGTGGTGAAAGTGAGGTTTCCTATTTAATAGATAATTCCAGCTCATTCTAAATTTGTATTTGTGAAGTTAGCACTGATGCTAGTAAACTACTGCAACAGTTTAATCACTGATATCTGATAATAATTGGCTGTGGGAACCAGAAGTCATCATTCCACTGGTTTTATATTCAAACGATGATGATGGCTTAAAATAAACTGAATGACTGGGTTTTTAAATCTAATTGTGTTGGAAGTGAACTAAGCTAATTTTCAGGTATTTCTTAGCTTTAGGTCGTGCACTGAAAACCTCACACACAAATGAATTTACAGGAAAAACTTTAACAGAGAAATTGTAAAACTATAAATGGATGCTGCACATTGAAAATTCATCTCAGCATGTTTACATATTTTCGAAGGCTTTAGAGAAATACACCCGGTTAATTAACAGCATATTCAAAAAATATTTCCCACAGTCCCACTTTGTAATATGTTTTGTCCAGCTGGTAATAAGAATATAGCTTATTAACACTTCCATCTGCATCCATGTGTCACTTGACCCTTGCTTTGCAGGTTGTGGTTAGAACAGTCTGTTCAGAACCAGCCCAGTAATGACAGATGTCCCGATAGGAACATTGTACTATGGAAATGTTTTAGTCCTGATACCCGGGCCGCCTCTATTCCGTTTAAAGTCAGAGACATTTATATGAATAACTAATAATAAATAAAACTGCTTCAGTATGTAAATTAATGAAAAAAAATATTAAATACACATTATTCTTTCTGTAATTCTAATTGTAATAATATGCATTAAGAGAATGATATGAACACAGAAGTATTAGTGAGAGCACTGGAATGATCACAGAAGGAATTCTGTTCCATTGTCCTGAATCTGGAGGCAATGCCAACTGTTTTTTGCAAGCGAAGTCTCTTCATAACACCAAAAGAAGACTCTTCAGAACTTGTCTCCATAATGGTAGTATTGTATTTTACAGCTTAAAATGATAAATTATGAATTATATTCAAAATTTGCATTAATGAGCTACGTATAATACTCATACAATAATGTCTGTTCTGCGGTTGGCCTCATTTAAACCTCAGTGGTTGAACTCTATATTCTTGTTGTTGTATGTCGTTTGTATAAAAAAAAAATCTATGTAGAATGTGTTCGGTGCACGTCCCCGATGATTGATCGGCACTGGCCAGAGAAAGGACACGAGTGGTGTCGAGTAGGACTTTAGTCTTTTGTGCGTTTAACTGCTTGAACAGCAGCAGCAGGTTGGGGTGCAAATGAAAACTGAGCCATTAAACAGCAGCCAGAGGAGTGTCTCCATGTAATGGCCATTGAACACGCCGCTCCAAACGAGAGGTAATCAAACCCGAGTGTAATTACACACTCCTCCGTGCTTTTCTAAAGCCGGGCCATTGTGCCCTGAGCTCGCCTCACCTAATGACATAGGTAAAGGATCAAGTGGAGCAGAGGGTGAAAAGTGGCGAAGCAGGGATGCAATTATGTACCAATTGCAAGGCGATGTTTGCAATTTAGCCCCATGACAAGGGCAAGAATGATAAATGCAGAAAAAACGAAAACATCAAGACTTGGTGCAGCACAGTGAGAACACAGAAGTGACAGCTTGAACCAGCACACGTGACTTATCAGCTTTTTAGTATTTACAGAGCATTCCTGTTTGACAGAGGTGGGGACGTTTCTGAATTTCTGTGATTTTCCATCAGTGTTCAGCTGTTGCGTGAAGGAGCGTGTCTGACGCACTCACTATGAGTTGGCATTCCTGATCCACGCTCACGTTATTCCAGTAGATTCATGGAAAAAACAGTGAAGACACTGTGTCCTCTCTGGTAACCTGATCTTCATGCATTAATTAAAAAACCTGATTGCTGTTGCAAAAGTGTCACAAAAGGTGATTGACAGCGTCTTTGCTTCTGACATTTACAAGCCTTGTTTAAGATGCCTGGTTCCTAAGTGCTACGCTTGTTGTATTTTGATTTAGGAAAGAAAAATGAGAAATTTGGCAACAAAAGACATTTGTTCATGCCCGTCTTCTAGCAATTATATTTTATAAGGAGCAATTCTACGTTAGGAACTTGTGCTCAGTGGCCTGATCAATGCCAGTGTAGAAACAATGGACCTTGCTCTCTTCAGAAAGCCACAAAAATATTAGAATATATAATTCTGAGTTTGAGTCGGTGACTTTTATATTTAGAATAGAATAGAATTTGCACTTCACCAACAACTCAGTTTAAAAAAATGTAACTACTGTTTAGTTAGGGACAGTGGAACCTGAGGGAGTCAGTTTTCAGGCTTAGGCAGCACTCACAGATATACTGCATTATAGGACAGCTAGAGCATGAACAACACAGCACACACACACACACACACACACACACACACACACACATACACACACAGTAAGAGCTGCTAGGTGGAGAAGAAGAAGCTGTTACGTGTTCAAAGGTACCAGACCAGCGTTACCATCCACAGCAGCTTAGCCTCTGCACATATGATGCTGACTCAAACAATTGTTGAGCAGTTACTATGGTTACCATGGTCTTCATCATCACCTTCATCCCTTCTACTGCTCTACTGAGCCCATTCCTGTTTCCCTTTTCACCACACAGTTGTCTAGTTGGCAGGTTAGGAGTAACGCTGTTGCCCGGCGAGGTTCTGCTTCCAGCGCTCAGCATGTTACGACATCAAAAGCATGTGTTTAACCTTCTGCAGTTCAGTCCGGTGTTGGGTTGATTCCTTGCGGGACAGGGACGCTTAGCGTCCACGCTTTGTCTGTGTGCATCACACGCCTGACCAAGTGGCATCTATTAGCAGTCATACGTTCGTGGTGTGACTCATTCTGCTCCGGCACCGTGCACAGTGTGGCCCCCTGCTTCAGCACGGGGGCGCGTTTGTTTTAACTACCACAGAGCACATGTAGGCTGATGTCACTCACCATTAACCGAGTGTTTAATCCTGATGGCATGATAAAAATGACGGCTTGCTCCTTTAATACAATAATTCCTCTGCATGATTTACAGACTGCTGAGTAGACTTCCTCTGACACCACGCTAGAAAGACTTCTCCAGGCAGGAAAACGGAGAAGAAACACTAAAGATTAAAGCATATTGATTAGCTGTAGCTATAGCGTCCATAATAACTGAGCTGGACATTTATAAGTGGACCGATGCTGACGCTTTATATTGGCCTAAACCTTATGCGATACTCAGAAAAAGTCAGCAATCACTTGACAGCATGATAACAGCTCTCCACAGTATGTCACTATAATCCTTTCCACAAAGAGTTAGCATTGGGCAAGAGAGAAGCAGAGCAGTCTTAACCATGTAGAAAAAGGGCATTTTCCTCGACTAGTGTGTTTCAGCGACTGCGGGCTCTCTTATCTGAGAGTGTCAGAGGGAGAGAGAACAGCTCAGCTAATCCAAAACAGCTCCTCTCAGCTAATCTCAAATGAGATGGAAATCCAGACGACAAAAAACATGCTGCCTCCGTCCTATAAGATCTCGCTTTAGGGGGGAAAAACAATCATTTACAAATGTGGTAAGCCACAAAGTAGCGAAGCACGAGAAAGTCTAATAAGTTAAAGAAGTTACACTCTGCTTTTCCTTTTTAATAGGTATGAACTAGTCTGTTCAAATCCAGTGTCTGGGACTTTACTTGTTAAAAAAATCCACAAGTGAAGACATATAGAAAACTTTCAGTGTCTGGCACCAATGAAGCTACAGCCAGCACAGAGCTGTAGTGATGCCTGCTTAATCCCGAACCCTTATGCTTTACATACATGTCGATTATGGCCTGATGATTATTTGAGACAAAAAAAGCCCCCACACAGTACAATACTCATAGTGAACATTTATTAACTACAGTTACAATACATTCAAAATGCTCACGTTAGGAGCACGTAGAATAGGTGGAATCACGAGGAACGGTACAGACACGTATAGTAAACACATCAGCTTGACGGTCTGATTGGTACCTTTTCCACAGGTATGACAGCACCACGTACCACAGCCTCCCTCTCCGACGGTTGTGTGTGCACGAGCGTGCATTTGTGTGTGTGCCCGCGCACAAGGCGGGGACGCAGCCATTCATCTTGGAGGACCTGGCAGAAAACATCCCTGTCTCACTAATGGTGTTATTTGTTAGTCAGACACCGGGCAGATGCATTTTCTAATTTGCCAAAACCCCTTCATCTTTGTACACATTAAAGCAGGCATTCAGCCACACACACACACACACACACACACACACGCACACACACACGCACACACACACACGGTGACTGTAACAAGGCAACAGATCTGACTGTCCTAGGCACAGACTCCCGAGCACCCCACACTGTGGAGTGACCTCATGTTGCTTGTAGGTGTGTTCGTCTTTTGCATCTCTAGCATTTGTGTTTTGCTTCATTCGTGACAGTTTTGTGTCTTTTCATGGGTGTTTGCTGCCGTCATTATTTGTAATCCCTCCTATATGACTTCTGGTTGTTTTGCAGTCTTTGATTTTCTCGGTAACTCTTATGATTGTTTCGCAGCTCATTTTAGTTCTTTGCTGTTGTTTTGTGTTTGCGGTTGTTTGAATTATTGTTTATCAGTTTCTCTGTTCACTTTTTGTCTTTGTAGGACTTAGCTGGGTCATGACCTTGGAAAAACATTCTTATTACATCCTCTCACTGATTTCAGAGCCCACGTTTCTTAAAGGTACAGTTCCAAGCATGTGGACTCTTAGAGCTGTGTTTCATTCTCCGCCCACTTTACTTGAACAGTGAGTATTAGCCGGTCACAGGAGAAGTTACAGGTGATAATTTGCCATCAGTGAACGCGCTGCCAACCCCCGCGCGAGCTAAACAATAAAGAAGCTCTTTATGGAAACATGCTTCAAACTGTTCTAGTTGACAAAGTCTTGCTCACGTAAAATCAATCACAATTAGAAGTGTTTGAACCTTTTTTTGAACAGTGACATCTGAGGTGATTCAGGATGTGAAACATATTGTATATTGACAGTATACAATATGTTTATGTTATGTTATTATTAAAAATTCACTATGGGTTGGAGAATGTTTGGTAAAACGTGAGTGAGTCACATTTAACCACTATAGGATTTTTCTTTAAAGCCACTCAAACACACATTTACACAGTTCACCTGTGTAAATGTCTTTGGACATGTGGGAGAAGGCTGGAGGACGTTTTTAAAGCTTGAAAGAGCAGCACTGCCTTGTTCCAACTGCAAAATGCACACACGTAGGGGAAGCTGCAATGGCTGATGGAGCCATCTCAGTGGATTAAGCAAGCAGTCACTTGAGATGCAGCTGTCTGTATGTCCCCTATCCTCATGTCCTTCATAGGATTTGAACTATACCACCACCTTTTTGTATGACTCTTCTGCTCCACCAGTGATTTATATCAATTTGAGCCACAGACTTCCTGATTGTGCATGTGCCCTGTTATTTTTACCTTTGTGATACATTAGTCTATTTATTATTTTTAGGAACCAGTCAAGCATGAATGTAATTGTCCTTTTATAAGAAGCTGTGATTTATAATGTCAGTAATTACCCATTCTTGTGCTTAACTTTCGTACATTCATTCATGACCAGAAGAACAAGAAGAAGCCGCTTTATTGTCATTGATTAGCAGAGGAGATGTCCACTCAGATGAGCAGGGGAGATGCTAAGATGGTGGACAGCTTTAAAAAAGGCAAAGACATCTTCTCTACCTTTCCAACATATGCTTCATCTTTCCTGCCTGTAGCAAAACCTTCCACATGTGCACAGCCCGGCACACACCACAGCGATCGTCTCAGCTGCCTGATGATGCTGCGTATGCTTCACACACAACCTTTCATTCTCAGAGAGCGTCACTCAGCCATGAGGTTCATTTCCGTGTGAACATCTCATTTGGTGTTTCGGTTATCTTCTGGACAAATACAAATGCGCCTCCTTTCTTCTGGCACTTCTGGATAACCACCAGGGGGTGGCAGAGGTCTTTCCCTCCCTGCCACCGTGGCTCACCTGTGAACAGTCTGAGTCTGCACATGTGTGTGAGTCCACACGTATGAATCATGCCGTTGGAAATCCTGTGCTTATGCAACATCCCCCGCTCTCTCCAAAAAAGGGGATTTTCAGAGTGAGTTTTGTCTGATTCAACATACAGAATGTTTTTTTGAACTAACTGCACATTCACCAGCATTCAACAAGCTATTAATAGATCATTTGAACCATCTTGTGTAAATGGGTTGTATGTTGAGAGGATGTCGTCGCCTTTGCCATGTGCTTAATGTGTCATAAAACTGCAACTCTTAGTCAAATAATAAAGCCAGAACATTCAAAACGCAGTGGAACTGGACACAGCATGAGCATCGACAGTAGGTCACTAAAGGCATTTCTACAGACTAATGAGCGGACTCAGTAGTATGGCTTTGTTTCCAGACACAATTGCAAAAACAAATGTTTCCGTGTGTGTTCATTAAAGAAGTCATAAACTCCTACTGGCAACACTGCAAACTACCAGCCAAACATAGGTCGGTGTTGTTTGCAACAACTTGCATGACATCCAGAGATGATCATAGAGGAAAACATGTAGAAGTTTTCAAACTCAGCGAGCGGAGTCAAGGCCAGATACAGTTTCTTTAACAAACCACATGATGTGAGATAGAATGAGCAACTGTTGCTTTGTTGGTGCCTGATGCTCATTTCTGTCAGGACAGTTGTTCATTATTTTCAGAAATAAACAAGCTATCTGAATAAATAATAATACATTTAGTAGAAGTGTATCAGACTGGGCTGGCAGAGAGAGCACGTTAAAGGTGTCAGACACATGTCATAGCATCGCAGCTCTAAACGTGACCGTCTCCGTGTCAGACCTCGCTCAGTGTCAGGTAAAGGTACAGCCAAAGTGTGGGACAGACTGGGCAGGGCACAGCCACAGGAAATGCTCCTGTTGTGAGACTGAAAGGTGAACTGTGTGATTGTCTGGCATGCTGCATGTGTCGAGACCGTAGCTGCTGTGGGAGGGATTTCGCTCACCGAATTTTGGCAGGACTTTGCTCCTTGACTGGTTCTTCCGTGACTTCATCAAAGCCGCCCATTGAGTCGCTGCTGGCTCATCGCTATCTCTAAATCTTCTTTGTCACCGAGCGCCTCTGAGACTTTCAACCCCTATCTCAGTGAAATACATTAAAGAAAAGATTAAAATATAGGAACACTACAGGGTGTTCTGCAAAGCCTGGGATCCTCAGCCATGTCCCAGCTCTTTGAAATGGTTGGTGCAGTTGAGTGGACCGTCCGTGAAACCAGAACACGCGTTTGCCTGACAGAGTCCTGTTTGCCCAGGAACACGAGCTGTGGCTAAGAGGAATCTGGAATCCAACCACCAATCCTGAGGTTCATAGATAACTGCCTTACTTAGTGTGAAACGGAAATTATTTTCTCTTTCACATGTGAAATCATGATGTTCTCGATTGTCCAGGTGGTGTGACTGAGGCGGCAGAAAAAAATGTGTGATTCTATTCTTGTTTTATTGCTGCAGGTGAAATATTCCAAGCAGCAGCAGAGAGAGAGAGATATATGATTGGTCTTTATGTGTGTGGAGGATTAACTCTCTCGCCTAGAGTTAATATAGTTGCTTGAATTCTTTCTTTCATTACACAAACAGCGGGTGACTTTTCTAGGAAGTCTAACTGAAACCAAACGTACACACTGTACGTTATTTCCAGTAAAGGCAGCACATAACTAGTCATCACAAGCAGTTCAGTCACTTGGTAAGAAAATGCATTTCGACTGGTTAAAGCTGTCATTCTTTGGCTCTTTCATCCATTTTCATTGAGTGTACAACATTTCCTGGTGTTTACTGTGAGCATATTGTCAGACAAGGTCACCTGAGTGAAGACACACTCCCATTAATTATCGTTATAAATGATGCATGAGAAGAAGTCAGTCACTCTACAGACCCAATTCTGAACACTAAACCCAGTCATCTCATGCTGCACAGAGGTTATATATCAAAATATACAAGTTCACCTGTTCTCAAACTCTTCCACTTTAGCATTTGACAGGAATGAACCAGGCATCAGTTATGCTTGTTTCCATCAACTTTTGGAGGTTCAGCGTGTTGTTCGCTAATAGCAGGTGCACATGTCACATTGTTCTAGGGCACAACACTGAACCTCAAGGTGCTCCCAGTGCACCGAGGCGATGACTATGGATTTCCTCCTCATTTTTGTAAGATGATATAAGAAAACAACATGTTCTAAAAAGGCATGTTTTCAGAAAGTTGAGGAATTGGGTTTGAAAGTTGATTTTGCAAGCTTCAAACTATCCTGCTATGTGGACCAGAAATCTCAGCATAGTATATGCATAGTAATGGCTTAGTTATTGATCCCCCCCCCCAGAATTGAAGACTCATGCTATGCCACCTTCTGTCTGTCACTCCAGAGAAACTCCACCCCTCACTACAAGCATGGTGGAAGTTACGTTGCTAGAACGAGTAAATGGATTTCCGTCACCTGAACAGTTTGCTTCTGCAGGGAACTCCAGTAACGCCAACTGGACTCCCAACCGCTTGACGGCCTGCTACTGGGCACCGCCACGCCACGCCGCACGGATTTAACCTTGCTCATAAGAACGTATTCTGTAAACTCAGCTCAGACCCGATGAAAGTGGTAAGTCAGGGCTGTGTTCTTCTGTGTCCAGCTCTGAATGGCAGTGTTCCTCGACTGTGTGGCATCTCCTTATGAATAAATTGCTACTTTGCATCCTGTGCACAGAGTGGCTTTTCTTGTTACCGCGGAGGAGAAAGAGGAGGCTAAAAATTTCATGACTGCTAAATTATTCACACCACTGTTAGATGACAAAAAACAGCAACATCCTGAAAAATGTAATGTTTCAGAAGAGGATGATAAGTGGATTATTGGTGGGAGACGATGGAATATGAAAATGTCAGAATTATCATAATTTACTCTGTGGGCCTGGTGTCAGAGGACGACTCAGTAATTGGCTTTCATACTAAAACACGGGAGCATAAATGGTTAATATACAGTTGCTGCAGTCTCGTTGGTCACAGTGTATCTGTGTTCCACATTTCCAGAGAACATGGAATATTCTAGGATGAAAAAGGAGATCATTACCGTGCACTATGAATGTGTGGGTGAGCCGCATCTCTGGACTTTTATTTTTCAAAAAACAAAGGGAAACAGAGGAGGCTGTGAACAGACAAACAGGAGTAGACGATCTTCGATGATAGCAGGTTACAGGAGGGAACCAGGTGACGAAGGGTCTGTGACTGAGACTGATTGTGACTGGTTTGTGAGCAGAGTGAGAAGAGAGGAGTGAAGAGGAAGTTACCATATATGAAACAGGTTGTATACATTTATTAACATGCAGAACCGATGTGGGTAATACCTGATTAGTTGAATTATCAGAGCAGAGTGGAGGAAGCAGGAAGCTGACGCGAAACATGGAATGGGGCTTGAAATGGTGACAGCTTGTCTAACCTCAACTGATAAAAAATGGTTGCCATGCTCTGATACAAAAATTCTGCGTTTGAATGTAGAATGAATGTCCCTGCTACTATTCATTATTGAACCTCATTTAGCAACAGCAATGTCTAGTTATTTTACCAGGGGGCAGATCCCTCGATGAGTCCCGTGTCTACCCTGAGGTTTTCTTCCAGTCTGATTGTTTCATGTCATGTCATGTCAAAGGAGTAGCTGGTTTCCCTTTGCTGTCCACGTGTACTGTAGTGTTCAAACTAACAGAATTAAACTGCCACTGTACAAACGTCAGCGAAACCACAGCATTCCCGTGGCTTACATTTAACACACAACACTCCCTGGTTCCAGCATACTCTAACCCTAACCCAACCCTAAGCCAACCCTAACCCCAACCCTAACTAACAGAATTAAACTGCTACTGTACAAACGTCAGCGACACCACAGCATTCCGGTGGTTTACATTTAACACACAACTGTGTCTGGTTCCAGCATACTCTAACCCTAACCCAACCCTAAGCCAACCCTAACCCCAACCCTAACTAACAGAATTAAACTGCTACTGTACAAACGTCAGCGACACCACAGCATTCCGGTGGTTTACATTTAACACACAACTGTGTCTGGTTCCAGCATACTCTAACCCTAACCCAACCCTAAGCCAACCCTAACCCCAACCCTAACTAACAGAATTAAACTGCTAC
>JAUMTR010000008.1:18927295-18946604 GCA_032270685.1 Microctenopoma stevenorrisi
AACAGAATTAAACTGCTACTGTACAAACGTCAGCGACACCACAGCATTCCGGTGGTTTACATTTAACACACAACTGTATCTGGTTCCAGCATACTCTAACCCTAACCCTAACCCCAACCCTAACTAACAGAATTAATTTGCTACTGTCCAAACGTGAGCTACGCCACAGCATTCCTGTAGCTTACATTTAACACACAACACTCCCTGATTCCAGCATACTCTAACCCTAACCCTAAGCCAACCCTAACCCCAACCCTAACTAACAGAATTAAACTGCCACTGTACAAACGTCAGCGACACCACAGCATTCCCGTGGCATACATTTAACACACAACAGTCTCTGGTTCCAGCATACTCTCGGTCTTAACTCTCTTGACTATGAAACATCTAAGCAAGTTACAGTGTCATTCTATTTGAATCACTCATCAGAGAAGTTCAGAAGAACTTCCTGGATCAGTCAGTTTCTTGTTGTTAATTTTTCATTAGGTAAATAACCACCCTACATATCCATCATATGTAGGGTGGATGACACTGACTGGACCTGATTAAATAAAAGTCTAATTTTGTCCCCAAATAGCAATGCGCTGCTGGTACACATACATCCAGGGATGGTGTGAACACTGTCCCCAGATGATGTGGCTGTTTGTCTAACAGTGGGTGGAATAATTGAGTTTAAGCATTAGGCTGAGCAGTGGGAGACAGGGTAATATGTAACAGGACAATGGAGGAGGGAGAGTTTTTCTCCCCCTCGGCTGAATCTCTAGACTCCTCCACTTCTTGAGCCAGTATTTTGATGAAATTAACAATCCTCTTCACCCACTTTGGCCTCCGTCCTCCAGCTCTCACTGTCCTAAAGAGATTATACCACTTCAGGAACATTATTCAGATTGTTTATCACTCAGCTCCAATTGAAATTAAGTGGATTCTGTTACACTGAGGATTTCTGCAGAGGTCTGGACCATGCTTTCCACATACCTCTGTATTATTATTAATTCTACAGTATATTTGTGATTATTTGAGACTCACTTCATAATAGTCCATTTCAACATGAACTCAATTTCTGTTAACTTTAATATAATTTAATGCAAAAATGTGGGAAAGAACAAATCCACCTTATTTTATGAAATCAGTAGACATATATTATCATTAACAGGACTCAGACAGTATTTCAAGTGTGGCTACTTCAGTACCAGTACTCTTGACGCTGGGAACATGGGCTCATTAGGTAAGCCAGCAACTCGAGCACGACAACTATGAGGTGTTAAGTTTCAACAGGCTCTAAGCAGAGAAGCAGTTTACGAGGAGCTACTTACGAAGATCTAGTGCTGAGTGGTTGTGCTCCAGGACACACCTGGATGGGCTAGGACGCGATCCTGTGACCTTCTGTTGCTCAGTCTGCCTCTTATCCCATTGATAACGAACCCACATACTGTGCATTATTTGGGTGACGATACACTGTATGTTGCTTTTACCTGCGATGAAGCGCCTGAAACGTGCGCAGCAGTTACTGCTTTGGCTTCATTGTCACATGTCTTTGCACACAAAAGTAAGCTTCGAAGCCGTGGTTAACGGGAAATGGCCATCACTACCTGTCCACTGTCGGCTCTGTACCATTTGGCACTCTCACCCTATCTTCGGATCTGACTTGCTTTTGTGTTACTCAAGCCTGTCTCAAGTGTCTCTGCGAGTCTGTTAGTGCCTGTGGGTTTAGGTCATAAAACTGTAATCAGAAAGAAATATATAAAAAACACTGGCACATCAGTGTTAAGGAACCGTGCTGTACACAGGTTGTAGCGTTTTTAGCAGTTAGCATCTAATCTTATTACCGTGCAGCAGCAGCGTGTGTGGTCATTCACACAGTTGTATCCCAGCTGCAGATTTACCATCCACACAGACATACTGGAAGAGGAGAAGACCAAGGCCATGGCCTCCATGCACCGGAGTTTAAGCTTTACATGCCTGGCACAATTCTTCTATGATTGCTTCCCTCAAGAACACACAACTGAAAATAAACAAAGGTTCCTCCTTGTAGAGTGGGCCATCGAGGGAAAGGTTAAATGCTTCATCAAACATGATTGTCTCTGCAAGCTGTAGCTTTAAGGCATGTCCCGTGCATTGCACATGCTATATATTTAGTTGCTAAAAAGTTACTAGATCAATCACCTGGCCTTGAAGATCTGGGCACAAGGGCATGGAAACAGCCACAGAGAAGCTGACAAATGTGCAGCAATAAATGACTCGCAGAGTGATGAAGCTGATCCAGGAGGTGGACACGCAGTGGAACGTCACCTTCTTGAGGCTGCAGCACTTTTATCATGAGAGGCAGGCAGTGGGAGCAGCTCCTCTGAATGGAAGTTAATCGTCTTTCTACTGAGGACTATGACATGATAGCAGCTTGTTTACAAGTACTCAAATCATTTTACATGGCGACAGTGGAAATGTCTCAAGTCTCAAGGTGAGTGATCACTGAAAAAAATGTACTGGGCAAACCTCCTGGGACAGAACATGTATGCATCCCTCACCAATAGTCCCTCACGACTGAGTGCTTTATGTGCAGCGCACACACTGAACACATCTACTGATCATCCATCTACATCTAAATCCACCTCAGCGGCACCATATGTGCAAAATTCATCCTCCACAGGTAACGTAGTAGTTCATAATTAACACACAGGACATATGAGTGATAACATTGTACAAATTTAAACCCTTCGGTGCTCATTACTGTCATGTTTGTCTGATTTCCAGCTTTTGGAACTGTCTTGATGAACTTGCTAATATAGCAAGGACAAACAGTGGAAAAAGTTATTTCAAAAACCGGCGATCGATCGGCAATAATCCTTTTTACATTTGATGAAGTGGGTCAGTACTCGCTTCACAAATCTGGTTTGATAACAGGTGGTGAGGAACAGGCTTCAGAATGCTGGAGTCACCAACTGTGGGTGGGTTTGCAGACAATATGGCCAGGGACTGGGGCTGGCAGACCTGCTTATCCCAGGAAAGAGACAGGTGAAACGGAGAGAGAGCAGAAACATGAACAAATATGAAAATATAGTGGAGGAAATAATTATTTGACCCCTCGCTGATTTTGTACATTTGTCAGAAATGTCTGTAAGAAGTCTCAGAACAGTATCATTGGTAGGTTAATTTATCAGTATCAGATAGCACATCAAACGGAAAATTGAAAAATAAATTTAAATAAAAGATAGAAACTGATTTGCATTTTAATATAATAATACTTTATTTGCAGGTACCATTCTAAACTTTGTAAGCTTCTGCACCTGTATGGTCTCAGAGAGGGAATTATTACCTTAATCATTTTCCGTAGTCCTAAATTGCTTTGCTATATACACATAGGAATAACATTAATACCCGTTATCTGCAGAGAAGTTAGAATTTAACAAAACTAGCAGGTATGGATATTGTCTGTAAAACAATTCATCAATTCATCTGGTAACATTTAAATTAAAAGAAGGTGCTATTTTATTTTAATAAAATGAAAAAACCCCTACACCCTGCTGTATTTCCTTAAATTTATATGCAA
Organism: Microctenopoma stevenorrisi; assembly: GCA_032270685.1. Classification (NCBI taxonomy): domain Eukaryota; kingdom Metazoa; phylum Chordata; class Actinopteri; order Anabantiformes; family Anabantidae; genus Microctenopoma; species Microctenopoma stevenorrisi. The sequence goes on from JAUMTR010000008.1 coordinate 18,930,840, forward strand.
CCTTTTGGTAGTGGTTCCACTGTTCCTGCAGGAATCAATGTGTCTCAGGGATCTAATTTATTCCATTTTCCCACCTGTATATCAGTGTGCTGGAATTCACAAAAGTTTCATGCCAAAAGGGCCACGAAATGCATGAACAAACTCAATTCATGTGATACTGATAACAGCGATGGATACTTAACAGCCATTCACGTAGATTAATTTCGTCACATCCATTGTTAATTAGGGGAGATTGGGGAGAAGCTGTGATTATCAAATGAGCTTAGTGTATTTAGCTGGGACTAATCCCCCGTTTCCCTTGTTTATAGGATTTGATGAGGGAGACAGTGGTGAGTCAGCAGGAGAGGTGATAGAACAACTGGATTTACACAGTGGACCCACAGGGCACAGCTGAAACGGAACAGAACAGAACCAGAACTAAAAGACGACCTCAGTCACTCTCACACTCCTTCAGCACTTGTGAACCCATTCAGGTCTGTGTAGACCTACAAAAGATAAGATATCTTTATCATCTGTTGCAGGAACATCTTATCTGTTCATCAACTCTAATTTTAAAAAGCGTATAAAGTGATTAATCAATACAAAGTATAATACAACGAGTACTTATATATACAGTATTATACAATTAGCAGCAAGTGAAAGAGTCAAAATACTGGGATATAGATACAATTCAATTCAACTTTATTTATATAGCTCTAAATCACAAAGTATTATTTAAATATATACTGAATAATGGAGAAAACCCAACAGTCCCACTTGAGCGAGCGCTGAGGCGACAACTCCCTTTAAGAGGAAGAAACCTTGATCAGAACCAGGCTCAGGGAGAGAGAGAGAGAGAAAGGACGAAGCACAAGCGCATTCACATTTCCACAGACTGTTTCTGGCAGTCATTTCAGTTTTCCTGCATCATGAAATACACTTTAATCCATCTTTCTGTGTACAGATTCTATAAATTGTCTGCTCAGTGATGAGGCGGTATATTTATTTCTACTGCAAACGATGATGCCCATCAAGTCTCACTTTCACTATTCATCAAGCTTTCATCACCTCTCAAATGATCACTGTGTGCATTGTTTTTGGGTGATGAGAACATGCTTAAATTACTCGTAGACTACTGACTGTGAAAGACGCAATTTAAATTTTTCTATGCACGTATATTCTACATGAGTAATGGATCTTATGTCTGGCAACTCAGTTATAATTTGGTATGTTTTTTCTTTTTGTCGAGCAGTTGTCATTCCTTTTGAAAATAAATAAATGAGAGATGGCTGAGTCGCCTTTCTGCATATCTCTTATCTCTAATATGATTTTACCACTTAATGGTCACTGAAACAGCATCTTTGTGTGTGTAAAATGTAAAAATACAAAATAAAAAGGTTTGTTGCTGTCTGTCTTCATTCTCTTCATTCTGCGGACAGTGCATGGAATAGAAAATTGAAAGGCATCATATGAAAGCGTGGACCTCTGGGCACAGACGGGATGACGGCCTTCCTGCCTCTGCACAAAGACTGAACGAAACACAAACCGGGTGCAGCTGATGGTGGTTTTGGATCTTTTCTAGCTGTGTTTCTTCGTCATTGCTTTTTCTTATTACGTTTCATTTTCGTGACTTTAAATATCTTTTGTAGTGTTTGTTTGGGTCTTTGTTTCCACACCTCTCCGTGAAAATAACCCAGAGCTCTTTCTGGCTTAGCTAGTCACAAGCTACTCAACCTGCTGATGAGTGTTACTGGGTTTGTGCATTCCAAACTGTTGAGGTGTCTGTTTGTTGAAACTGGAGCTGAGGTCCATCAAAGCTCGTGACTCACAGGGCTGGCACTCGCTCCCCGCTGAGCGAGCCACAGAGCTACAGAGGGAGAACCCTCTCTCTCCACGCTACAGACAACCGTCCCTTATCTGGTCTCTTCATTAGTCATTGGCATCAGCGGCGGTGTTGTCGTCCCATGATGAGCAGCATCGCTTTGAAATCATTTTGGTCCTCTCGCTGTTTAGGGTCTTGCATGTATTTGTGTTCATTTGTACCTCTTTGAGGTTGGTGTGCATATCCTTGTCATTTGTCTCACTTGTGTTTGGTGCCGTTTTGTGTCTCTCTTGCTGTTTCCTTCTATTTGTGGTTGTTTGTCATCTCTTTGTGTGACTAAGTGACCATTTGACATGTTTTCGTAGTTATTTTGCATCACTTTGCTGTTGTTCTTGTCCCTGTTAGCACTTTCCATCTTTTAGGAGTTGGTTTGGATGTCTTTGAATGATCAAAAAGAAAAGCAAATCTACAGTGTAACTGTCTTTCCAACAAAAAATAAGAGCAACTTGAAACACGGGCTTTTTACCACACAGGTGCCCAGAAGACAAGCAGCCAAAGCATCCACAGGGTCATCGTCTCACGAGAATGAATGATGGCACATTACCCATTTTGAATGTGCACCATTGCGTTCTCGCTGCTTTGTGTGTTTCTGATCCAATTCTAATTTCTACCATTTCAGTTGACAGTAATTTGTCATTTTCATGTAACCACTCAAACTGGATCGTTTTTGCGCGTGTGTCTCATTCTGAACTTATTGTATTCTTGCATGTAACCTAGTCAGTCCAGTGTTTCCAGGCCAGATGGGCCATAGTGGGGCTATAGCATGCAGTCATGCTGTTAAATGTCCAGCATGTTGCTGTAGATGAGTGTCTGAGTGCATTTCAGTGCCATTTACTCGGGGCTGTTCTCTTCCATCTGTTGCTGCAACCTCCGGGGTGTCGCCTCGTCACAGGCTGCTTGATTGGCAGTTTCTAGGAGGTGGACAGTCTTGCAATTGAGCAGGTGGCGCCCCGCTGTTATGGCAAGCAACTGCATTTTCCACAGAAAGTGTTTGTCTGGTGTCTTTGTGCTCATCGTTCAGGTAAAGTCAGTTTACTTCAGCTTCAACTCTGAATGGAGGACATTTATTTTCAATCTGTTTAATTTGTGTGATTTATTTCTTCCTCAACTGTGCAAGCTTTTCCAGCAAATATTTCAAACCTTAAAGGGGTTGATTGAAAAGAAAAAAAACACCACATGGAATGAAAGCTGCACATAAGTGCTATCTGTAGCTTCTGCATATTCATATGTTGAATTTGGAATATTTTCCAAAATATTTTTAATGTAATGTAACACTTCCAAAATGTCATAATTAAATTCTTTGTTTCCTAGAGACCATAAAGACTATAAAATATTAATTGTTTTTGATTACTTTCAATGCACAAAATCTGTACAATTGGCCACGTAATCTGTATATTAAAGCATGTAATCTATTTATTCAGCAGCACCTGTCCACACGTAACAGATACTAAATGTCATTGTTGTGAATGTTGACATCTGTGCGATCATCATCAACACACCTAAATGACCCTGTGACCTTTTGGGCAAAAGCACCAGCATCTGTCCACCATTTAAACACATGAGATACAGCCTCTTCAAAATAGATCACTTTATTTAGCCCAACATAGAACAGTGAGCATGAAAACAGTCTCCTGCCGTTCTGGACTAAAGGATTTTGCATTTCCTGGTGAGTGGAGCATCCAAAAGCACATTTGAGCATTTCATAATGCTGACAGCACTGAATGAGTTGCTACATGGCTTTTCTCTTCGCTTTGTAAACTCCTTAAGCTCAGCTCGGCACATAATAGCTTTCTAGGGACAAATATGAGGAACAAGGAATGTTAATAAATTCTTCACATCTGCTGCGAAGATCTCCACATGCCAGCTTTTCACGGGAGGCTGATGGAGAAGTGCACTGTCCTCGTGCATTAATTGTTGGCGCTGCCAGATGCCAGCTCTGTCTCCCAGTGTGATGGACACTAAAGATTGTTGTTATCTGAAACAGGAAAATACAGTACTCTCTAATGGACACTGCAGCGATAGCTTGTCAACGTCCTCTGACTCGGTTTCGGTTTTCCATGTCTGTCTTTCTTTAATCTTCCTATCACCCATCATCATCCCCTCCGGAATGGAGTTTCTTTGGCTAGAACACAAACTTGAAGAAAATGTCTTTTTTACTGCTGCTGTCTATTTTCAGACAGATCATTGAAACTAATGATCTCAACAGCCACTGTCCTGCCTGCTTTACCTGTATCAGGCTTTCAGCTTAACAAAAGCAGTACGTTCAGGGACAGTTGGACATCAAACACTCAGACAGTGGCTCTCAAGGATTAGTCCCTTGTTGAGCCAGACTACTTCATAGCTCCTTTTCCTACAACTGTTCATACAATGACATCACATGTTCAGACCTTCTGCCACTTTCCTTACTTTCATAAATTAGATTTTTCTTGCGAGTCTTGCAGGCACTCACTGCCCATCACAAGCCCACCCACTGCCAGGCGGCTCCAGGAACCCTCACATGGAGCAGACTTTGACCTTCGTACACAGGATCTGACTCAGGATCTGCCTCAGCCTCTGTCTCAGAGTGTCAACATGCACCAAAAACCTAATAAATCTCATCCCATATTCCTACGTCAGTGTCTTGTGTTGTTGGACTGTGCTTAATGAGCAGCTTGGGATTTACCGTGCTGGCATTGTTGCTGCGTTGGTTTGAGCTAACCTGCTGTTGATGATGTTGTCCTGCACATACAGTATAAAAGGAGGCGGAGACATCACCAACAATCACATTAACAGGCTTTCTATTGACTGCACTGATCAATCCTACAGCGTCATATCCATCAGAGAGAGTTTTTCTTGTCACCTCTGGATGTTCCTGATTGTAATCTACATCTCTGTTAATTTTAGCTACGCAGACAGTGTGTGAAGTGATAATCCACTAAACAGCAGGTTCCACTCTGCATACGAGTCTATTGCAAACACACAGGCTTTATTTGTAATGAACTAAAAACTGAGGGAACTCAAAATGCACTGTGGGAAACGTCTGACCAGGAATTGGTGGAAACCAACTCACATTGTGGACTAAGGAGACTTCGGAGTCCATCGCTCGAATTGGTCTCTCGTGAGTCTCTAACCTTTACGCGAGTCAGTGTGTGGCTGAAACGTACCCTCTCCTCTCTAAAACACCACCAACCACTTGGTGTCTCTCTCTCTGCACACAAAACAAGCCCGTTCTTCCCAAACATGTTCCTGGCACTAGGTTGAATGTGTTAAATCGCTCATTTGTAATCCCTAATAGATATTATGATAAAATGTCCTCCGTTGACAGCAAGCCGTAAGCTGCTTTGGCTGCGTGTGGCCAGAATGGCGTGTGTGTGTGTGTGTGTGTGTGTGTCTGTGTTGTTATAATCTGGCAGGACACTGTCCCTCCAGACCAACAGGCTAATGCCTCATAGCAGTGACAAGCAGCCAATTTACACATCGCAGCTCCTCCCTGAGCGACACTAAATCAATAGAGACTGAGTGATCACAGGATCCAGCAGCACTTACTTTGAGTGTATCTGTGGGACGTGAGACAGTTTGATTTCTTTTGTGTGCTCAGAGAGAAAAACTGGTAGCTCTGCATTTGCAGCTGTATGTCTCCAGCTACGGTGCCTTGGCTTCACACTGTGTGTGTGTGTGTGTGTGTGTGTGTGTGTGTGTGTGCGTGTGCGTGTGTGTGCGTGTGTGCGGTAAGACAAAGCTTGACTGAGTGTCGAAGCATGCAGCTTATTTTAGTGCCATGCAGCTTTGTGTGTGTAAACACCTGTGGGTTTCTGGGTCTGTCAGTGTGTGTAAGCACCATGTGTAATTACTAATACCACTCAAGCTCTCAGTGTGGACTGCAGGGAAAATACCATTAACCTCAGTTGCAGGACTTCACAGCTAGCGGAGGAAGGATGGGCAGTAGAGGAGGGGGGCTGCCAGGAGATTACTGCTACTGTTGTTGGCTGTTGGGAGCTGCCTGCTACAGCTGCGGTCGTGTGCTGCCGGCCACTGAGCTTTGCTCTGGAGTTTCTTGTATGCGTCACTGGATGTTAGGAGAATTGTTTCACTTGCTCCTAAAACTGAGAAGAGTGACCAAACGTCGACGCGCTGCAGCAGGTGGTTTATCTAATCAACTGAACCTGTTCTGTGTTCGTGTCTACCTCATTCCCCGTTGGGTCAGAGGAGGTTTTCCACATGTCCAGTTTGGTTCAAGTCCAACAGTTTGAAAAACAAGAAGATCCCTGGTGTCCAACGTTGACTCTGGGTTCTGTGGCCACTAATGCACCTACAGTATATCACCACGTAAAAATGACACAGCACAAATCAAAGTGAAACAAGTCTGCACAGATTCCCATTCACAGAAATATATTCTCTATAAGTTTGATATTCGCCCTGCTCTGTCCTCACTGTTCAGCTTTGCAATCATATGTAATACAGCTCTGACACAACAGTATTTTTATATAATTACTATGCAAATCCCTCCTGCAGGCAACACTAATCATCCATACATGTAGTTGTAAAAATAATGACCTATATTAGCATTCGATTCGATTACTCTGCATTACTGTATTTTCTGCTTTGCTCCAGTGATTCAGATCCAGACAAACAGACACGTAAGCAGACAGGGTGGACACTTGTGGGCAGTAAGGTGTGTACATTCAGAAAGGGAACTAAAACAATATAAGCCTGGCTTAACAGGGTTGTTCCATCCTTCTGAAGATCAAATCATCACCACCTAACCCTGACCACATCACAGTGTTGCCTCCCTTTAACCAGCTCTATCTTAAGGTTCAGATCAACACCGACCAGCTACCTGGGCAGCATTGTGCCACCTTTGTTTGCAGCCACGTTATCTGGTTATGCAGTGGAACTGTTTTATAGTCATTCTGCAAGACACAGTCTGAACACAATGATCACTTATAATACATTTAAAATAATGTTCCGATGTGTTAAAAGGACTAAACCTTCCATGAATAGTGGATCAGAGACTTCCGTAGCCATCATCAGTTTAACGGAGCTGTTACTAGCTGTGCAGCAAACCTTGAGCACTACCACTGCTTCTGTTCTGTTTCTGGAGCCAGATTGGTTGCTGACCATCACATGGCTTTTTCGGATCATACATGTAAACTTTATTACTCATTCTCGCAGCATCACTGGATTTCAGTTATTATAAAGTCACCGCGGGGAGGTCACTCAACAGTAAGGAGTACACTCAATCAACATTTGATCTTGTTTTCAACATCATCAGAGCGGACGCGATACACATCGTGTAGACATTCAGTATGTGTCTACTCCAGGGTCTGCTTAGACTCCTCTAAAAATATGATAGAAAATGAAATCTGAACAGAAGGAGCTGCTCTTGCATGTTGCAAGTTCTCTCTGCCACCATGTCGACACCAAAAGACTTTCAGCCCACCGTTATACACAAGTGGAGGAAATAATTATTTGACCCCCGCTGATTTTGTAAGTTTGTCCAATGACAAAGAAATAAAAAGCCCCAGAACAGTATCAATTTAAATAGTAGCTTTATTTTAACAGTGACAGGTCACATCAAAAGGAACATTTAAGAAATATCTTTAAAAGATAGAAAATCAGAATCAGAAGACTTTATTTATCCTCTAGGGGTAATTAAAAGATTAGACCAATCAGTACCGTTGGGTTCTCCCAGAAGAAAGAAAAAACAGAAACAGACTATACAACAAAATAATTACACTACATAATATGAGACAATGTGTGAGACATTTTTAAAATATAATTACTTAGCTACACACGAGCTGTAAGATCGCACACATTTATTCAGCTTCTCTACAAAAGAGACTGTGAGCATGTTACGACCCGACTCCGACAGAACGCTAGTTTAACAAAAGCAGGAATAAAGACATGTGCCGGCAGGTGCTTTTAACAAACACATACTGTCCACACAGAGTCACAGTCTCCTCCTCTGTGCATACATGGTGAGTCGTCGGTGATTAGGATCATGTGGCTTGAGCGGAGCGACGGAGAAGGCCCCGACCCAATCAGCGGGCGAACAGAACACAGGTGTCCTCAGCTCCTATCACAGCCAGGCGTCCGCATAGGTGGATGTGCATCCAAACAGGAAACACGTCACATTTCCAGTATTCTGATATTGGTGCTGAGGCATCAGTTCTCATAACACCTCTTCACTCTTTGATACCTTTGAACATGAGAGAAAATACAGAGATGCTTGCTCAGATACGGTGACGCGCACCAGCCAGCGTTGACGAGCTTGCCAGCTCTGAAGCTACAACAGTGGTTTGCCTGGAAACCGTATCCTTGCACGAAGAACTGATAATTGCATCCGTTATCTGCCTCTCGTTCATAAAGGTACATTTGTTTTCCTGCTGATCAATTTTACCTGGAGTCACACAGTCATGTGACAAAGCAAATGAAAAGAGTTTGGTGGCACTCAGAACAGGAATGAATAGCATTTGAGAACGGGACTGATATATCAGCGGAGGGAAGGGGAGAAAGTGATTTTGAATCTCATCTTTTCCTCAAGCGCACCTTTGGACAGGATATTACTTCCTGCTGCTTAGGAGTATACATTTCCTTTTTTAGTCCAGCTGAAGATTTGGGATGGAGAAAACCAGCAGCTTCTTATCTTGGGGAGATACTATTTGATTTTCTCCTACAGATGATGGACTGAGAAGCTCACTTGCTCTTTCATGCATACACACGGATAGTGGTTTAATTTCCCTCTCAGCCAGTGTGGCATCTCTACACTGGTTATAAATGAGAACTAAAAACATTTTCTATTCATGTCTTCAGGCATTAATAGCAGACCTCATGTTCGGCCATTTCCCAAAGAGCAAGACTTGTCCTGCAGAGTTGGTTACTTAAAGAGTCCCGAGGTCGTTCTCTATCAGCCACTACAGGCTCTCCATCAAAAGGTCGTCGTAGGGGAGCACGGCTAAGGACTCAGAATGGAATCCAGGCTTTCACCATGCAGTGGCAGGGGTGATATTATAACCTGAGGTGAGCAAAAGTAAGAAATGCTTTTTCATCATGTTCTACACTTATAAAGCAATTCCTGTTTTCTGTTACTTCTAACCTTTTACTTCATCGTATGAACTATTCGATGTAAAACATGCAATAACAAACACCACGCCGGGTATTTACAGCTTGCATGTTCCTTTCTCCTGCATGAACATAGAAGTGCTGTGACCTGACCAAAAAGCTCTGTCATGTAGGTGTCTTCCTCCATGAATGCCCTTAGACAGAAAGCAACGTGTGCTTCAACACAAAGGGTGGATACTAAAACTGAGTACGGCTGGACCCATCCATTTGCAAAGGTTTGGATTAAGTGTCTGTAGAAATGTAGAGATGTTGTTTGGGTAGGAAATGCTAAATGCCTTTCAGCCCTTAATAGGAATAGCAATTGCAAAGAAGCAGCACTAAAATGTCTTTGCTGCTTTGTGTGATACTGAGGTAAGACTGCTCAACCCAAAGGTCTTCCACAGGGTGAAGCATGACGGCTAGTAATGTTCTGCATAAACCGAATTACATCTTTGTCGGGTTGGGTTGTGACTAAAATATGCAGCTCGAGTTCTTCTCAGGAGAAAGACACAGATGTTATATGGTGCTTTTCTAGCTTAACAGGAAAAGTGCGTTACACACATGTTCATCACATACAATCACCTCATGTGTAATATTGTGTATTAATTACTTCTCTTCATTAAGAGACATTCTGAGTGGTTATTAAATGTCATTTTAGAAGTCATCTGGTTAATTGAGTAATCCTGCTCGGTGCACTAGACTCAAATCCAGGTGTCTGACTCCAGGACAATAAAGTGTGAAATGACTGAGAGCTTGTAGAGCTATGCTGTAAAAGTAGGTTCTGTAACACTGCAAAATATGCATGCATGATACACACACACACACACATATATATATATATATATAAATATTGCTTTATATATATATAAAATTCTGATTACATTGTTGGTTATCTTGCACAAAACCAAGAGCCAGCGAAACACGTTTTTTGTGCTGCAAAGCTTAATCACTGTTGTTCATGTGTCTGGAGACGTGTTATTTAATTTCAGCCAAAAATCAGAAAAGAGAAATTGTTTCGGACACAACCCTCCACACCTAGCCCTGGAAAAAGAGCCAGGTGTCAGGTCAAACACCACTGTAAGAGCAATCATGCCACTGTGCGATGTGTTCACTGCTACAGGTACACATGTGGTAAATGCAGACGGGAGATACCATGGCAGTGCCAGGATTGTGAGTAAGTGATGACTACCGCCCGATAGCCCTCACTTCACTGGTGATGAAGTGCTTCAAGCGACTGGTCAAGGACTTCATCACTTCCTCATTATCGGACTCACTCGACTACAGTTTTATTTTACAAATTACTATTTGTAAATATGTGTACAAATAATTAGTGTATTTTGTATATATATATATATTTTTCCATTTGTATCAATAAATCTCAGCAACAAAGAAAAATAACCCCCATGTGTGTTGATTTCTCCCTAAGTTGGCAGAGTTAAACAAGTTTCTTTGAAGTGGCCCAGCATGGCCCCACCTAGTTTACATAAGAAAAGCACCAGTTCACAGGTGATTAAGGATATTAGCTAAAAGCCTTTGGGCCGATTCTAGGTAGAAAGGCCAAATGGCTCTTCTCTGGGACTTCTAGTGTTAACCTGCACTGAGATGGCCAGTGGCTGTCTTATGACGGAGAAGAAAAAACATTCGTACAAAACCGTTAACATTCAAGGTGAGAGTGTAGGAGAGAAGTTTAGTGTGAATTATCATCCCCATCATCTCTGCACGAATCAATCGACAAAAAGTTTGAACAAGATAAACGCTGTCTCCAGGTGAGCAGATTCGTTTTTTGGAATCTGGTACTTAATAAGTTTGGAATCACTTGCCTTTCAGAAACCACCTGCACAATAAATAAGCACAGTAAGTATAATAATCAAACTTCAAGAGGCTGTACGGGACGTCTTGTTGAGATGACGTTTTTCATGGTGGTTTGTGGTTCTCCTCGTTCACGGTTGTGCGGTTCTGTGTTTTCATCCCAAACCTCCACCTGTGTCTCATCTCTCCGCATCACATTGTCCCAGTTGATGTGGAGTGCTCAGGTGGTCTTTGGCAAACTTCAGGTGTGCTGCAATGTTTTTTGGAGAACAGTGGCTTCCACTTTAGCAGCCTTTCTAGAGAGCTCAAGGCTGCCGATGCCTCATTTACAGCACATAATGCTTTTTTTATTCTAATGAAATACAAGAATTGACTAGTTACAAACATTCTTTATGAATAATGAAAATGAATATTAAATGTATTTATATGGGAGTATGCATCACTGTTGTACACATCACACTAAGCAGACACATTCATTTCGAGGAACATTCAGATTTTTGTATTCATTGAGTTTTTTGGGCTCTTCTTGTGCTAGATGCTCCTACAGCCTTTGAACTTTCACATTACACATTTACGTAAACAAAAGTTTTAATATTTGAACATCAGATAAAAGTAAAGAAATAAACATTTACAGTGCAATTTGGAAATGTGAACCTAACAAGAATGCAATAATGTATGCTTCAGAATAAACAGAACCAACTGTAGATGCGGTTGTGTGCTAAGATGCTAAGCCACTCATATACACAGAGTGTGTTTTCAGCTCTCTGCCACAGACTGGAACTGCAGGACTGAAGCTTTATTGAGGCAAGCTAATCCATGAGCTGCAGCCCTCAGCTGCCATTGCCAGGCTGAAAATAATTACATTTTAAATGGCTGTGCAAACAACAACCACCACATTAGAGTGTTAATTCAGGCCAATCAGTTTCACGCAAAAAAAAAACAAAAAAAGCAGGAAAAGAAGGAGAGTAACAAGAGAAATGCTGCCTTCATTCTGTCCCCCACAGACTGATAAATGCACGGCCGTCTTCCATTGCCCTGGGTGACCATTTATAACATTTGATTATTTATTTATTTATTTAGCTGAATCTGCATAATCATTGTGACTATAGGTCATATGCGAGGATGGGAAGCCCAGAATAGCATGCATTATTCATGATTTACAGGATACAGTGGGTGCCAGAGGTTTACAAGATATGTGAGGGAGATTTACCAAATTCATCCTTTTCTTTATCGTACAAAAGCTTCTTGCTCTGGGAGTACCTGGGGCACCAGATAGAGCGCAAAGTGTGTAATGAAGAAAACGGTAGAAAGGTAAAAAAATCGTTGCGGCCTAAGCGCTCCGTAGCCTCGCTCAGCCCCGTAAGAACAAGAACATTTGACATCACGGTGAAGTCTCCCTTTTGCGTGAGGTAGATTTATTGCCTGTGGTCTCAAATGATAATAGATATCTTGTGCAATAATAAACTTGTGCTATCTGCTGCTATCTTTAAACGAGCAGAAAAAAACGTGCTATCTGTAAATCTCCATGTCGGCAGCTTAGTCTGCTGTGACAAAAACGCACGAGCAAATTGTATTGCATCACCTTATAGTAACAATAAAATGACTTGGATGAGGTAAACTTTAATGGCAGGTATCGAAAAGCACGGGGTCATGTGTGCTCTTAATACTCCCGTCACCCTGAGTCATCGTACTTTTAATCAGAGGACGAGCGCGTGTGAATGGATGGATGGCGCGATAGGAGAGCCTTAGATCTGAGATAAATGACTTCATTAAAGTGTAAGTCTCAGAAAGCAGGAATGAGCCACATCTCCCTCCTCTGTCACTGCAGATTATGAACTCCATAAATCAATACATTTCTGTAAGGCGATAATGTTCCTCCGCCTGCTACACCCTTCTCCACCAGGGGGGCTTACACAGCTAAGGACGTTCACATCCTGTGGAGATTTTTGGTTTTGAGAGGACACCGGAGATGTGGTGGTGGTGCTGGTGGTGGTGGGGGTGGAGTCTGGGGGGACTTGCAGGTCACGTGCTATGGTGTTGCTGGGATGCTGTGAAAAGGGCTCGAATGTCTGGATGTGCCTCAGCGAAAAGTCTTCATTTCAAACGATATGACAAACATGAAGACTAACACTAAGTCAGAAAGACCAACACAGGGTTTTATTACTCCACAGCTCAAGAGACAACTAGATGCCATGACCTAGAAGTGCAGGGCCATTCTTCAACTTTCCATCTGAAAAGCACCACTCTTCCGACTCTCGGGTTACAGGACACCAGGACTCTGAAGACATAGTCATAGTATCGCGTGTTCTTGATGAAGGCCAGTTAGAAACCGTTACGCATGTCGCTCTCCCTGCTGCTTAATGTTGGGAAACTGTTTCCTGCTGCAGAAAGCGAGGTTGCTAGTTTACATTCTGACCACATACAGTCAGCTTGCCCGTGAGACCCTCAGCTAAAGTTCAAATTAAGGGTTAAACAGTGGATGCTACATTGACATAAGAAATATATACTATACTTTATTTAATGTGGTGCTGACACGCTGCTGGAATACCAGTACTACAAATCACACCAGTGTTTATTTGTGCTAATAAATGAAATTCCCATCCTGTGGTAAATCATTCATGGCACTGACCCGAGACTGATTTATGAACGAGGCTGATCCGACCACCCTGTTGCACCTACAGCATGCTTGTATTCCTTTGAAGAAGCTGTCACATCTGACCTGTAATTGTTAACGTGTGCAGACAAAGTACATTCACTACAAAGAGTACTGAGCTGCTGAGCAGGCTGCATCCCATTAAAACTCATTTATTGTGAAACACATGAGCAATAGCTTTCTGGAGTAATTGGACTGAGTGGGAAATACAACAATGGCAGGCTCACTGTGAGACTTTGATTGACAAGGTAAGTGCCGCCGTATAGCAATCAGCAAGCCAGCACAAAGCGCAGTGATTGCCAAGGCACTCTCCCTAAATAAGAGTTGCACAAAAACTGTATTAAATAGTGATGTTGGCTTAAATCATAGGTGACTGACACGGCCCAGAAAATGCTGGACCGGAAAATGTGCAACTTATGATCAATCGAGTACAAACAGTTTATCCTTTATTAACAACACAGGTAGGTAAGAGTGAAATGCTAGCATGCAGCATAATGAGAGAGGGGGAAGGCCAAAAAAGAAACACCGCAACAAGTTTGGGCTGTGACAGAAACATCAGGCAGAAGCACTGATGAACAAAGAATGGCTCCCCGTCCGTCAGGACCTTCACCATGACGTAGAAGAGTCAACACTCTTTAGATCGTTAAAGATTTATGTACTGATTTATGAATCAATGTGATTATTTGACAAAGTTTTAAAAGTTCAGTGAAACCTGGGAAACATTTTTGTCCCACCGTGACCACCGTGATGTTGATGGACTGAACCAACCAACCGAGGAGCAACCCCACAAAGGAAGTGAAGTGAGCCTGTCTGTTGTCAGATGTATGAGTGAGTGCAACACCACCACTGCAACATGGTATTAGTGTGTGCATGGAGACCTCAGAAATCTCAGAGCACCTCAGAGAGTCCTCCTTTGAGTCGATTCATTGATCTCTTAGTGCTTTTGACATTGATTCTGACCACAGTGGTGTATCTTACGTGAGGAAGAAGAAGGGACTGGCTGTGCTTCACTGGAACCTGTGCTTTTAAACTAAGGAGCTACGCAGCAGCCTGAAGGACTTCGTTCCTCCCGTAGCCACGGTTCCACTGCCGGACAAACACTTTAATCGACGCGCAGCTTTTATACTTTGTCATTTATATCCCATGACACAAGGCCAGGTGTCTTGTAGAATTTTAAGACAACCTAAAAGATATATTGACATATGGCGTCCACAAACTGCCTGAATGATTTTGCACTCCACGAGCCAAGAAAGTTTGCAAACTGCTTGAATGGACATTAATAGACGAGAGCGAATAAAAAAGTTCTGGACTGTGTGCTGGTAAGCACAACGGATCGGATCTGCTTCAGTTTAGGAGCCCCTTCAGTCGGCCGCCGCGTGCCTCTCGTGTGTAATGTACCCCAGAGCGGGAGTCACCAGATGGCCTGTAGAGCAGTTCATGGCGACAGCACCTAACCCTGCAGAGCGGTGTATGCAACACTCACGTCTGAAGGTATTTCCTGCTTACATCCAAAGAAATAGAGTTTCAGACTATTTCTGGTGGATGATATTAAAAAAACTAAATGTGTTGAGAGGAAATGAATGAATGAACATTTACATTTCTCTTAATCATTATTTCATGACTTCCTAATGTTTTTTTTTGCTAAAACATTTTTATAATATGGAGGGTGGCACGGCGGTGTGGTGGTTAGCACCGTCGCCTCACAGCGGGGGGTGCCTTTCTGTGTGGAGTTTGCATGTTCTCCCCGTGTCTGCGTGGGTTTCCTCCGGGTGCTCCGGTTTCATCCCACCGTCCAAAGACATGCATGTCAGGTTGATTGGTCACTGTAAAATTGTCCGTAGGTGTGAATGGTTGTTTGCAATGGACTGACGATCCGTCCAGGGTGTACCCCGCCTCTCACCCAAAGCCAGCTGGGATAGGCTCCAGCACCCACCGCGAGCCGACTGCGGATGAAGCAGAAAATAATGGATGGATTTTTATTATTTGATACTTTATTGATCCCTTTGGGGAAATTCTTTGTGGACAGGCTGCTGGAACATTCTTTCCAGTCTGTGGAAATATGCTCAGTGAAAACTTGATCGGTCCCCAGAGAGTTAGCACTATGACTCTGTGTTACATTTTTATAACACAGTGTCACTGACCTTCCTATTCATGGCCTGAATGATCAAATTAGTAGAAGGAAAGTTTTTCTTGTGCTTCCACGCTGGTATGGTCAGAGAACAACGTCCATCGCTGCATTGAAGTGGGTCTATCTATTGTCCTGGTAAAGCCACAGGACAGTTTGACTGGAACATCTTGACTGCCCTGGCACATATGCCAGAGTTCTGTTTGTGGACTTCTCATCTGCATTTAACACCATCAT
>JAUMTR010000008.1:18947509-19009268 GCA_032270685.1 Microctenopoma stevenorrisi
TCCTAGAAAGCTACAAAAGACCAAATCAAATTCCTTGTATGTGCAACATACTTGGCGAATAAAGCTGATTCTGATTCAAATGTAAACACTGTAATGAAGAAAAGCACAAAAAAAGAAACAGAAAAGCTATAGATCATGCTTTTTACATCAGTTTGCTGTGCTGGCTTGTTGTTTGTGGAATCTAAATTGACTTAGCAGGAAAGATCAATGTCCAGGCTTAAAAAATAGTTCATATCCCCTGAGACCTGAGTTCAGAAGATCATTTAGCAAAGGCAAATTCATTTACTAACACTGCCCTTTGTACCCTGAAATCCATCCGAGAGGCAGACTCCGAGCCCTCTTTCTCTAAACCCCGGTCCTCCAGGCCGTCAGCGTGTGGCGAGCACTTCACCCGTAGCTATCCGCTGATCGAACACAAACTTGTGTGTAATTGTACAGAGCTCCTCTCTCGACCTTCTCTGTCAGGAGAGAAATAGGGGCCATCATTCATCCTTGCCATTACCAGCCTGCCTGCCGTGAATAATACAATTTGTATCCTCTATGGAGTGCATCCAGAACAACAGGCATTCCAATAAACAAACAGCAGATCGCAGTAGAAATCCACTTACAGGGGCAGCCTGGCAAACGCCACGGCCATTAGAAGCCCACTCCGGTCCCATCATTTCAGTTCGATAGATCCCTACCTTATCTGTTTTAGAGGAGACCTATGATAATCAGCCTGCCAGCTTCGTTCTGCTGAAGTGCTGGATCACACAGGGAAACCTGGGAACACACACACACACACACACAGAGTAATGCACTGAGCTGTTCAGTGGAGATTTGTGGTCCCTGAAAGTAGAGGTAAAGGTCAGTCTTTGACCTTTTGTGGGCACTAACAGCCACCGGGACTGAAATGGATCAGTCAGGCAGAGGGTGAAGTGTGTGTGTGTGTGTGTGTGAGCACTGATGAGATCTGATGGATAAGAGCATGAAGAATATTAGCAGAACACAGCTTTTAATGTAGAGTAGATGAGGTGCTGTTGCAGATTCATGTCACACTGAGTAGTTCAGCTTTCAATGAACACACAGTTGTAGACACCTGTTTGTGCAGCTTGATCCTTCTGCTTCCTTCTAATAGTTAATGTTTAGGTGGTTTTTGTTTAAGCACAATGTCCTTTTTATGTGAAATGGTTTTTTAAACATGTTTGAGTTACTGTATGTTAAACTGCATCACTTTCTCCCCGTCTACTAAAAACAGAGCCGAAACTATGTTGAGAATTTCTAAAGCTAAAACTATCTTTCAAATGAATGAAAAGTCATTGAACAATGAAAGTGCTGCATTGCTAACAGAAAGGAAGCTCATGCGTATATTTGAATGGCAGCAGTACATCCTGACTACATCCTGTTAAACCAAAGCCTGAACAAGTGAAACTCCGGAGTCGTGTGCGTGACGTGGCGTGAGCTTGGTTTTCTCCTCTGGGGCAAATCGGGCAGCTCCCCTGAAATGTAAGGACTCGTCATTATGATGCACAAAGACATGAATCAGTCATCGATAAACTCTATACCTGCCTGAACAACAAGTTTTTTAAGCACAGGAGAACAAATTTGACTACTTCAGCTTACTGAGAACGTAACAAAACTTATTCACATGGTTTCAGCATTTCCTGAATGACGTTTGAGAAGTGGCAGACACACAGAGAAGAAGAATGACGTGTGGACAGCGGTAGACATTGTCAGAGGAGAGTATGCAAATATCACAACACAGCAGTCTGTGTAAATACATAACACGAAACGTAACCCAATCACAGCAGCAGCAAAGAAGTTGAATATACACGGTGTCACGTGTCTCTCTCAGAATGTTTTTTTCATTTTTGCTACTACTCATAGGAGACTTTGTCCTTATTGGAGAACCAGCGTTAACCAGCTTTTCTCTGATTGGTCCAGTCTGAGAGCAGACTGACCTTCAATCATGCAGATCACAGATGCCTGGGTGATGAATGTGTTTGTGCCTTCATATTACCTGCTCTTCTCTCTGCTGCTGAGTTAGCAGCGCCTGATAAAGATCTCTGTTGCCTCCACACTTTGTTACTTTATGTTTACCAGGCGCTGTCAGTGCACTGTTGCTAATTTGTCGTTTGTCAGCACAAAGTGTGACAAACCCAAGTTAATATGTCTATTTGATGTTAATACGCTAGGATTTCGCGATGGACAGCAGCGGTTTTTATACTGTCTTCCTTGATGTGAGGCGCTTGTTTGCAGAACGACTGCTCTGAAGTTTGCCAGGTGTGGCGTCATGCTGGTAGCTCGGCTGGTTTAGGCCACGTCTAACGTCTAAATGTAAGACGTCCCTGAGTTGTCGAAGGACATAGGCGCTGTACAGGTTTCGGGGGCAATGCCTGTGGTTTTTGTGCTTCTACATGTGTTTGACAGCTCAGCTTTGTTTCAGATGAAACATATATTATCAACAAGCCCCAGAGTGATGCTTAGATATAAACCAGTAATTAAAATAATAATGAAAATATAATTTACTTGATTGTTTTCTAAATGAATATTTTAAATGACATCCAGTCCCAGTGTGAACAGATAAAATGCAGAGAAAGGTCTGTACACTTCAACTGGGAGAGACAGAATGTCAAAGAAATCCAGGAAATCACATTGTCCAAAGAATTCATTTGTATAATGATGCTGAAAAATGGGTCAAGTCACACACGTTCAGTAAAAAAATTACAGGCCTGTCTCATGCTGACAAAACATATTTGCCCCACTGTGGTTGGTCTTCTGTTTCGCTAGTTCACCTTTGCATTTCGCCGTTTAGCATCTGATGCTTTCCAGATTAACAGAGTGAGATTTAGTTTCCCGCCTGCTGTCACACTAATAAAAAATGTATGCTGCTCATTTTAGACGAGAGTTTTATGTTTCCGGCGGTTCAGTATGTCAGGAGGTTGCTTCATATAGCTTGAATAAGTGAACGGTACCGAAACGTTTTTCCTGTTTGCAGGAGTGTCCAGAGTACCTCACATCAGTATCAGTGTTACCAGTGTCACACACCTGCAGTAAAGTGGCACACAACTGAAGTGGTAAATGTTTTTGGTCTACGCCCATAAATCTTATGGCCTTTTTTGAATTGAATTGTTGAATATGTTAAATGATGCCTGGAAAGTTTGATTCCACACATATATATATTCTGGAGTGGCTGCTCCTGCTTAGTTAGGGGAGAGTGAGTTATTCTGTGTGTAGTTGTAAAGCATATATGAGCGTGCATGGATGTTGGGTGCAAGGCTGTTTCTTTGTTTGCTCTGCTCTGTTTCAAACCGCTTTCCCCGACAGCCTCTCCACGCTCCGCCTGCCACAACAAGATAATCCTGCCGTCTCCCATAAGATGGCGGCATCTGTCATCTATAATAATCTGTGGGAGCTGGCCGAGGAACAGTCAACAGGAGGCAACGGGGGGGTGGGGGCGGGACGGGCGCGAGGGTAGGCCATGTTCCCAACGAGATAGCCAATTAGAGGGGGTATTATCTCCTCATGTGAAGAGGCTTTCAGCTCCTTTGACTGACCCCTCTGGCAAGGGACTGGGAATGGTCTGCAGGACTGGGAAGCGGAGACAGGCAGCACTGCGTGACACTGCCAGGACAGGAAGTGGAAGTAAAGGCATTATTTCTTCTTCATTGGGCACAACATGATAGCTCTTGAAGCGAGCCAAAGCTCAGCCCCGGAGGACAGAGATTCTCAGCATGGCCTCATTGCCTCAAAGTATTTTAAATTCACATCAACACTTCGTAGCTGAGAGCGTGATGGAATGTCTTCACCCTTTATCTGATTGATTTTGCACCTAGTGGACTCAAATAAATCACTGTGCCGTGTGGGGGTTTGTGTATACGTATGCAGCTCTAGATCTACCGTTGCATACCTTGATCCTTTATGTTTGCTGGTGTTTTTCTCTCACTAGTATAGCCAAAAGGAGAATGATGTGACTTCCCGTGGAGGAGTTTCTATCCGTTACTGTGAACTTTGAAAACGTTTCAGTAACCGAACACATCAACAGCTGCTTTGTGATTGACAGTGAAACCTCACGCTGAGACAAATAAGGCTTCTTTTACAGGGAACCTGCTTAATTTAGTCTGTGGAGAAGTGAGTAAACACACGGTTACCTGCTAAGTGAGAATCATCATTCACCAGGGGTAGATCTCCAGAAGATACAAAGGATCCAGTTTGAATCTCAGTTTTGAATTTCAGGTTTGAGAACCTACTATGATGCATTGCAACAAATAATTGAAGGATTGAAACGCCTTAAATCGATTCAAATCAGGGGCCCCCACAATAATCTTGCATTGGGCCCCGACAGACCCAGAAACGGCCCTGCTACCCGCCCATGCACAACACTGCTGCTGGCACTGACGGGCCATTCACAGATACTGTTTGATGAGGCAGGGCCCCCCACTGAGCTTCGGGGGTTCAGAAAGCAAACAGCAGTTCAGAGAATGACTGAGAAAGCCTCATCTTGATGCACAAACTGTATAGTCTGACACAGACTGATGAGATTCTGGATATTTCCAACTATCGAATATGCATGAATGCACTGTAAGACTCAGAATGTGATGGCACTGTGTGTGATTGTGCTGCGAAGATGATGCCACTGTCAATCGAAATGGCTCAAACGACAATCAGCTTTTTTTTGACACTTAAATTCCAATTAATTTACAATCGAAGAATTATTTTCTGATTTTGCTTCTCACGGAAGTGCCAAATGTTCATCTTTACAAAGGAGCATCACAAACAAACAAAACAAGCCTCTGTGTATTTAAATATGCCAATAATAGTCACTACAGCAGAATGCAATGCAGCAAAGTCATAGTCAG
Organism: Microctenopoma stevenorrisi; assembly: GCA_032270685.1. NCBI lineage: Eukaryota > Metazoa > Chordata > Actinopteri > Anabantiformes > Anabantidae > Microctenopoma > Microctenopoma stevenorrisi. The sequence continues at coordinate 18,952,348 of JAUMTR010000008.1, forward strand.
AGCTGCAGCTTCTTCATAACTTTGGCATCACTGTTCTTCCAGATGCTGCAAACGTTCTGTACAATACTGAGCTCTGATATTTTGTAACTATTTTGACTTCTAAATATTTGAGTGCTGTCAAACAATTAGACCTTTTCTCACCCAACAGGCTGCACAGCTCCTTGTCCAGGCAATGGTCATCTCTAAACTTGACTACAGCAACTCTCTCCTAGCTGGAGCTTCTGCAGTTACCATCAAACCCCTCCAGATGGTCCAAAACGCGGCGGCCCGCCTCATTTTTAACCAGCCGAAGTACATTCATGTCACATCTCTTCCCACCTCTCTTCACTGGCTCCCAGTAGCTGCTCGCCTTGAGTTTAAATCCTCCACAGTCCAGTCTTCTCTCCTCTTTGGTCTCTGGCTGGTGGAACAACTTGCCCTCCCTCATTCGACGGGCAGACAGTATCACCACCTTTAAAAAACATTTAAAAACTCACTTGTTCAAAAAGTACTTCAAGTGAGTCTAACACACACACACTCATTATGTTGTCTAGCACTAAACAATTTCTAAGCATGTTCTTTGTCTTGACGAGTTAGAACTTATCAAGGTTCTTTGTTGTAGTATCTGAATCTGAATGGTAATTGCTGGCATCTTCTCTTTGTAAGTCGCTTTGGATAAAAGCGTCTGACAAGTAAAGTAAAATAAAGTAAAGTCAAGTAACCATGTCACAGATTCTTTAATCAAGCCAAAAGGCGGGCTCTTTCATTCTACCATATGGTAAAGCTTTTACGATATAATTTGTCTTGTTCCTCACTCTAGTCTTTCTTATTCAGAAACATCCCTGCAAAGCTGCTGCTCACCCGTGTCATCACCTCCTCTGTCCCCACACAGGTCACCTCAGCAGTGGCTCCTCTGATCACTCTCTTTCAGACACACACACACACACACACACACACACACACACACACAACTTTCCCTTTTCCGCTTACCATTTCCTCTCAGTTTTCAATTTTCCTTCACTCCCATTCATTTTTATTCCCTGCAACCCACCCAATCTAACTGTGTCCAGGGCAGCCTGCCCTCAATGTTCAAACGCTGCCTCCAACAACCTGTCATTGTGTGTGTGTGTGTGTGTGTGCGCACATGTGAGTGTTGGGCACAGATAGCAGCAAGATGGGTTTCTGGACTTCACCGCTATCTTTCTAAAACAGGCACAGACAGACCTCCAAGTTCCCAATAAACCTCTCCCAGTATCACCTTCAAGTCCGCGGTGTAGACAAGGAAAGCCACATGAGCACTGAATTGATTTGTCACTTATTTCTAATTAAAAATAGCCGACTGAAAGCCAGATGAATGTGTGAGGCATTAGCGGCACCGTGACCGATTCCACAGGAGGGCTAATTGTGCTCTGGCGCCGCACTGCTGATGTACCGATCTGTTATGTAACTGCATTAGCAAATTGAGAAGTTCTGAAGAAAGAGTTTTCACTCTGTATTCATCTATGTCTCGCTCTCCCCCTTTCTCTCTTCCCTGCCTTAAATATTCTGTACAAATCTGCCTCAATCAGAAAGTACTAGGCAATGATAAATGTAAGTGTCTCATTCTCTCTCCTCACGCTGCTGATATGGTGTTTTCACATCCATCCAGAAAATTCAACACCTCATAGAACATCTCATCTGCTTCAACAACGCTGGGTTGTGGAAGCAACACGGTTTAGGATGGGTGCAGGCACAAATCTATACAAGGTGCTAAAAAAGTGGTTTGTGTCAAATAACTGTTCTTTAGTTTTAACAGACTGGTCTCATCACGGTTAAGGTTGTTGAACAGTTATGATTTGAACATGTTTTACAGTGGACTTTAATGCTGGTCTCCTGTGAGAAAGTTCTGGGTTTCGTGACACAACCAGCTACATCCCGAACTGACCTAGAGGACCAGAGGATACTACATCACTTGACTTCAAGTTATAATTAACACAGGCGCTAAAGACGCCGCTTTATGCATTATTTTACAGGAGGACGTTCCTTTATTAAATACCAGTGTGTTGGTATTACATTCATTTAGGGGTTAGACGCAGCCTTTTTCAGTATGAGGTGTGTACGGGCTGGGGTGTTTCTTCATCCTGGTGGACTGAATTATTGCCATGTTCAGCAGGTTTTCTAAATGCGCAGCAGTTTTTCACATAAAAAAAAGAAAGACAGAGAAAGTCTTGTCAGTGTCCATTAAAAATGTCCATGTCCCTTATTTTACAATTCAGTCAAAGCCATGCGTGTGTAATGTGACCTTGTTTCTGTGCAGCACGCCAGATTTTCTTTTACAACAGCGTCTTTTTAAGAAGAGAACTGTGGTTAAAATTTATTGATTTGGGATTATCCACGCTGACTTGCCCCTGTGGGTCTCCGTGAAATCATAGAGCTCCGAGTGTGAGAGTGTGACGGCTGTAGCAGCAAGAGGGCAAGATGAGCGCCGTTTATTAAAATATGAAATGCAGAAACTTAATTTGTTGTGCAGCTGTATTCTAAAGCGATTACATATAAAATATACGAAAGAAGTTTACTTCGAACAGCTGGGTCGATATATGCAATTGCTGTTGCATCATGCTGCAACATAATTACTAAGACTCTGGTGGATTCTAGGCCATCTTGTATCTTTGTACACCCCCCGCCCCCCCAGACGTCTACAAGGTTGTAGACGTTGCAGAGGTCCAGTTTGGTAAAGATAGGTCTTTGGGAGAAGGAAATCCAGAGCAGAAGACAGCAGTGGGACCTTGTTCAGCTGCTGGTATTTGACACAGTGATCGATGCTGGGAGGAAGGGGGCTGTACTCCACTTCTGTTCTCTACAGGGGACAGGGAGAACAGTCGACCTCGAGGCGGAACCACGCCGGACAACAGGTGGCTCATGGTGGTTTCCATCTCACTGAAGGCCCCAGAGAGGTCCCAATAAGGTGGCAGAAAAAGCTTGCAGTCGGCAGCTCGGGTGCTGAGGACTCCATGGAGCAAGTGCAGGATCCGGGGACCAGGCAGCGAAGAGAACGCTTGGTTGGGGACCAGCCCAACCCAAGGTGGTGCATTTTAGATACTAAATAATTCCCATTGAATTAATCATGCTCAGAATATCCCGATATCCCGTGTTGGGTTTTAGGGGATGGATGCGCGCACCTCTGAAGTCAAAGTGACACAAACTGGGGACTTATTTCTTCAGATACCAGATTCAAGCCATAACAATGTGCGGCTTATTGACCTTATGTAACAGTGCTAGTGAGTCAGAGCCTTTTCTGCTGTGTACTAATCAAATGTGCAGACACTTCCATCATATACTCCAAATTATGTCCGAAACTCCCTGGATTTCTCATATTTCTAGACCATTAATTTACATAACTTACATGAAATGCTTGTCTTTTAGCTGAAAAACAAAAACATATGAGGTGACAGAGGTGTTTTAGAGTTGAGGAGAGGAGCATAGACAACTCAAATTAATAATATGTTTGTTACTCTGAGTGACAATCTTCACATTACAAGAGTATTTGATCCATTAAAAAAATTCAACACAAAGTACAAAATAAAAAGCAGGTTAATAGAAGCTAACTAGAGTATAGTTAGCTCTATTTAGTAATGACCATATAAGGTTATGTGCTCTTATTTTGGTAACCTCCTTGTGAGTGTAATTAGTGTAACGTAATGTAGCTCAAAGTAAGAAAGAAGACACTAAGTGAAACAGAGATGTGTTAAATGGCAACACAGAGAGAAGAACGACTGAAAGTGCCAAACCGAAATATTAATCAACTACAGTGAAGCTGATGTGATTCTTATTTTTATTCTAGTTTCTGTGTGCTGTCACTAAAAGCTACTGTTTGTTGACTAGATTCAGCTCTTTGCCACAACTGTGTAAATACTGTAGCACAATATGTGTCACTTGTTTACAAGGTGTTGTAGCAGCGTGCCTCTAGATAACACACAACTGAAAGTAGCATTTTTTTATTTAAAATATATATTTATCTTTTTTAACATTATGGCTCTTTGCCGACCACGGGACATTGAATAGACAGATGCAAACTCTAACCTAGAAATATGTATCAATTTCATTTAACAAGTTCTGTGACATGCACACACATTTTAAACACACACACACACACACACGCAATACAAAGAAACACAGTATCATGCTCTTGAGCATTTTGTACAGATAAAATTGTGAATGGGATCTGCAAAGAGTAGTGAAAGATGTGGATTTCAATTGAACCAAAACACACACACACACACACTTTAAACTGATAAGCATGTGTTTTCAGGTGACTGCTGTCAACAACAGTTGGTTTACACTGGACTGAATTTACACGTAACCTATTGAGCTACCAGGCCGCTACCTCCCAAACCCAACTCCCACAAAGTAAACAATTATCTCGCAGAAGCGAAGTTTCAGGTCTGGCCACCAGATGTTTGAGTGAATTTTACTTACAGGTTTCAGGAAGTATCCCTGATTTACCTGATCTAGGCAAACTGACGCAGGTCCAAAAGGAATCTTCCTCATTATCAATCAAATATTCTCATCATGCTATCCTGGGACCAACTTAGCTTGAGAGGCCCTAACAGGAGTTATCCCTTTGAGCTCTAAACATACAGTATGTGGTTCCTCTCAGTGGGTCCATCTTAGCTCATCAGTCCATTACAGCTAACTTAAAGCAAGTGAGTGCCATTGTTTGTGCTTACCCAGCTGCAGAATCACTTACAATGACACATGTTTAGGTTTTAGTCAGAAGAGGACATGCACTACCTTATTGAAGATCATATTCTGAGCATAAATGTCTGTTTTCACTCCTGCCTGCACAGTTAATTAAAACAACAATAAGCAGTATTACTAGCATTAGTAAAGCAAATAGACACATATGCCAATATAATGTCGCTTAATAAAAACATACAGAATACACAAAATAATGACTTTCATAGTGTGTTGAATTTTGACATCTGTAATTACTGCAGCAACTACTGCAGTAATTACTCCACAGCAACACATCCGTGTATAAGCATATGATGTGTAGCACCTTGTTTTCACCAGAGCGTGGATCATAGATGAGCTGCCCTTTGCATGATTATAACCTTACTCTTTAAATATTAAGAATCAGTTATTTACATACATATCAACAAAGTGTTGAATGGTATTTAGCAAAATGCATCAACACTCTTACTGAAGGTGGTCAAGTCAGTGGGAAAATAAAGATTTGAGTCGACCAGCAGGTGGTGATGTGGTGATGCTGAGAGCCATTAAATTCCACATTAGTTACTTGGAAACTGGCTGAAATCACTGAGGGGGGTTGAAGTCCTCACTCCCACTGTGCGGTGAGTCATCCTCTTTCAAATACTTGTTTACAAGGACTGATCTTTACTCAGTGGATGTTTATGCTTTGAATAGTCTATAGCGATACTCTTTTTATTTCACAATGTACATCAAGTACACAGTTTGTGCCTCATGCAGACACACAGTTCAGTATCATTAGTAAAGATGGATTGCCTATTTAATTGTATTTGGCCATACAGTTCATACATACTGGAGTACAGTGTCCACACCTTCATAAAGATTATTATCTGGCTATTAGAAGGGAGGGCTGCTGTCTGATGGACCCATATTTCCCCTCAACCAAAACGTAATGGCATCAACAGCTCAGAATCCACAAGAGTCTTAGTTTGCAGTACACCACACTACGGTATGACCTAAATGTGGGGTCTGTGTGCTTGACTTCTGTGCAATCAGTTCTGCTTGTCTGACGATGTCTCCGAGTGGAGACATCCAAGTGGAGGGAGGGTTGGGTCTTTCTCCTCTGTTAGGTGCTCACAGAAGAAGACAAATTAGATGGATATAGAGTCACTGGATGCACTGGCCTCATCCGACCACATGCAGAGAAGAAGCGTGCACTGCATAGAAACGCCTCAGGGGGACAGGTCTTTATATAAATGAAAGATCATTCCAAATTTCTTACGTTAAATGATAAGACTGGTTATGTTTTTCTTTTTTGCTATTTTTTTGCAATTCCCATGCAGACTTAATTTATTTTCTTTCTTTTGTGTAGCGTCAATTCATCTCAGGACACCTTACAGTGGAAGGTTTAGGGCCTTACACATTATATAAATATATATAAAAAAACCAACAGTTCCATTTGAGCGAGCGCCTAGGCGACAGTGGAGAGGAAAAACTCTCTTTAAGAGAAGAAACCTCCAGCAGAACCAGGCTTAGGGTGGACGGCCATCTGCCTCGGTTGGTTGTGTTTGATGGTTCAGTCACCTGATCCACCTCTAACTATAAGCTTTAATAAAAGGGAAAGTTTAGGTCTAATCTTAAAGGAAGTGAGGGTGTCTGCCTCCAGAACTTGGATTGAGAGCTGGTTCCACAAGAGAGGAGCTTGATAGGCAGAGGCTCTGCCTCTCATTCTACAGAAAACTAATGTAACTGTTAGCATAGGAACAAGAGATGCTGGAAAATCCACCAGTACCGAAATCTCAATGTATTAATTGTTGACATTACATTTGCTCTTCAATACGACTCTGTCAGCAATGCATTTAAAACACCACCAGACCCTCAACACCCACACATCTTCTGTACTTTACACATTAAAACAACGTCAAACAATGTTGGTGGATGAGTGCTACTGGTAGATTGGGTGGTGTTTCCTTACATATGGGAGGCAAAATTGCTTTGACCACCAAAAAACGGCCAGTTACTGGTAAGAGCTTATCATTAGAACCGATACGATAGGACACATGTGACAGGGACATAAACTGTGGTTCTTGTCGATTAGTAAAGACACTGACCCATTGGTACTCCTTATGAAGACAGGTACAAACCACCTTTTTGGGCATTTAGACTGGATGACTTGCTCCAAATCAAATTTTAAATCAAACTGTGTTCATCTGAAGGGTTATGTAATCCGTGGTAACGGTATATTCCTCATCCAGTATCAGTGCACTGCACTGCAAAGTGGGTGTTTTTCTGATTCCTCTGACTTTAATGAATAGATGACTAATTCAAGTCATAGGTTAATTAGTCAGAAATCTTTAAAAGCACACAGAAATTAGCAAAGAAAACAAATTAGATTAGGTCTACACCTCAAGTGTCTAAATTTAGGATTCTGTAATCAAGTGGAAAAAATATATTTTTTTCCTACCAGAGTCTGGGGCAAAAGTTCAAGCCCACAGGCTAACAACCATGCATTCTACTGGCTGACTCTGATACACGAACATATCTGGTGAGCGCCGATGTCCCCCGAACATTCTCTTTGATACACAGCATGTATGAGACATTGTGAGGGCACATAGTATGCCTTAGAGCTGGAATCCATATTATAAAGCTTTAAAGCTAAACTTTGTCACACAGCACCGACAGCGTTCGTATAGCTGGCAGTGATTTACCATACTGTATGGAAACTGAGTAGGTGGGAGAATGTCAACAGATTTAGACTTAAGTGTGGGCATGGACCCATATATAAAAATAGTCTGTAAGAAGTTTAACTTTTTTCCTTTTTAAAATTCTTTATTTTCTTATTTTGTCTCCCAGATCTTTGGGAGAGTATTTCTCAGGGGGGCATTTAAGCAGAGAGATCGCTAGGGTTACAGGGTAACCCTGGTTCTCTGAGTGAAGAGAGCGTCTCTCCACCCTGTTACATAATGCATCGCTTTAAGACACTCCACGAGGTTAAAGTGAAAAGAGAGACACCCATTGATAGTGGAACTATCTACAAATGTAGACACAGATGCCAGCACAGCTGCTGGGGGCCCGAAAGTGGAAGAACAAAAGCGGCAGCATTTCGGGGGGACTGAAAGCTTGTGCAGACCCCCATGAGCCTGGTGGAATCGAAGGCCAGCAGGAATACTGTCTTAAGAGACAGCCACTGGATGTGGCACTGTGTAGTGTCTTGAAAGGCGGAGCCTGGAGGGCGAAGAGCATCAGGTCCAGGTCCCAGGGTGGCACCGGGAGCCCACGGCCCTTCACAAACCGGGCTTATGAATGTGTGGGACCAAGTGGGATTTGCAAACAGTGGAGCAGGCGAGCCGAGTACACACACACGGCACACAGCCGACACAACGGCCGTCACCCACACACACGCTCAGCAAGCGGAGGTGAGTAACCCAGCTCTGGGAAACCCAAACACACACACACACACACACACTTAGAAATAAGCCTTCACGTTTTGAGAGAGGTTGTTGCAACCTGACTCGTGGAGATCAAAGAATCACTGAGCTCACATCTCTGAGGCGGCTGTATACCTCAAGCAGGAGGCGTGACCGGACAGTCTCCAAGCGCCCCGACACGAGAGGGCGTTATCCCCGTACATAGAATGTGTGAGAGCGTGAAGAGACAACGTCAAACCTAAGAGAACGGTTAATTCATTTGTTTTTTTACTTTCACTTCTTTAACCTCAGAGTTGTCACATTTGAACAGAATCACATTTCTCCATGTTACTTCCAAACATATTAGACACAGTACCTATGAGAGACAGGACTGATTGTAGAAAACCGTCCTTCCATCGGACCACGAGGATAGATTCTGACTGAATTGGCTGGAAAGGGATAATGTAAGATATAGATATGAATAACGGTATTGAGCAACACAGAGATATAAAGAGACATTACAGTCCAGATTATTTCCATTTTCAGGTTAACCAGGGAATCGAATCTAAAAATCCAAATCCAACAGGTAGAGGTCATCGCCAGAAAAGCAGAAATGGTCAGGTTCAGATTCAGGTCCAAAAGGCAGGGTCGTACACATGGGTCTGGTCCGAAGAGAAGTTTGGAAAGTTGCTTAGCTCTGAAATCAGAGCTGAACAGAGCTGGCAGACCTGGTTTTGAAGGGAGCTGGAGTTGAGCTGATTGCAGGTAATTGGTGAGAGCAGAGTGGGGGAAGATAAAAACAGGAAGTGGCCATGTATGGCACAGACCAGAGAGACGAGCACGAGACCTCGACAAAATGTAAAATAGTCTTTGCATAATAGGTCATTGGATGTATAAATGGAATGAAAACATTCAAATGTATATCCTGGGAAATTGTATTTAATTACTGAACTAACATTTAAATTATGATAATGATCGCCTTTTAGGAAACTAGAGATAGGACTAATCAGTAGCCTCATGTTTATTTCTCTACACTTATATTTACACCAGACTTACAAAGTCTTCTCAGACACTGCTGAGCTACAACGAACCAAAGCCATAAATCAGAGTCAGTGTTTCCTCCAAGGCTGAACCATCTCACTGAGAGCACTGCATCCCCACTCATCGAGGCCTCAATGTTATAAAACATTTATTTGTATAGATACTGCACAAATGCAAGTGTGTAAAAAATAATTACAGAGACAGAGCAGTGCCAGCGAAGGAGTGTCGCCCCTCACTGAGGAGTTTTCCGATTAATTGACTTTAATGCAACGTAATATGATGTTTTCCTCTCCCACTCTCCATAATGGCTGCCACCTGACTGCTGTACAGTCAATTAAAACATAATACAAATTGACTAAAGCAGTCAGCGGCTAGTGATTAGGTTTCCCCAAGACAATTAAATCTGAGAGAAAAAGCAGAGGATGGAAATTCATGATTCATGAATTTTTTTTCTCCATTTCCTACCGTCACATTAATTTTGTTATATTTAATGGCATGTCACTTATTCCAACGAGTATCTTACAGATGTTCACAGTCATCTAGGTGTCCTACGTATGTGCACCGGGGAGGCTATTCTGTCTGTAGTGCAAATGTGAGATGTCTCCGGCTGTGTATCACCACAAGTGATGGGTGTAATAACGCCACGCTCATATGCACATTTCCGCACAAACCCCTCTGCTGGAGTATTGTCTGTATTATCTGTTTGGCAGTGATTGAGTGTGGCAGTAAAAAGGCAGTGAGAAAGACAGGGGGATGCTGGATGATTGCTGGGTGGCTTCGTAGTGAGCTGAGGTAATTTCCCTCGCCGCCAACTCAAGTCTGTCGTTTGTCAGCCACAACTTGCGCCGCTGGCAGCTATTGTGCCAACAGCAGTCAATCACACAGCTTATAAATCTGAGCCGCAGTCAATCGGCCTGCTTATGAAACCGAACAGCAGTGAGTCGCTCAGCGTTGGAATCCACTGACACATCTGGTGGTTCCAGCTGGTCACATGAATACCTAGTGGCAGGATATCCTGGAGTTAGGAAGAGATTAATCGCCACAAATACCTCAAAGGAAAAAAAGACGACTCTGTTCGAAATATCCTTTATAATCAGTCTATCTGGAAGTTTCTTTTAGATATTACCAACTAGAATGTCAAAAGACTAACGAGCCTTGAATAATGATACATCCTAATTGTAGTGTTGATTCATTAGCAATGTAGCTGCATGTGTGGTTTAAAATGAGTGTTTGTAGGAGAGACACACCACATGTTACTGAGAGATAAACCACATGTTACTGACAGATAAACCACATGTTACAAAAAAGATGCAACATTTAAAATATCACAAGCCAAGACTGAGGTCATTTGTCGCAACCTTCTTATATGACCCAAAACAACATCTTTAGAAAATGCGCCCAGGCGGTCCAAAGACCAATTTACACAGAAATGTTTTAAAAATGCTTTCTTTCATGTCCATCACGCCCACGTCTCACAGAGCCTCCAGAATTCCATTTTATCACGTGGCAAGACACATGTGAGGCATCAAACGTTGAACTGGTGTTGAGCTGGCTCCCTGTGACAGTGTGCGCTTCCTGGATTCACTTTCCTCTACTAAAAAACATTGCTCATTTGTTTCTGTTGAGTTAAATAAAGACTGCTGGAGTTTTGTAAGTACTGTGTAACATGTTAGATTTGGTCAACCAATAGCAGTGACAGGGCCTGTATTTTACCAGAGGCTGAGTCTTGAAGACAAATCACTGGCACCCAAAACAGAGAAATACGCTTGGATGCACAACCTTCCTGTGTGCAGGACACCATATCCTTTGCTGCTAATAACTGCAGTTGTTGAGTGAGGGTTAATGAGGTAGAAATTGGGGTGATGAGTTGGAGAGTGGTACACTTCCTGGCTTGGGAAAACTTCCACCACCTGTTGCCTCGGTCTCCCACCGTCTGCCTGTTAGAGGATAACAGTGGCCTGGCGGGCCGCCTGCTGCAGTGGTTGGAGGTTAAATGGATTGCTCCCTGCCACTCTCTTATCATAACTGTCTCCCATTCTGTCAGAGCCGACCGCAAATGCAATTCCCCAACCCTAGGGTACACCGACCAAAGCATCTGTTACACTTAATAAAGTGCTGACCTAAATTTAACTCTACACTCTCCTACTTATGTGGTCCAAGGGGGGCAGTGAACCAGAAAGAGGCGGTTGAGTTTTTTTATGAAGTGCTTGTAAATTGAATAGTATGGTTTCAGCTCACCTGAACATACCTGTATATTTCTTGAAGTGTTGATTGTTGGACTCAAAACATGCAATTCAACAACATGCATAGCCTTGAAAACCTGGAGGTTTTATCTCCATAAGTACTTCTAACATTCTGTCAAAAGAATGAAAATGAATGACAAACAGCAGAGAGCTACAGCACAGAGCATTAGGTTTGTCATTTTAACCATACTCTACACATCGAGGCAAGGACATCACATCGTAAGAATTTATTTGAATAATGGTTCAGAAAATAAGTATTTAGCACCTAGAAACAAGCAATAATTTTGGCCCTGTAGGCCTTTTACTGTTGGAGCAATTATTAGAAAATGGAATCAAAACAAGATCACTGCGATCTCCTTCAACTTGGAGCTCCCTGCAAGATCTCACCTTGTGGGGTACAAGTGATCTTAAATGCTGAGGAAACTCAAACTCTCTCCTGGTCAATGACCTGGAGAGAGCTGGGACCACAGTAACAAAGGTTACGATTCGTAACACGTGATGTCGTCATGAATTAAAGTCTTGCAGCGCACAAAAGGTCCCCCTGCACAAGTCAGCACATGTCCAGGCCCGTCTAAAGTTTGCCAGAGACCATCCGGATGATCCAGAAGAGAATTGGGAGAATGTCTTGTGGTCAGATGGGACCAAATTTAGGCCGCTTTGGTATAAACACCACCTGCCATGTTTAGGGCCAATATTGGTGTCTAATGCTCTTCAAAAGACTTAGAATTATCAAGGGTTACACAAAGTATTATTTCATTTATGGAAATGGCTTTACTGTGTGATTTTCAAATATTAAATGAAAAACTTCATATGAAAAACCAACAACAAAAGGCAATACATATATCCTGTCAACTAAGTCATGGTGTAGCTTCGTTAGCTTACAGGTGACTAGCAGGTAAAGACGTCTGCATTTTTCACAAACAGCTCACAGAGTGATAATGTAGCCAAGCTAGCCAAGCTAGCTAACTTAAGAGGTGAAAAATGTCCGTCACAGCGGTTATGTTAACAAAAAAAGTTACAAAACTAAATTAAAAGCAACAGGTCTCCCCACTACAACTCACCAGATTTATTAGACGTCAATTATACTTTCTTCAATTATAATTCTTTAATTAATTCATAGTCATGAATATTAATATTGTAGTATGCTAATATTACGTAACAAGACAGCTGCACTCTTAGTTCTTTCAGTGGTCCATAGAGAGATGATAATAGTGCACTGTGGGTGTATTCAGCAGATTTCTGTTCATGTCATCACTGAGATTAGTTCTTCTTTGCTACAATTCACAATTACCACAAAGCATGATTCCAGCATTTACCCTTCATGCGTTCTTAACCGCCAAGAAAAGGAAGAAAGCGTGGAGAAAATCCTGCAGAGGAGTAAGAGCGAGGGCAAAGAGCTTCCACTCGCCCGCATAGATTTAGTGATCTGTCATGACTTTATGTGGTCGAAATGGAAAAGAGAATTGGGCTATGTTTACAGCACCGTAAACCTTTCTTTTAAACCCAAGGACTTGGCCACCCTGAAACTGTAGCGTAGCACCCATAAAACTTAGGCAAACTGCATCTTTTAAATCTGATGAAACATTTATTGATTCTTTTTAGATCTTGTTTTATTTGCTCCTTCTCTCCCACCTCTGGGTTAATAGAAGTGAAACAGAGGACAGCAGAGATACGGAGGTTGGTAAAAGGTTTGCATGCTAACAGAATGGAAGTCAGAACAAATGAACAGAGGGAGCTCCTGGAAGAACATGCGAATCAGTTGGATGGCTTGATTTTCTATTTCATTTTCTTTCTACGTTGCAGCTATTAGACAACTCTGTCGATAAAATAGTTCAAACATTCAAAAAGTATTCTTATCCTGCAAAAAGGCCAGAAATAGATTTTGCTTTTAAATTTTTAATAAAAAAAACAAAATAAGTGAAAGACTTGTGTTCAGGTTGGACCCTGACTCTCATCCAATGGAACTGGCTCCAACTCTAAACATTTACTTAGCATATAAACACACACACACACACACAGTATGTGTGTAGTCATTATAAAGTTTACAAGTTGTCAAATGGTTTCCTGCCTCACTGTTGTCAGCATGTATCCCACGTCTTGCGCAATGACAGCTGAGACTGACTCCATTCTCTATAGTGGATAAGTTGTGCACTCTGGGAGAAGGATGGATATATATATCTAGATATATATATATAGATATATATAGAGATATATATAGATTGAAACCAGGTGTGGGCAAGGAGCAGTGTTAGGTATGGCTTTGGCAGCAAAACAAGGCAGAAAGAGCAGGACGAAATTGACAGGCGACCAACGACAGGAGTGAAGTCATGTGGTGGCAGAGAAAGGACCCAGGCAGGATATAATAGTACTACGCTGAAAGCTATGAAAGAAGAAGAATAGAGATTCAGAAGAGTGAAGAGACTAAGGAAACAACAGAAGGAGCAGAGAGCAGTTGTAGATCTTGAGGCAGCAGCCTCATAGTCGTCTAAGAAAGAAAGATTAGTTCTGTTGTTGTTTGTCTTTTTGCAGATTTGTGTGCAATGAAAAAGAATGTAGAATATCACTAAAATTACCCTTTAACCTCATGTTTGACAGCAACACGATCAATGGTTTTGATTTGTCGTTACTGTTGTGTGAGCCCATATCTTGCTATGTTTTCTTCCTTCCACTGATTTTACATGCTCTTCACATGATGTGTTTTTTTTCCCCTCTCAGTAATCCTGTCTGAATATAAAGAGCTGTCTGGGAAGGTATGTTATGTGAAAGAGAGGAGGAACTGGGTTGTTAATTTCCATGTAGTCCTGTGCAGGAAGCATGTTCCCACCTTAAGTGGGCTGCAAGTGGCTCGCATATGTCACAAAGATAAAAATGGAAACACAAAGATCAGTTGGGAATCATGTTAAAAAATCTTTGCCTGCTGGTCAACACTGTTCCTCTGGGCCTGTCACCACACTGAGCAGTGTCAGCCTGTTTTCTGTACCTGAAGCAACGCCGGAGTCCAATACATCAAGTGATAGCGATAAACGGTTAAAGCAATAGAGGCCGAAACCTTTTCTGTTAAGATTTTTTACAACCTTTTTGGTCTCTTCACTTACTTTCATGATAATTTAAGTCCTATGAATATAAGTGCAGGATAAACAACGTGGAAATCTAAAGCTGCCTTAATATTGTTATGCGTGCAACACCTCAGGCATCTAAATAGAAGAAAGTGGTTGAAGCAGGCTGGAGAGGGTTACAAGGCCATGTTTACAGCTCTGAGGATCTAAATAACCATTGCCTCCTAAGTGTTTTTTTCTCTGGATAATTCTGTCTGAATATAAAGAGGAGACAAAATAGAGCTGTCTGGGAAGGTTTGTTATGAGAAAGAGAGAGGCACAACTGGGTTGTTAATTTCCAGAACTTCAGAATGAGGTTTTCTGTTTCACACAATTTACATCCCCAGATCTTCTTCGCCTCGTTCTCTTTTTATTGTTGCATCTTCACAGACCTGTATTTCATGTTGCAGACACTAATAGCAAAGCTGGAGCTCCCTACAGTTAATGGGTGACTGTTGTTTCCTACTAATAGTCTGCATAAAAAAACCCATATTAACAGGAACATTCTAAATAAATCATTTAGAAAATATGAGCATTTCTATTTTGCTTGGAATTAAAGACGGCAGTGCTTTTTATTCAGTCACCCCTCACCTCTCATTTGGCCTCTCTTCTTCAGTACCATCCAACAATGGATGATCCGTCTCTTCAACACACTGACTGGCCTCTTTCATTAAGTCTGACTCATATAATTTAGAGTAGTACTCAAGCATGTCAGAGATATGGGCAGTTCTTTGTTGAGCCACACAAAAAGAAATTAAGAAGGGACTGTGGACTGTGGCAGCCCATCTGTCTATTCTTTTGCCCATCATGTACGGTATCTCAAATGCTACGTGCAAGATTTTGGCCAAACCTCTATAGAATAATGTGTGTAATTATTTCATTCCAGAGATTTCAGTCAGTGGTCTTTGAGGAGTGAACTGTTTAACTGTACCTAAACCAAACAGCTCATCTTAACTTTATTGCCTACAGTTCTTTGTGTCTATTATGGGGGGTTGCTCTTTTTGAGGTCCTAGACTAGTGAACACAAAGTTAGAACAGACATCTGTCTTTTACATCAGACCTTATTAAGGCTGTATGTAAAATCAGAGTCAACTGAACAATACAAACCACAGTCTGAAGATTTATGCTACATTGTGCAACTCGGGACTTGGCATTAATCAATCCACTCGTACTAAAAAATGTAAACACCAAGATCAGGTGGAAATCATGTTGGAAGACTTTTGTCTGCTGGTCAACACCGTCTCCCTGAGCCTGTCCCCACATTAAGAAGTTTCAGCCTGTTGCCTCTATCTGAAGCAATGGCAGAGTCCAATACATCAGGTGATAGTGATTAACAGCTTACTTACTCAAAGCGTGCTTTATAGTTTTATGGAGCTACTGTTCCTGCAGTATGGGCTGATACGGATGCTGATTCACAAAAATGAAGGTCAAATGAATGAATGGAATTGTTGGGATAAACAGGCATGTATAAAGTTGCCTTGTACTATACATATACATGCAGGAAGCATTATGTCCAAATAAGAACCCTCTCCAATAAGAATAGTAATGATCTTTGTAGGATTCACCGTCTAAAATGTCTGGACGTTGGGTGACAAAAGCCACTGCTAATATAAATAACATGAACAACGTCTAAAGACCTCTGAGCTTTCAGGAGAAGTGTCTACAGTCAGATGAGTTGATAAGAAAAAGGTTTGGAGGCCTGTGGTCCTGTTACATCTAGAAACCAAAGACAATTTGCCACGATGAAAACAGCATTCAGTCATAGTGATGTAGTGTGAGCTTGTGAGAATACTTAGTTCTGGATGGTTTCTATATGAATTCAGCTTTTTATCAGATAACATCTGGTCTTCAGTATTTTATTTAAATATCAAGCTCAAACGCATGTTTTGGCGTGACCTAGTCACAGTCTAGATTTGAACCACACTAAGATTCTGTGGCCCATCCTTAAACAGTCAGGTTGAATCCCTCTAACGCAGATTTGTAGTGTGTCAAAGTTGCACTAGACTAGACCATGTCCTTTTCCCACAGCATCACAGCATGAAGCTTTCCACTCAGGGTTTCATACCCAACACTTAAGAGACCCTTTCGAATCGTTCCTTGACACCGTGGGAGTGGCAACCATCGAACCTCTCATCTAAATGACCAGTTAAAGGCTGGAAACATCATAGTGGGCTCAACTTCAAACTGGCGCCCCACTTGACATCTCAGTAGTGACGCTATGCGGAACCTTTTAGCAGCAACATTGCAGGATGAAAATAGGCCTGAAAGGACCGACCACTTATCTGAAACGTTTATTTGCACTTAATGATGCTAAACGTGGCAACAAACTTCTTTAATAATAAACTTTATAATTTCAAATTATATTTTGTATTAAATAATTCAAAAAATCTGGAGAAGCCAAATATTTTATAACACAAATGCAAATGGTATTTGACCCTTTTTAAGCTTGTATTCTAAGCAGTCTGCAGTCTGTTTTAATGAATTATGGAGAATTACAGTGCCAAAAGATGGTAGCATAATCAAAATGACATAGAACTAATGCCCCAACCAGAATTTTTGATGTTGTGCTATGAAGCAGGCTGCATTCCTCGCTAAAAATTTAGTCTTTTGACAAATTTAGTATGGCATTGCAGTAGTGTTTTTAGTGGCATGACCTTCCCTGAGAGCTGATTATCTAAGATACAATGTAAATAATTCAAATAGTTTTAGTTGCTATTACTGTCTGACCCACTTTACCTGAAACCACAATATTCTTCATCTCCCCACTCAACTTTTTTTTCCCCACTGAGATTTCAGAGCTTAAATAAATAAATTTAAACGTCTACAGGGTCACATTTACGCCAAGTTAGAACAATACAAGTAATCTGAAATCGTGTGAGGATCTCTGAGCTAAATGCTAACTTAAGCTCACCATGACATGTTAAGATCTCTTTCCGTTGAAATATACACACACACATTGAGAGAAGTGGAAAACGTGCAAATGCAACTGTGACAGTATGAAAAATGCAACCAAAAAGCCAGATGCTGACAGTGTATTGTTGGATGTTGACCTGTAAGGAACCCATCATAAAATTAAAGCCCTGAATGATACCACAGTGATTTTCTTTGTAATTACCCTCATTAGTTATTTATCTAGCAAGTATTATTTCCCTGTAATCGGTATGGAAATGTGACTGTAATTCAAAATGAAGTAACATAATTTGTTCCAGAGAGGTTGATTGGGACATTAATTATTGTGTGTTGTGGAAAATAAAGCAGTCTAAATTGGGATGTAATTATGAGCAGTCCTATAATAGACTGTTTTAATGACACAGAATATATTTTGGCACGGGGTTGTAAATGTGCAACATAATTACACTAGAAAAATACCAAGAGCAGACATGTTTGCACTAAACACAAAATTGAGGTGCCGCAAGCTTTTCATGAAAAGTTTTGATGCCCAATATGTCATACGATGGCGTGCTATTGAGAAAAATATTGTATGTTGATTGATGTACAGGGCGTCCAGTCGGAAATCTCCTCTAACACTGTCATTTACATGTACGAAATGGAGGACCCAAATGCAGACCAGGGACAAACAAAGGAACTTTATTGTAAATTAACACAGAAAGGAATATGGAACAGACAAACACTTTAAGGTAGAGGCAAAACTAGGTATACAGGAAATAACAACAGAGGGACAAAGAGAAAAGAGAGAGTGAAAGACAGACGGCAGCAATAAGAAACTGAACCCAAAACCAAGAACGGCATGTTGAGTATGAACTGACAAAGGAAAGGAGAAGGTGCAAAGGCTTAAATAGTGAGAGGACTGAACAGCTGGAAATAACGAGGGAGCGAAGGTGGAGAGAGAGGGGAGTGGTTAAGGTGAGGGAGGAACAAAGAGGGCTGGAAGAGAACATGACATTGACAAACACCATGTATGTGCGAGCTACTGCAAAACCCCTGAACTCGCCTGTAGCTGAGGAGGAGATGTGACAGTCAGCTGAAGTCACATAAACATGATGAATGCGCTTCACTGAAGAGTTCAGCTCTACCTATTTATACAACTCACGCACTTTTACCCATGAAGATCGTTAAGTAAAATACACAGTTTCACCGTGATGAAAATCATTTGGAAGCCTGCTTGAGGCTGCTTACTGTGCAACCCTGCCCAACTCCATTCAGTGTTAGTGATTACTGTATGGTAATAGGGAGGGTGTCACATTGCAATCAATATAACAAGCAGTAAACACATTTTTAAATGTGCCATTAAGTTATTAAATTCTAAAATGAATTTACAAATAATTCATTAATGTGTATGTATACGGGCAAATATATCAAATTCATTTTCAAAAAAAGCATATATAATTGGTTCACTATTTAATTAGCTTTCCATGCTCTGTTTATGGAGGGTGTCACATTGCAATATGCTAATGACCATAAACATATTGAATTGTATTTTGTCATATTAAAATATAAAGTCGTATGAGGTATACTCATAGAACACACACGGATCCTCGAGCTCGGGACCTTGAGGGTCTCGTGAGGTATCTTAGCTGTTCCTAGCATTGAGCTCTTCTGGACAGAGATCTCAGATGTTGTTCCTGAAACCTGTTGGACCAACTCTCCCAGTTTGGGCGTCACTGCCACGAGTGTTTACCACTGGGACCACTGTTCATTTCACCTTGCACATCTTCACGTCTTCTCTCAGGACTTGCTTTTACTCAAGCTTCTTTTGTTCCTGACGTTTCCAATGTCAGGATTGCCACATCTGTCACTATTACCAGTTTGTCTGGATGTCCTACAGAATCTCAGCCTTATCATTCTTATGTCAGCACTTCCGCCCATTACAGCTGGTTCAACTGTGCTGCCAGGTTCTCATGAAGTTAACTTATTTAGCCAGTAGGCGTGAATCATGTCGGGCCCTGGTGCTGTCCAGTTCTTAATGCTGGAGACTCTTTTCTTGGATGCCAATGTGATGGTTCCTGGTGCTTGTTCAGGGAGGTTGCTGTGGTCTGCTCTCAGATCCACAAGCCACAGTGCATTGTCATTGTGATATGTATTTCTCACCCTGAGATCTGTTACCTCAAGAAAGGCGTTCTACAGAGCAACCATTGAGAGCATCCTCACACACTGCACCTCCGTATGGTATGCAGGCTGCGCAGCAGCTGAACAACAAGCTCTGCAAAGAGGCATAAAGTCTGCAGAGAAGATTGTCGGCTGCCCCCTGCCCTCTTTGGCAGACCTCGCCACATCACAGTACCCCAGAAGGACAGCAAACAGCATTAAGGACGCTTCTACCCCTGGGCGTCAACTCTTTGAACATCTGCCTTCTGGCAGACGATACAGAACATCCAGATCACGACACAGAGACGGCTTTTATCCCAAAGCCATCAGCACATTAAACAATCAATAAACAAAATCTGTGCTCACTACTTCACGCACCTCATCCGAACTCATGCACCTTTTTTCGCTAAGCACCTTATCTAGACCTCAGCCAGTATTCATTGCACATTTTATAATTTTAGCAGTACACATCAACAGCTGTTATTATTTTCTATTTGCATTGTATATTGTTTTGTTTTGTATTTTTGCATTGCAAATACATTATAGGTCTCCTGTTTTGTCTTGTCTGCATACACAAGAGAGTGCCAACCAATTTTGTTTGCAATGTTGAACACAATGACAATAAAGGCTTTCTGATTTAGAATCAGGATACTATTAGCATCCTGCCTGTTTATCTAAAGGGAACCACAACGTTGTCTGAGTTACCTCTCTAATGAGAACGGCTTCGCTGTTGTTCATGAGAAACTGCGACGTGCTTGTGATATATTCAAAATTCCTTCCTAATATAATGGTAGAGGAAACATTGGAAAACACGAGACATGCACTTTGATTTGATCAGTCAGACCTGAGACATGTGTGCAGATGTTGTTTTAGGGACGCAATCAGCTTTGACATCATTTATTCTGCATGATAATCCTCAGAGTGAAAACTCGGACTACTGTTGTGGATCCAACACCTGCACCAGATCTTAGATCAGGTGAGAGCTAGGTCTTTCCCAGCGTTTCCTGAGATCTCACATGTGCTGCATGTGGAAAACCTGAATTATTTTGACTGAGTTAAAAATTTGCGACAGCCTTGTTGCTCAAAACTAAACATAATTCATCTCTGCCTTCTGTGCTGCTGCCACCGTTAAACTTTAATCACCAAGGCTGCATCGTATTTAGACTGAAAATCAGATGTGCAGATGTTATTTTAGAATCAGAAAATAATCTGTGACTTAACAATGTATCTAAGATTCAATCTGCTTTTTCACAGTCACAGAATGGATCCTTACAGTGAAATGAATCCAAGTATTTCACAGTAAATAAAAGAGGAAATGTTTCTACTAAACATACTGTTGTGAATCCAACACATGAACCCATCAGAGCTTAGATCAAGAGCAGACGTTCCCACATCCACAGATGTAGAGAGAGTCATGAGGAAAAAGCAAGAACATGCAGAGCCTGAAATTAATCCAGACATAGAGCATGACATGGTCATTTCATCACAACAACCCATGTGAGTGTGAAGCACTTGCTTGTGTTTATAAAAAGTGGAAACTAAATAAATGACCTTGAATTTCTTTCACAACAGTAATTTGTCAAACCGTCATTAGCATGCAGCAGCTGAATATCAGTAAGTCAAGTGATGCATCTTAGACGTGACAGACAAACCATAAACGGTACAGTGTCTTACTACTTCTTGTATACCATGAAGCAGTGAATATCCCAAAACACAGGCAACACTACTGTAGGAGGAACGAAGATGCTTCCACAAAACCAACCGCACGACACAAATCTCTCTGCTGCAGCAGCACCCAGACCAAATGTGGGAATAGTAATCAGGGGAAAACATGGAAAACAGACTCTACCCGTTTCTGGTTTGTGCCATAATGAAATATGACAAATGATTTATGTCTGGCATTTAGTATGCTATGGGAGGTAATTTGTTAGACTGCACATGCACAGACAACCCCTCTTTGTAATTGAATCACACAAAATAATGAATATCCTGTTTTGTTTAGTCTGGCTGTTTGTCTTTGTTCTCCATTGTTTTGTTTGTTCCTAGAAATTAATTATGCCATAAATTATGCAAGTGCCTATGATTAAACCTGCGTGATAACTTTGCTAGACATTTCACTTGAGAACTTTTCAAATTATAAAACCACGGAGGAAACTTCCTGGCTTAAGTCAAGTACGCATGATATTGGTGCAGTTTTTCACGTTGTATTCTGGATCTTTGGTGTTATGGCCAAATGGCAGTGTTGATGTTCTGTATCTGCAGTCCTGAGCAGGACATTTTCATCCTGTGGTACCTTGATATTTGACACACTGAATCACCTGACGTACTCTGTCAATGAAAACAAGCAAAGTCTTACTTGTTTCATTGAGTGCTGGTCTTATGAGCATTTGTCTTTTTACTGCCACAAAACCAACTGTTCAATCAACAGCATGGAGACTTTTTTTGTCTCAAAAGAGACTGAAGGCAGCAAAAAAATCTGGACTGTTCAGGAAATACTTTCGAATTCAGCTGATGAGACGTATACAGTTCACAATGACTGTGTGCCTCGTGGAAACTAAAAACAAGGAAAATAGAGCTGAGTTGAGGTGACGTTACACACACACGCACACACACACACGTTTGGGTGCTTGCATGTATGGAAGTACGGTTGCCTTTTAGTTTGTAACCTGGCTCATAAGATCCAGGCTTTCAGATTTTATTTAGCTGGTGAGCAACATAACTAAGCTACATATTAACAGCCACCACTCTATTTTCCATGATGATATACCTTTAATGGAATAAGCACATTGGCAAACATCGTATTATGTTATGTACTGTAATATTCTGTCTCCTACAGCTCGCTTTTATTAGATGTAGCATTATTATTATTATTATTTTTATGCTACACAATAGCTCTGGGTTCCTTCATTTTCCATCACGCTGGTCAAAATGGCTCTATGCTGACTTCACATGGGCTGCCAGAGTGATCGCTGATTGGCTCGTGATTTAGCTCTGTTTATGGGTGCTTCAGGTATCCTGCTTCCAGAATCCTTTGCCACTCGGATCCTGACATCTCTGGCATACAGCCAACCATCATGTTATTAAAGGCACTCGGGTACATCCTATTAGGACAGTGAGGTATCTGTCTGATGAGAATGTGGCCATTCGTTTCATATTTTAAACCCATTAGCATGGTAAATAATATAACCTGTATATTAATGTTGGAGGTGCTGGGAGGAAGCCATGAATATCCACATCAGAACCGATGGTTCTCTGGCAAATGGAGTCAAAATATTTAGTTTTGAGTCGCAGCCTAAGTTAATTGGTGACTAAGTACTGTAATAATAATGTGACTCACGGGCAAACATTTCAATCTGAATTCTGTTAAACACAGACACTAAATCTCATTTTGCACATATGGGTGGGAACACATTACATCAACACCCTGAGCAGCATTATAAAAGCTCTACATGCAGTTGTCGCTCTGAAACAATTTACCAGAATTGGATTAGACGGGGAAAACTCCTCTGTGGATAGCTTGAGATGCTATCAGCATTCTGCTGCTGTACAACATCACCCTGTGAGCTCTTCTGTGATTACTTTAATGCTATCAAAGCCCCGCTCTATTTGAGCACACTCTTAATTAGCACAACTTTAATTAAGAACTGATTTATCCAGCACTGTAATGTGCAGGGATGTCCATTTTACTTGATAACTGTACATTTCAAACTGAGACACCCACAGAGGACGGCCTGGCGGGAATGATTATATCCACTGATGATTGGCAGTGTGTGCATATGTGTGCGTCCGCTCGAGACATATTTTGGTCAAATGATTATACTTGTGACGGAATTTGTTGTCAAGATCCCAGACAGGCAATTTAATGACTGTATCGTGCATCTGCTGGAATGAAGGGGGAAAAAACTCATTAAAACTGACATGAAGATTATTAAAGCAGTTTTCATCCTTCCTTCTGTGATCGCAAACCTCAGAAATCTGCAGCTCTCTCCTTTCCATTGGCAGTGTCACTCTTGAATAAATGTAGGGCCACTGTTTGACATCATGGTCCACAAAATGTTAATGCTTCCCTTGGTTAGGTTTCGGTTCCCAGAAGTGTTGGTTTAGGTTGTTTGCTTAAAGTGGGAAAAAACAAGCTAGCAAAGCGAATCCTCTGCAACACTCCAGTGCATTGCAGTAAGTAGTTTTATGACACTTTGTCAGGTTTACTGTTTCACATAATGTTAATCTGCTTAATTTGGTTGTTTTTATGTTGGTGCTTATGCTGTGACATTCTCCTCCGGGTAGTGAGACTCTTTGTACAACCCAAGTGTGCTTAAACTTCATGAACTGATGGCGGGACATTTTGTAGTGAAGCACAGAATTCATGGTTCCATCAATTATGGCGAGCACGCTCTCTTCTCAATCTTCTCAACGTGTTTGTCTTTCCCAACATCCACATACATAACACCATGGACGTCGCCTGCCTTCCTATAGGCAGAAGGCAGACGTTAGGCCGCAGGAGGAAGCTACATGTTTATTCACAGTTAAACAGGAAGAAGAGGCCAGAGAATTGCTGCATGGTCAGAGATTGTGAGTAGGAGTCAATAATTGTTCATTGCTGGGATAAAAAAACACAGCCCATGCCAGGGCATGGTGATGCAATCGAGCGTTAAAAAAAAGTGCACACATCACAAACATCCTAACACAAACTCTCTCTCTCTGATAGATCAGCTGGTGGATTTGCTCCCTGACACTGGCTCACATCCCGATCCCGTCAGACACACAAACTCAGCAGCTGCACACACACACACACACACACACAGAGAAGGGCAACAGTTGTTGCAACTGTTATTAAAATATATAGAAATGCTGCATAACAAACAACGTAGACATCCTAAAGACAAAGGAAACCAAAGGCAGTGGATCCTTCAGAGAAGAAAGTGATCCAGACAACAGCTGTACATTCATGTTTGGTAAAAATGTTTTCACTCGCTCTACACGCTATCCTTCCACAAGCCTGGAGGCTGAACCCCACTTGTCTTTAAATCTTAGTGATGTCCCTGAACACACACGATTAAGCGTCTTACTAGCTACGTAATGAGTGGGTTCATCACAACGTCAGTCCACACACGAGAGCAGGTGACCAAACCAGGTGAGCACGCAGCCACGATCCAGGCGAGGCCTCGACAGGAACAACAATGCACCTGTCTCCCCACCATCTTTTCAAAGTCCTAGTCCCGCACATTAATGCCTCTCAAGATCTGTCAAGCTGACAATGTTTTCATCAGCCTCGCTTATAGTTTGACATAAGGTTCTGGCCTAAAGTGGTGATCGCTGTAAACATAACCTGACACGTGTCAGCAGAGGTAGACAGCGCACACACATTTATATTATATGCATGCAGATTTATGCCTTGCATTGCTTTGCACAGCAAACTGCAGAAATGAAACCATGTCAGTCTCCCACAGAGCAGTTAACAAAGTGACTTATATTACATTACATTTATTGACAGTTTCTGATGTCTTTCTCTCTGCCATGATTCAGATAACCTCCGTTTATCAGGTCCTTTGTTTCTATAATCTTCCCCCGGTTGCCTAAGCGGATGTCTTTATTAAAATGGATTGCAGTGTTTGCTCAGGGGCGGGTGGGGCTCTCTGTCTTGTGGACCTGAAGCCAGTCGCTGTTGACTTATAACCGGCTGCCTGGTAATTAGGCTGGGTAATAGCCTGCTGTGAGCAACCAGGGTGCTATCACAGGCAGACACTGTGCTGTATCACAGTGTGCAGGTGTCCAACGCAGCGACTGCAGCTGAGGTCACTGAGAACATGTAGACAGCAGGATGTGATGAGTGCTGGTGTGCAGCGAGAGTGTGTGTGAGAACAGGTAGAATGACTGCAGATATATATGATCTATAAATATGCGTGCATGTATACAGCAGAACAACAAGCGAACACTGCTGAATTGTGCATTATTGTCAGGAAATGAAACGTTTCTTATGTTTTGAATTGCGGTGATTTAATTACTTGTGCAGACTCACTTGTCTGTGTAACAGAAGTACAAACTAGAGACACAAATGCTGTAATTCCTTTAGAGAAACCATTTGCATTATAACTTTGATTAACTATTATCCAGGGAGTATTCAACCAAAAGCCATTAATAACTTGGCATGTCTGCCTGTGCAAAAAGTACGAAACAACATGTTTTGTGCTTCTTTCAATAAATCAGAACCTCTTTCTCTCCACAGCCAAAAAGTCTAAACCTATTATTTGTTACAAAAAGACTAGCTGGAATACTGGAAGGCGCTGAAAACTAATATTTAGTGACATTTATTTGACCATTTTAATTTGTGAAAATTAGGCTGAATTGATCGTCCCCTGTTTTTTTGTTGTTGTATGTTATTTTTCAGAAATATCTTGATTGCACAGGACAACTAATAATTCTTGCAGAGCCATTATTAGTCATTATTAAGGGCGGCCTGGTAGCTCAAGTGTCAGACTGGGATGCAAAAGGTCGCAGGTTCGAATCCCCGTCTGACTCCTACTCCATTCCCCACCAAGTGTGTCCCTGTAAGTCGCCTTGGATAAACTTACTTATCTGAGGTATCAAGGTGATCAATATTTGATCACCAAAAGAGTGATCAAATATTAATAGTGCCTTCATCTAAAACAAAGTGACGACCCCGCCACACACACTCCTACTACTCTAAAGCCAGGAGTGCCAGGAGTAGAGGTAAGAAGAACAGGTACTGAAGCTGTGTTTGCAAACAAGTGATATAGAACTAAAAAATTAGTAAAAGTACAGTATCAACATCAATGTCAAGGCTTAAATACATGCTGTGAGTCTCATTTGTTTTTCATTTAAGCTTTAAATAGAAATTAAAACTATGATTACCACTGGTCTTGCAGATATCAGGCCATCAGTTGAACTATATTGATTATTCAAAAAACGTGTGTTCATCAACCTGTTGGTTATTACAACATGACATGGGGAAAAGAAAAAACTGGTGAGGTAATATTAAAAGCAGACTGTAGGCGGCCTGGTAGCTCAGTGGTTAAGGCAGAGGGCTGGGATGCAGGAAAGCGGGATCGATTCCCAGCTGAGTCACCCAGCCCATCCCCTACACCAGGTGTGTCCCTGAGCGAGACACCCAGCGCTAGCTCCCCGAGCGCCGCCTGTGGCTGCTCACTGCTCCCCCCAAGGGGGGATGGGTCAAATGCAGAGAACAAAACAACATGTAAAAATGTGCCAATGACAATAAAGCGGATTCTTCTTCTTCTTTCTAAACGTAACTGGAAGATCGGATATCATTAACAGAAAGATATCATTTCAACAGAAATACAATAAAATAAAATGGATAAGCATGCAGACTGCAAGTAAGACATTTGAACTGTTGTGTGTGGAATGTATTCCTCATCAGCGCTCTGACAGCCGGCTGCTAATGGTTTACTGTGGGCTTCAGGTCACAATAATTGACCTCGCATCAAGTCTCTCTCACAAAGCAGTGACTTCTGGCTTCATTAGTTCTCCTTTTGAAGCACAAAGAGGACAACTTTGGTGACCCCACGAGAATTGGCTGCTTGATTCATACAAATTGATGTTTGGCTCGATGTCTGTTTCATGGCCCCCACTAGCTCGCAGCACTTTGATCATTTTTCAAAGCAATAGGCTGCACAGAGACGCGACTTGATGCTTTCACACAGCCTCTGGGATTCAGTGAAGGGGCAGTGGCAGATGAAATTCAGTGACTACCTGTTCCCTGCAGCAGCATCGCCCTCATCAGAGAGCAGATGCTAACTACTGAGTTGGGAGCTTTACTCCAGCAGAATCACACTGATTGAGTCTGAGGCCGCGCAGTGTTCGAGTGACAAACATGCAGCAGCGATAAATGTTTGGCTGAACGGCCTTTGTGTTGGACGGTTTCTCTCATGGCTGCAGAGTTGTACTGCATGCAGTAATTTGAAAATCAATGGCGGTCGGGGGATAGGACGGCTCCCTGGCCGGTGGGGGGGGTGATGTAATTCTAATAGTTAATACTTTAGAAATACACTTGACTAAAAAGAAAAATAAGAAAAGTTTCTTTCAACCACGTTCTTCTTCTTCTACCATCAGAAATATTCACTTTATATTGTTATTAGGTTATTTGAATTTGTCCAT
Organism: Microctenopoma stevenorrisi; assembly: GCA_032270685.1. Classification (NCBI taxonomy): domain Eukaryota; kingdom Metazoa; phylum Chordata; class Actinopteri; order Anabantiformes; family Anabantidae; genus Microctenopoma; species Microctenopoma stevenorrisi. The sequence goes on from JAUMTR010000008.1 coordinate 18,979,981, forward strand.
GATTCTTACTAACATAAGTAAAAAAAACCTACCTTCCCTTTGAACTAATACATTATTGCATTGTCAAGAATATGGATATATTAAATGATGCTTACTATCAGTTCAATAGAAGTTAATTTATTGATTAGTCGATAAATCAAATCATTAATGCAAAGTTTCAAACACTGGTCCTGTTACAAACTCTTTATGCAACAGCTCTTTCTACTTTGACACTAAAGTGGTTTGTCTGAGCTCATGTGTGTACGGATCGAAAGTTTATATTGTGTTTATAAAGATGACAATCAGTAAGTGGATAATGATTGATGCAGTGTGAAGTTTTACATTGGCAACTGTGCAAAGCACAGTAATTAAGGATAGGAAAAATTTTATTTCTCTATAAAGTTAGACCACAATTCTAATCTAAGTGCACAAAGATCACCACCAAGTTGAATAAACCTATGTATTGTACTGCAAGATTGGGTATTTTGGCAAAAAACAATTGTTGTCTGGGTTTGTTTTACTAATACATTCAGTATAGGACACGTTACTTGTCTCATCTCATGTCTCATGAGTCGTCCTCTAACGTCAGGGTTAGTGGTCTGACTCCCAGTAGCCCACATTGTTTCTGAACCCCGAGTCCAGTCTCTGGCTGCCTTTGGTTGGAAATCACTTTGACTGGAAGTTAGAGCAGTGTAGTCACCTATCTCTCGCAATAAACACATTCAGGAGGGAAATTGGAGCTATCTTCAAATCAGTATTTGCTTTATCCCTCCAGAGTTTGTAGAGAGTGTGAAAATGTTGATGACAAATCCTGTTTCTTTGTGTGGAGGTAAAAAAGACTTGCTGCAGTTCCCTGGGGCAAAGAGCCGGGGGGGGGGGGGGGGGGCAGCTGGAGAAGAGGTGCTAGCCAAAGGATTTACAGTAAAAAAAAATTTTTTAAAAAGGAAAAAGGACAGGCTGCTTCAAAAGCAAAGCTGTGCCATTGTCAGAGTGTAATTTCATTTTGTGAATAAGCGCTTGACTGCTTACAGTGACAGCCTAGTCCTCATCCTGTCTGCCCTGGCATCCCTCTCCTTCACCAGCCAATGACAAATTGACATTCCTGCTTCCAAAAAAACACACCGAACGGGAGGTCGAGGGCTTATGTGAAACAACCAAGACATGTGCCTCTCCACAGATGTTCGAAAAATGTGAAAGGGACAAAAAGAGAGCAGCGATGAGTCGACTGGAGCTTTGATGTCTCTGGTTAATATCATCATTGTCAAGTAACAAATTACATCTAACAGGGGAAAATGCCCATCAGCACAACATGCAAACAGGGAGGAAAAGAATCACAGAGCCGAAGATTTATTGTTGTGCCATTCGCAATGATGTTGCAGTGTTTGTAAGGCTGTCAGTGCAGTGAGTTACTTTTACATAAAACTACAGTATACAACGTTTCAGGAATAAGAAGGTACTTTGCTCATAGTTTGGATGTATAATGGATATAGCTGGGTAATAGCATATCAAAACCACATGGGTACAATGTGGAATGCAAACTACAGTAATTATCTGCAAACATGTAACAATTTCTGTGTAATAACCAAGAGTCCATGTTCCTGCTTAACTTAATGGTAATGTCACAAACACCGTGAGAAATATGCTGCATAAGTGCGTTAAAGAAATTGATCTAAATTAATCCTCCATCACCTTATTATTACCCCACTAATTAGTTTAGTATTTTCAAGATGTTACACCACAATTACCCTACTATTACCAAGCTGTAAAGTGCTACTGAAAAATGTTGTTTATTTCGAGTAGATGGAGTTTCTATTAATTTGGCTAATGTACAAATGACTTTCTAAAAAAAACACATAATTTAAAAACTGTTTTGAAATGGGAAAGAGTGATATAGTGGTATTTCAATTTGTAATTGATACCATGATCTTCCCTAAACCTAACCAACCCAACTTTGGTAGCTACAGCTCAACTTTGATGAGTTCTTGGTACTTACTGTCCCTGATTAGAACCATCTTAGAGTCTTTGCCATCCTGGACAAAGCTCATTCCTCACTGAGTATTCACTGAATGACTGGTTGGTGAAGGCTAGAAATTCTGCCAATAGTTGAACAGAAGAAAATGTGCAGTTTGTGTTGAAAAAAGTGAAAAATATTTTAATCATATTTCATGACGAAATAGGTAGTGAGTGAATTTTTGGACTTAATCGAACTTTTCACGCTTTTTCAGTTTAATCTTTGTATTCGCATTTGTTTTGTCAATTTCCGTTTACGATCAAACCACATTAGGTGTGTCCCCGTTATACTGTATAGTTCATGTGAATTGCATCAAAAAATAATATTAATATCATTTTTCAAAGAAAAGAGCCTCAGTAATTCACTGACATTTCACCCGTAACTGTTCTGTGATCAGCACTTAGCAACTCCAGCAGATTGCTGCGTGTTATCCTGAGCATCCTGAGACTAGTGTTGCCAATGTGTGCTTTTGTCCTAACAGATTAAATACAGTTATTTCTCCAAAGTGTCCTGAGCAGAAGCCAAGTGTTGCAGCACCGTGATGAAAACAGACGTGTTAATGTACGAATGAGCTGGGGCAGTGGCTGAGTGGCACACGGTGTAATACGGTTCAAGGATGGGCCTAACCAGGAGTGACAGTTCCCAGTTTTAAAGAGGCGGGAGGACTGCATTATGCATGAGCGACTTGTGCTCCATGAGTCGTGCTGCTTCACTTTGCACTGCGGACCACTATTGCTGCTCTGCTACACACTACTACTGACACACACATATTTTGCTGAATTCCTGAGATGTGATGCAAAAACACTAATGTATCCAGGTTTGCATTAAAATTACAAGGTATAAAAAGAAATGTAAGTAATGCCGAAGTGAATCTTGTCATAAATAGGGCAATGACAATTCCTAACATTTACTAAGGCTGTAATTACCCTCAAAATTTATTTGAACTAGAACTCATAAAATAATAATAATAATCTTTATTTACAGAAGGGCTTGTAAAATGGATCTAGTCTGAGCCAGTAATTAGGTTTTTCTAAAACGAATGAGATAGGATGACATAAAGATAAATGTAAGAACTCATAAATGCTTACAAGCCACCCAGTGTAAATGTCAGAGTTTAATCACCAACATGTATTAGCTGCTTGATTAGTGAATATTAGGTTCAGGTTTAATGAACAAACATAAGCAACTCCCCGCTGACTCTTTATTTTGTGTTATTAAACAGTCCTAATGTATTCATCTTTAACTAACACAACTCAAAACCACGGGCCTCATTTATTAAACCCTGTCTAGTACAAACTCTGAATGTGTTTGTGTGGATGAGAAAAGTGGTATTCTCCAAAAGACACATGCACAGTAAGTTAGTCTAGCACATCACTATTAGGCCTCTACGCATAGAACTAGGGCTACAACATTTCATATGTTGTTTAAACATTTCTAACTAGTTTTCATGATTAGATAAATACACGCCCCCCAACTTACTTTTGAGCAACACTAGGAGATGATGGAGAGGAAAAACTCCCTTCGCTAGAAGGTTGCGGTGGGTGGAAAGAAGAGGGAGAAAAGAACAATATGGGACTGTCATGACTTCTGTTCAGGTACCTTTTGGTCACTTTGGAGCAAAGGTATGAGGGAAAGACAACACATTCATTACAAACACACTACCGCCATTGTTTTGGATATTAAGTCATGAGAATTAGGTCTTATTTCATCCATCTCCACCAAACAAATGAGAGAACAATTTTAATAACTCCAGCTAAACAAACGTTTCCACTGATTCAATGCATAACTCAGATTTGCTGTAGTGAGATCTGATGGATGATTTCTGACTGGAGACTGAAGCTGGCCATTATTATGAGGACTAGTAATGTTAACAACCAAATCCCTCTTCAGGTATTACTAAAAACAAGAGTTCTTAGCTCAGTGCCAATGTTGAAATTATCAGCAGTGGTTCTTAGTGTGTTAACATCACCTCTTCCCCTGGTGTCAAACTGAGCATTTACACGACTTCCTATCTGGGCAGAAAAGTAGGATTTAATGCTAGAGTTGCTCCTTACAACAGGGCTTTTCATCAAGATGGGCACCACACAGTCTCATAGGGTAAGTGATAGCAGCAGGCTACTTTCCACATCTCAGTAATGGAGCTCAGAAGTTCATTCAAAAAATGGCTGTTTGGTTTAATATGTGTGGCCCAGACAAGTGTGAGTCTATAAAAAGGTGAGCAAACAAATAGTCTGAGACGAGCTCTAACGCAAACTCTTCCATTAACAGAAATGAAATAAGTCAGAACAGAACACCGGCAAACCCACGCGCACCTAAAAGGAAGTAGTGAGTATGAGTGCAGGGAAGCAATGTAGATCAGGTCTGAGGGACGAAGAGCAAGGCAGGAGAAGCTAAGTGTCGCAGAGACAGACAGAGGCTGGTAGAGAGGAGAGACTGGATTTAAAACAGAGGGAGATGATGTGGGAGGAAATCCTAACAGCATAGTTATTTATAATATAATAAAATCTTAAATTTACATGCCCAATATACAAAGGAAAAGGATTTCCAAAGGTGCAGTCTTTGCAAGCAATGATCACTGTAGGACTGTAAAACTTTGTAAGACCAAAAAAATTATTTATGCAATAATCCAAAAATGTAGGTAATTTTTATTCTCGGTACATAACATTGTGAAACAATATTTGCTCCATGGCTTAGCAACAAACTACATTTTAGAACTTATAGGCTCCTATATCCCCTCCAGATTCCCCCAACAAACCAAGTCAGAAAGGGCGACGGAGCTTTTGCTGTAGCAGCTCCTAAACTCTCCCTTTTTCGATTAAGTGATCAGCTTCAAACCAAAAACTCATGTATTTTCAATTGCTTTGACTGTCCCTAGTTAAAGCTCCTAATACTAATATTACAACAATATATTCGTCATTGTTACCTAAATTTTCAAGTGAGTTTAATCACAGCTTTAGTTGTTTTTGCTATTTATTTCCAATCAGTCCAAAAAATGAAAAGTTATTCAATTATTCTGACAACAGAATGCAGAGCTCTGAGTTACTATTGTGCATTTACTGATCTACTATCTTTTTACTGTCACAATTATATTTCCATGTGGAAAAAATGCAAAATAATCTTGGTAATCAATTACCTTTTTCACCAATTATGAGCGCCATGACTCGTGTGACTCCTGGTGCGGCTCTTCAAGAGAGCAATTCAAAACTAATCAAGTGCAATGCCCTCCCATTTTTCACACCGTCCTCCTGCTGTTTCTTAACAACGTCTCATTTCCACCAGTGCTCTTATTTGGCAACCAATGAGACACTAGCCAGCAGCTCTTTGCATCCTGGGAGAAGCCAAAGCATCAGTGAATGGGATGACAACATGACAGAGTGCCGGGGCTTCAAAATGTGTCTATTGCCGGTTAGATAATGGGTTATTTTGGGCATTGAGATGAATCTTCCACATCATTAAGTTGTGTGATGGGGATTTCTGCAGAGCAGCTAGCAGTGGGGGGGTGGGGGGTGGGGGGGGGGGGTGTCGGCACTGGAGGTGAGATGAGGAATGTGACGAGAGCCCAAGCTGTAACATTTCAGTGTGAAGAGCAGAATGTGACCACTGGCAACACACACAAAACACTATCAACATGCAAAAAGTCCTTTTTATCCGAGCGCTGAGAGCAATAAAAGTTCCTTTGTGTTACTGTACCGCTGTGTGCGTGGTGCTATGGCGTAATGGTGTGCGGTCACATTTTTATCTTCTTGAAGAGTGAGAGAGGAGAGATTCTGATGACTCCCTGTGGCTTTAATTAGAGTTTAAGAGGTTTCATTGCACATCTAAAAAGTCCCCCAGTGCTTCTTAATTTAATTGTATTGTGCAGAACTGTACATAGATAATGCAGCCAAAACAAGAACAAAATCATGGTTCTACATTTATCATATAAGCCCTTGAGGTGAATCATCTCATCTTCAGGAGGTTCCAAACACAAACAGACACTTCATCTCCAGGAAGAAGTACGAAGACGCAGACACGTGAGAGTTTGTTAACCCTCCAGAATGTTTTCTGTATTTCTGCAGAAATGATAGTATATGGGGACACGAGGAATGTCCTGCCTGGATGGACGTGGAAGATGGACCAGAGGTAACATTTTACCAGTCAATTCTGAAGAAAGTCCACAAGCATGGGTACAGTGAATGGACAACCTGAAAACATAATGTAAAGGACAGAGGACATAAAAGTAGAATAAAAACAGAATAACTACATGAGAAACTCAAACAGCGGATAAGTTCATAGCTTGGTGGGATAAGCATGAGACTGGGAAGCAAAAGGTGGCAGGATAGAATCCCAACCATACTCCCAGCCCATCCCGCATACCAGGTGTTTCCCTGAGCGGGACACTTAGCGCTAGCTCCCCAGGTGCCCCCTGTGGCGGCTCACTGCTCCCCCCACAAGGGGGGATTGGTCAAATGCAGAGAATAAATTTAGTTGTAACATGTAAAAATGTATAAATGAGATTAAAACGTGATTCTTGTTCTTCCTGTCAGTCAAGTTAACAACCGGTTGATTAGTTTAAGATGTTAAAGGCGGCCTGTGGTTAAGGCAGAGGATCTTCTTCTCCTTCTTCTTCTTCTTCTTTGCAGATGCATAGTTCTATTTCTACCTGATGATGTTTTTTGCAGGCATGTTTCTCTTTCCCTGGACAGACAGAGACATGACATTCAGTTATGCTTTGTTAACTACACCTGTACAACTGAATACAAATGAGAGACTGACTCAATGTAACTGTAGACAACGCAGAGAAATGTGTTTTCGCCTTTAGTTTCCGAGCGCAGTATGAGAAAGAAACAATGAGGGAAAAACATTGCAAGCTGTGACAAACGCTGCCTCCTGTTTGTGGAACTCTGGGATATCGCACATGACCAAACATCATTAGTACAGTTTTGTAAATGGCTGATTAAATGAGTCAACACAACACTTTTTGTTTCTTTGCAGGTTGTTAGGACTGAAATGATTTGCAGCAGAAAATGTTGTCCAAATCCATTCTGATGCCTTTCTGTTGTTGCCAGGCACTTGTGATTTGTGACCACACTGTTTTGGTTGGATTTAATTAAAACCCTGCTCTTGGTTCGGCTCCTCCACCGGGAGCCCGTCTGTGGTTAGGTTCTGTGGAAGCTGAATCATGGCAACTGGACTCCTTTCTTGTTAATGTGAAATGTTTTATGTAGGATTCAACAAATGTATCCTCCAGGGTGGTGGAGGTCCTTCCTTTCCTGAACAGGCTCATTACGTGCACAGCAGAGGAGGTGAGAGTGGGGGCAGTTGTTAGGATGTAGGTAAGGTGGGAGGAGCAGGAATCGTATGGTGCATTGTCCCCAGAAGACCTGAGGAGTAGTTTTAACTTTTTTCGGATGACAATTGGTTTTGTCCTCTACCTCTCCTAGAGTGAAGTTTTTCCATTTGGAAGAAGATGGTTTCTTTTTAACACCTCTTTCAAACCATTAAACACCAAAATGGAGCAATTTCTGTTCTCAACTGTTCTTCAAATGGATTCTGATTCTGTCCTGGGCCATCCACCTGGATATGACATGAGCAGGAGACGGCAGAGCGAGGAGAGTTGAGGCATTTATTCAGATGTGGATGGTAGCAGTCATCTTGTCAACATAAGTCAGACGTGCGGCATCTATTCACTAACACACATGCACGTCTCCATCGGGAGCATGGAAACACACAGGTGATGGATCGTTGATAAGAGGAGCCCTTCATGTTCAGCTGAGATTGGCCGTGCATTGTGTTTGATCAGCTGGGTTGTGCCGTTGAGCTGCGTCACATGCCGTGCTGTCGGAGCAAAGGTTTCCTGTTAATGATAACTGCTGTGTGCTTTGGAACCACACGATGCCCGCCAACCTGTCCCGCGCACACGTGTAAGCATTAAACAGCTGCGTTGTCTGGATAGGAATAGAGGGTAATAAAACAATTCAAGATAACTGAACTATTACATTTGTACGTCATCACACAAGCTTAAACAAAGCAACCTGAGGTGGTTTCAGTGGGGACAAAGCCCCAGACAGAAAGAAGAGGACACAGGGATACCTTTGCACAGAAGGAAGTGAGGACACCTAACTTAGCAGGGAGACAGTCTAAAGACCTTATAAACCCATGATCTACTACAAGCAATTCTTTAATACTAATTCTTTGTCCCAATGTTTTTCCTATTTTCCTATTAAGTTAATGAAGACTGGTGTATAAATAGTTTATAAAATATGAATTAGGTGCCTGCCATATAAAAAGAACGGGAGTCTCAGACTTGAGAAAGCCCTCTGAATAGAAGGGCGAAACGACGTTAAGAAACCTACAAGTCCAGTTGCTATTGAATAACCTTTTTTGAGATACATTTTGTCAAAGAAACCTTCCCAAGCTACTGGTAAACATTTTGTTCTGTCTCTCCCTGTGGTCATCTACACTCTGTCTCTGTTCGTTAGACAGAGAATAAAAACCCAGATAGTTATTATTTATACTGTACAGTTCCTGTGTGACATGCAGTGATTTGGGTTTCCTCTCTGCAGTCACAGAGTAGTGAACCACACAGCAGCAACCTTTCCGATTACCTAGATGTTCTGGGGTTTTCTGAGGCTGGTGCTGACTCAAAGAATACTGCATTGTGACTGCAGCAACCCTGCGGGGGTGCCACATACAGTATGTGGAGACATTTGACACTTTGAAATGTTGCCACTATAACTGCGTGAGGTAGCAAAGTGCGAGTCTGCCATTGCTGTATTGTCATGGATAGTGGCCATAATCGTGATGAGGAATCAAATGGCAATGATGTATTCTGAGGCGACCCAGTCACAGTTGACATTATGATGATTGAGGGAGGGGACCAAGTACGTCACAGTCTGTGGACTGGGCCGCAGGACTGTTTAGAGAATCCACATGCTGTCTCTCTCACCCAAAGGCGTAGATTAGGACAATTTGTAATCAGATCAGTGGAGTTCCGGCTAACATACTGGCAAACAAATTCAGAGTGGCAAAGCAGAAAGACTGGCACCAGATCGAGCAACAGATGCTGGACAGTAACAAACTGGTATCAGAAAAACAGGTGGGGGGGTTGTTGCTTCATCACTTAACTCAAATGTGGGTTAGAATTGTTCCAATCAGCTGATGTAGCAGTACTGAAGGTGAACATCACTGAGTGTCCTAAATAACTTGCACAGACAACAATAGTGTGAATTTCTTCTGACACAGGACAAACTTGTCACAGTTGTGAGGTATTATGGCCTGGTGAAGCGTCAGACTGGGATGCAGAAGGTTGCAGGTTGGAACCCCGTCTGACTCCTACTCCATCCCCTACCAGGTGTGTCCCTGAGCCAGACACCCAGCGCTAGCTCCCTGTAAGTCACTTTGGATAAAAGCGTCTGCCAAGTAAAGTATTACTCTAAGAAATCTTATGCTGTTTATGATAGTCTGTCAATATATATTCTGACCACATTGCTCCAGCTATACAGCGTGATCTACATGAAAAAATAAAGAATAGCAGAAATGCATTAGAAATACTATGCATAGATAACACAAATGATCTACATCTTAATTGACAAAAGTCTTACATACACAGAGTTTGTATGAAACGTACTTTACAATGAATGCAGAAGCACGGTACTAAAGTAAAATACTAACTGTGCAGGGCATCAACTTGAGCACATGTTTTTCTGGAGCGGTACTTCTCACAGATGCACTAAATGTATTGAAATCTGTTAACATCCAACACAAACAACATTATTAGCTAACATCCAACCGCACATCTGTGTAAAGCAATCTGTAATGTTTATACCTACATATTTCGGCACTACCGGTATTATCTTATTTACCTTCTGTTGAAATCTGCATGGAACATGGAGCACTTCAAGGCTGCCACGGCGCTCAAAACCGCTTCTGAACACCCGCTGTTTTCCAAGGTGTAGCCCTCTGGTGGGGTACATAAAACCTACATGCCCCATTCCCACCCGGCTACATTGGTACGAGATGGAATATTTTCCATGATTTTACAGACACACTGTTGCATCGGCTCACCTGGTTGGCTGAAACCACACGAGTGGATCACTGATTTAAAGAAAAGTGAAACCACAAGCCAGACAGAAAAAAGTCCAAGGACATAGACACGGGCGATTTTCCCTTTTGAGAAAGCAGAGCCCCGTAAGTATGACATGAAACTGGAACACTGTGTCTTTGATGTTGTGAGTAACAATAATCTCTTTGTTTGGAACCAATTCCATTTCCTTTAAAAGTCTGACCCCGGCGCTCAGTAGCTGGAGTTCCATCGTAATGATGTAGCCTTTCGCTGAGAAACCTGATGGAAGAAAAGACCTGGACAGCCCATTAATGCTGACCGCTGAACCACAGAGACCTCTAATGTGCTGTCGCCAACTTTCTTCACAGCTTTGTCCTGCCAGCACTTTCACAGGGAAAGGTATGGCTGTGATTTGTAAAGCACATCAATGCAGAATTATGTGGCTGAATTAAGCAGCAATCCATCATACATTTGTACACGTGGACAGATCGTCTACAGCTAATTCCTGCTTTGTTTTGTTTTATTTTGCCTCCCTAATCATTTCTGCAATGCCGTTTATTATGTTGCCTCTTGATGTCTGTGGTCATATCAGATTTTTGTGCTTCATGCTTATTTCCAACTCACTGGAAACATGCTGTGCGGGGAATTATTTTCTTAGAGTGAGATGCTTTTCTGGGCTTTTTTTAAATGCTGAATGCAGTTGAAGTAAAGGTGTTACTCCATAGTTTACTTATATAAAATAATTCAAGTTAGCATGTAAAGACTCAACACTAAGCAAAGAGAGAGAGAACAGTTTTAAAAGGAACACATCCTACTGTATTTGAACTGTACCACTGTTATGCAGATGAGATTCACGTATACGTCATTTCTAACTGTCAAAGTAACTGTGTAAACACAAGTAGAAGTTTGATGGGTTTTCCACAGTATAATGCTGATAAAACAGAAGTCCTGGTGTTTTTTTCTCTGAGATGCAGAAACGCTTGGTTCTATATCTTCATGTGTTGAGTCCACACAGAGAGATCTCAGGCACTGACTGACTTTTCCACCAATGAAAAGATTAACCCTGTCAAAATCAAATAAATTCAAAGTTGCAATTATGTCAAAGTTGAACATATCAGTTTAGTGTGTTCCCAGAAAATGTAGTTCCTTGTCTTAGAGCAACCACCATGTTTTTTATGTTGTTCGTGTTTATTTGACCACACATCTGGATGAGATACCTCAAGATTTTATTCAAGTTTGGCATTAATGTCCATTTGGACTATATAAGACATGGTTTTGGCACAGTGATGTCAAACTGTAATGAAATGTCTTTAAGATTACGTTTGGTCTTAAGGATTTTCCGGTTAAACATCGTGGGTTTTGTGACAGTATCCCAGGAACGGCTTGAGCTTGGCACAAACCTTCACTTAGACTCAGTGAACTGATCAAATATTGCTGGTCAAAAGTCAACATTAATGTAACCCAACACATGTCTGATTCTTACTAATGCAATACTTCAGAGCTTCCTGGTGGGAATATTGTCTCGTTTAGAACAGAAATGCTCGTGGACTCATGGATGAACCGATTAGAACGTAGATACATGTAGATTATTTTTTGACAGAGACAGTGCAATGGTAATTCTAGTTCATGGTTATGTTCAGACTCACAGCACAGCGAAATATTGTGGCTTGGCTTAAAACATCTGTCACAGCACACACTCATTTACCATTAATCAAAGGGCTTTTGTTTAGTTGCATAGAAACATAATCATACATACAGAAAGGGTTGAAATGCTTCGACGCTCGCCAGTATTTTGTGTTAATTCTCTGCCGCGTCTTTGTTCTATAGCTGTAACTTGTCTGAAGGAGTGGGAGAAGCAATATTTAGTTGTTTTGACAAGAGTATTCAGGCTCCCGTTTGTCCATATGAGCATATAAGAGGAAGTCATTGTGTTCTCAGATACAGGAATATATTTCAGCTGGGCGGCCCATTAGGAAGCCTTTAATTTCTCACCGTAGAGCTCAGTCTGATCCACAGTGCCCCTAGGAGCCATAAAATGTTGATTTATTTCCCTCTCCTACAGCTCTGCACATTGAGCCCGGAGAGGAGCTGATGATGTACTACTGCAGCTATTTAAACCACTGTTTGAACACTGGTTTAAATATGGAAAGGGAAGTAAGAAATTAGCATCAGTTTTGCCACTGTCATCCCAGCCTGTCTCTTTTGTTCCACTTATACTCACTCATAGTACTTTCAGCCTTTATTGAAAAAAGAAAAACGAAAAGAAAATCTTTTTTTTCTAAAGAAAGAAGTTTAGATTAGAAGGATCATTTAGGTAATTAAAAATAATGACCTTTCAGCAAATCAAGAAGGTTTTAAAAGCACTTTGTAATGTTTATCAGATTACAAAAGTGATTCAGGGCTTTTACTTTCTATATAAAAGCATTGTGTTAAGTGGCAAATACCATTTTCCTGTTAGGTAAAAATATATCTAGAAGATAATGTCTGTCCTTCATGCTGTGATTTCAGTTATTCCCACCCCTTGTTGTTAACTGCTGTTAACCTATTCACCTTTACATTATAATCTCTGCACTGTCGTGGCTTATTTGCATTGAGCCCTTTTGCCCCTTGTCTCTTAAACAGTCTGTGATAAATGAGGGGTGAAGACAGCTTGACATCCCACAAAGTAAAATATTAGGTTTGAGTCCAGCTGTGACTATTTTAAAAGAGGGACGACGGCAGTGCAGATGTTTCATCCTTTATACTGACAAAGAATGATCCCACTCTAAGTATTAAGTGGTTGAACAAAAACACACTGATAAAAATAGATTCATATGAGGAGACTGTTGTCAAGCTCTGGGTCTAGTTTAGCGTACACCTACGAGCCTGACTCTGACCTAGAGAAAAAACTGGAAGATCTTTGAATGTAGACTGTGATTTAACAAAAGTTATTTGAATGGCGAGCTACGCTTTAGCATTTGTGACATGTTGTGAGTGCAGCATTGATGAGCGCATCACTGCTGTTTGTCGAGCGGGTGGTTATTATCTCGTCATCTTGTCCCAGGTTATCTTTGCTCGCAAAACTGTGACAGCAATGTTTGAAACTCTCTTACGGTGCAATGTAAGATCACTCTTATTATATGCATGACTCATGATGACTTACAGTCATTGCATTTAATAAAGCAGGACGTATGTGTCATGACTTCATGTTGCTGCACGACCCGGTGGTATCTACTGTAAACAAATGCAGATGACACAAAACACACAGTGACACAGTGAAGTAAAGACACAGTGACATGATCAGTTGTTGATACATTAATTACATCAATTGCTAAATTATTATGAATTAAATTGATATTCTATGGATCCATGTATAAACCTGCACACGACATACTGCTCTATACTAGTAATGTGTGATATATAGTGTAAAATAAATGACACAAAGCCTTATTTCATTTAGGTACTTTCTCTGCATCCTGATTGGTTCTGCATGTCGGCTTTGAATGATTAAGATTCATGAGGCTGGAAAGAGGGAGAGCAAATTGCCATAATCATTCACCCTCTGCTCAATATACTTTGCTTAGTCTTGAGAATGAAAGAAAAACATTGTCTCTCAAAAGAGTAACGTATGTAAGTGAGTTAAGTCTTATACTAAGAGTTACTGCTTACATTGGTTATTTTATCTCACCAATAAAGAAAGCTGTTGGAGGATTGGTCCACCGACACAAATACACTTAACAAAAAGGGTCTAAGTCGTCTTCATCTGCCGACATCCTTTGGGGTGAACAGGACTCCTTTACAACACCGTGGCAGCGTCTGCTGTCTTTTAATCTGTGGTCTGTTGGTGTGGTGGGAGAGAGGCAGAGAGAGACAGGGGGAAACTTAACAAGCTGGTCAGGAGGGAGTAAACGAAAGACAGACATTTGATCATTGATCTGTCTCTGTCGGGTGTTTCCCATCATGCCCTGAGGTTTTGCAGCCGGTGGTCGAATCTGCGCAGAACTTAACTCATCTCGAACCTAATGCTACAAACTCATCAGCTGATTCATAAAGAAACCAAAAATCAGAACGATCATAATCAGAACTCCATCATGAACTAAATATAATATAAAAAGACAGATATTACAGCTTTCATCAGGTCAGAAAGTCTTACCCTAGCGCTGTTTTCTGGCCGTCTGATCTTGTGCCAGTGTTAAGCACATCGTTGTGAAGCCTGACTACAGATTTTGATAATGACACACTTACCTCCTCAAGTGTTCTTGACTTGACTAGATGTTGTGAAAGGGTTTTTCATCACCCTGGATCGTGACACTACTGTTCTGTTTTCACCCACTTTGCCTGTCTTCTATGGTTTTCTGGGCCTTTTGCTGTTGCTTACCAGTTAATTCCTTTACTTGCATGAACAACTCTTTAGGCCTCATCTTGAGTGTCCCATTGAACAGCCACCAAATGCCACTGTATCACTCAGAACCACCTTCAGCTTTGCTCTGCTTGATTTGTCATGTAATACCAGGAAACAAGCCATACCTGTTGGGATCTTCCCCTTATCATCATCTCCACCTCCACCCACTTCATCACATGTCGTTTGCACCTCTTACATTAGAATGAATCCTAGTTTTCCGTAGACGTATCTTTAGCATCGATGTGACAGAATACGGTTTAAGAAAACAAAAGTAAATCTTCAAAATACACACGTGTGGATCATAATAAAACAGTTTTTACTCTTTCCTCCACAAGACATGCTGCAGTTATTATGCAGGAGACGAGCCTGTCCTCTGTAATGACGCATTCTTCCTCTGGGTTTTTCTCCAGAAATAAACCTTCGTTAACATTCCAGACATTCAACCAGAGGTGGTAACCACTCCACCTGCCAGTGAAATTCCACTCAGCCCACATTTTCTGGGGGATGTATGCCCCTGTTCATTCTGTATTTGCAGAGGTAACAGGCTATCAGACAGTAAACTGCTGTGAGCTAGCAAGACTATGATTACGTTTGTCCAACAAGCGACAGAATTAAATCTAGAAAAAGGCCTGACTTTGATTTTCCCATGTTTTCAACTGGTATATTCCCACTGCTGCTATTCTTCTTCCTCTACTTTTTATTATTCTTATTATGGTTATTATTACTATTATTGTGTATTCAGTGAAGTTACAAATCCAGTGGAATATAATGCTTTGAAGAAACTTTTCTCTGGTCTCAATAATGATAAAGACAAATAGAGTGAATTTGCTATGTTCATGTTATATTGTGCCTGAGACAAAAGGACAACTACAAGCATTTCCATTGTTGTTTCGTGTCTTTGTTTCGTGTCTTTGTCTGGTAAAAACTCTATTAAAAATGAAAAGTCCCTGGCGGTGGCTCAATTTGGGTTGAGGAAAATATTACTGAATGAATGAGTGCTGCCACTTTGAGAGCCTGATAATTCCAAACATGTAAGAAAAACCGATAAAAGACTGAATTTCATGATCACACTTGCTGTATCTCTGCATTAGCCTTGGGAGGCATAACACAGGCTGGAGAAGCTAACAGACAAAAGGAATTACGCAACAGCCGAAGTCAAGAACATCAGAAATCGGTAACATGTTGGTTGCATGTGATGCATTTGTTATTGAGGTTATGTTCACTCTATAAAAAGTGCTACATTTCCTGCCTCTGTAGTAGAGATTCGAGCAATCAGTTAGCCTCTGCACAAAGTAATCATGATGTCATTCAAATTAAATTTCACACACAACTAAATCAGCTGTCTAGGATGGCCATGAAGGTCAACTGTCAACGGGGCTGCCTCTCCGCTTCCGTTTAACATGAGTTTAACGTGAGCTCTTGACCGTCCAGACCCCCGATAAATGTTTTTTAATGCGATTTCTCATTAGTTTCTACTATAAGGACAGTGAAGTAAATTAGCACTGGCAACAGAACCTAACTCTGATATAACCATGAAGCGGATCATTTAGCATTTTTAAAAGCAAACACTGTCTTTCTCAGACCCTAACCCCAGCTGTGTCCCTCTAGGCGGACACAGCTTATCAGTCCTGCACGGTACACATCCGCCATTCACCTCAAGCAGCTCTTCTTGACTTGTTTTCTGCTAATAAATGAAACAGCTTTGTTGATTCCTGATGATTAAGTGATCATGGAGGCAGTTAAGCTATACACGAATGTAATTTTAGGAGACAAGATTGTTTTAAATCCACCTACAAGAGTGTGTGATCCCATAGTGAGCAGAATAGGTGCAAGCTATTTTCAAGCTCACACACTACAGCAAAAGACAATTTGGAAACCCTGCATTAGGTTACGCTTATTAATGGTACAGTGGACAAAAAGAGCCCAGGATATAAACAGGGCACAGACAAGAAGCTGATCCCAGTGGCATCAGAGAAACCTGCAGGCCTCTAGAAGGTTATCCGACGACGCTATAGTGATCGTCACACAGAAGAACCTGGTCCATCTCTGGATGCGTGTTTACCCTGAATACACAGACCCGGTGAAAGGCACTGGTGTCTCTGATGATGTTTGCTATCACCTGATTGTGAAGCCTGAAGCTTTAGAGACAAAGTGCAGGAACAAACTGGAAGTGGAATCAGGTCTCTGCTTGAAGCTGACCTCCACGTCAGGACAACTGCATGGCTGCAACATCCTTCGTCTTATTGCATGAGTCAAAGGTGCCACAAAGAAAATGTTACCAACCCGTGCGTCATGCCCAGTGAAATGAAACTAACTGTCCGTTGGTGGTTTCGGAGAGACTAAGTGAAATGTTTTCTTGTGAGTGAGTGCTTTAAACAAGCAGTGTTCAGATGGGGTGGAATGCAGTGATTAGAGATTTATTAATATACATTTTGCCCATTTTCTTTTCTCATAATTTCATTGGAGTTAGTTGAAGGCTCAGACTCATAATACGTGTGTTTTAGCAGCACATCAGTTGATGTTTTAATATTATGATGTGTTCATTCAGAATTATTAAGCTATATAAAGCAAGCAGCCTGTGCTGTTTCTCTTTTTAAATATTTGACTTGTATTTTGTTTAGAGTGAACATTTAGAATTGGTCCTAGATTCATCCATTGGTCGTGCCACTAAATTATTAAATTAATACTTAAATAGGTCATCATATTTTTTTTACCCCCTAGAACATGAGCTGAAATGTAAAGTGTTTCCCCACCACAGGTTCCTAAGATGTTCAGTAATTATGACTCATAAAATGCTTCTTGACGTCCTGAAACAATAAATCTTCTAACACATGCTTTTATTTTTTAGGATACACGTGGCGACACAATAATAATCAGGTTCAACACACACTACAGTATAATGGTGATTATTTTATACTACGAGCTGATAAATATGAAGTTCCTTTCTGTAAAAATGCGTCAGATAAACGGAGCATACATGGAAACGGAGCAGTAAAGCAGGGAGAACAGTCTCACTATAAGCTTCTACTCCATCTGGACTTCAGGTGAAACATTACAGCTGAAGGTGTGTGCTAATACAACATTAACCCTGCACATCCAAAAAGAGGAACCCCCCCCCACCACCCAGTTTTGCCTCTCATGTAATCGCTAACTTCACATTTGTAACATATGAATCACAGAAAAGAGCCAGAAGAGAAACGGGAGAAATAAGCATGTGATGATTACACGAGAGGCTCAGAATGGGCCTAATTCTGACAAAGTCCTCCATCCCCACACGGAGGGATGTGTAAACATGGCCAGAGATGATGGAGGAGAGATCTGTTTCAGGGCAGCTCTCTCCCACTGGAAACCAGCTGCTCAGGTCAGGGCTCAGGCTGGGCAGGAGCACCGCAGTGTCACTGTAATGACAGCAGCTACCTGTAAAACACAAGCAGAGCAGACAACAGGCATCAATCACCCAGCAGACCCCGCCGCCTCCACCTATGCCCCCGCGCTCGCTGATGGCACCGACAGCTTTCTCAAAGCACGAGCAGGATGCAGAAGCCCCTCAACAGCCGCGCCTCGGGCTTGTTATCCTTTTCCATTTATGAATTATTAATTGGTGGGAAACCAATTTGTTCTTTTTATTCTAAAAGTGTCACAGGTTGTGGGAAGTAATTTATGATTGCTGGTCAACGGCTGAGTTATAATTAAGTCCAGGCCAGAGTTCACGGGGCTGAAGATGGAAGTGGTTCATTAATCACCGACTACCACAGTAACCTGGTACATGAAAGGCCAAAGCTCGCCTCTTTTATCTGAACCACACTGAAGCGTTGGCCAATAGGAAACATGTAGGAGAATTAAGCCCTGTGGGGAGAGACGCTTGTGACATGTTAGTCAAGTTAACAGCTGTCGCAACCGGACGGGATGTTCCCAACGTCGTTCCAGGAGAGAATTCCAGAAAAGGTTGAAGCTCAGAATTCCTTGGTCGAGAGGAAAACTCGTGTTACAGCGAGTTGGCCAGGCCCTGAAGCAGCAGAGCGTCAGCACCCCATCACACTACTACCTCATGATGTTATTATGCTGGAAGGGCTTTCTACAGACTCATGTGTTTATGGATGATTGTCCCACAGAAAATGAACGGATGAAACCCAGATGTTCTTCTGAGATAGTAGTAGTATTTCCTGTCACCATTTTTGACCGGCGCCTCGTTAATAGTGGAGTCATGAACACTGACCCTGATAGAGCTGAGACAGGCCCGGGGGTCTGAGGATGTTTTTTCTGGGCTTGTGTGTGGATGAATCATTGCCGGGCTGAAAATGTAGAGTTCCAGTTCTCTGCGGTCTCAGACTCTTAGTCCTGTAACCTGGACTAGACTCATGTAGTAAAAAAAAGATCTGTTTAAGCAGTGTGTGGTAACAGGCCTCGGTGCGTTTAATGGAGCTATTCCCACTTATTAATGACACTTGGAAGATCTATTATTAAGGAAGCAAAGTCTGACGCTTAACCCATTGAGCTTCCAGGCCGCTCTTACCTAAATGAATGTTTTTGGCTATGATGACCAGAGATGGCAACATTCAGATGTCCAAATACATGATCACCTGTCTCCCAAAGCCCAAACAACACCAGAATCCATCGTGACCTCCTTCTGAACCTTCTCCGAGGAGCAAAACTAAGTGATTCAGTTGACTGGATTAGAATAGAAAAGCTGAACAGATGCGATTCAAAGCTGAGTCTTTATTCAGCTTATAGTGAGTTGGTTTTCTGTAGGCTCGTCTAATATGGTCACGTCCATTTGACCACCATCACTACAGAGCGCCATGTAACGAATCGGATGTGAAAACTCGCTCCTGAAAACCTAAACCTGTGCTGCCGTCAGTCCTGACAACAGGCGATGAAGCTCAATGCAGTGAAAGTCATCTTTTCTCCTCTCATGGGGAACGAAACACACAGATCTCAGCAGCATGTTTCACCTTCTCTTATAATTCAGCCGCTGCTTCTGCTAAACAAAGGACAGATATGCATGTTTTCCAAGTGTGAGCTAAAACAGCTGCCAGGTGCTCATATGAACACAGTGGCATGTTGTTCTCGCTGTAACCATTCCCACTGTTCACAACGGCCTTTAAGAGAAAGGCCTTCTTCAGAGGAAGAAGCTCCCATATGCACGATAGGTGACCGGGCCAAAACTGTCAGTCCTCCATCTGTTCAGAAATGTGTTAGAAGAATTATCTGAAGATGATAAAATTACTCTTTAGTACAAAACTCACATTTGCTCTAACAAATCAAGCAAACGTTTCTATCCACACAGATTACAGCATGACTGAGAAGATGACCGAGAAGTCAAAATAAAAGAAAACAGATGTTTTAATTTGAAAAATCAATACGAACACTGACAGGCAGCCAGCGTAATGACTTGTGAATGTCTCCTTCTTGTTGGGACATGGACAACAGTGCGTTCTGCATCAGCTGTAGGTTTTTGGATGAACCAGACAGAGACCACTGCAGTAGTCCCTGCTGTTTTAAAATTCAACGTTGTCAGGTCCGTTGAATTTTGTTTGCTGAGTGACATTTTGAACACTCGCATGGAGCGTCACTGGCGTTAAGGTCTACAGGTATAAGGTACATGCGCATTTGGTGTCACTCTAAAGGAATCTTTCAATAATCAGACTTTTAAACCTATGAGGAAGTTAACATGATAATATTTAGAATTTTACTTGACTTTACTCGGCAGACGTTTTTATCCAAAGCGACTTACATGAGAAGACACCAGCAACTACCATTCAGATTCTCGTAAACGCGGAGATACTACAACAAGGAACCCTGATAAGGCCAGAACATGCTTAGGAATTGTTTAGTGGTCGACTATTATGTGAGCGTGTGTGTGTTAGACTCACTTGAAGTACTTTTTACTATTTACTTTTTGCCTAACTTTGTTTGCAGATCTGCTTTTAAATATATTTTCTTAAAAATATGAAAACACTGGCACCTGTAGATCTTTAAACAGTTCGTAGCCTGTTGATAAAAAAACAGCAGTTGGCCGTCTACCACAGACACACACTCAGAGATCTGCTGCATCGTAACATCAGCCTCCAACTTTGTGTGATATGTTCTGAATGCTCTACGTTGTCGTTCTTTTCCTTCTCTGGCCTGTAATCTGCAGACACTCCCAGATAATCATGGCAACACGTCTCATGTTTAATCGCTGATGCTGAAGGCTGCCCATGACTACAGACACACACACACACACACACACACACACACACACACACACACATGCACCCTGATAAAGCAACAAATGTTCTCCTTTCATAAAATATATTTTTATGTAGCAGTTATTTTCATTTTTATTAAGTTGTATTTATTTGCCCAGGCAGAGCTGGATGCAGAAGATGAAAAAGAATTGAAATAAGTGAAGAGGAAAAATACATGTCTCTTTTCTAAAGTTTTTTGATGGGCTCAAGAGCTTCCGACCCCTAAGTGATAAAGAACGTACTGACTTGGTGTAGGTGAGCACAGCCACGAGGTTCACACGGAGGCTAAGGTCTCACGTACCAAAATGAAACAATAGGAAACACAGGTGGATATCAAGCTGCTCAAAAATGTCTTTATGTCAGACGTGTGCCTTTTTCTTCACTTCATCGACATCAACGGTTGGTGGAGACACGCGAGGATGTGTAGAAAATGAAAACCTCACCGTTGGAGGGAAAAAGGGAATCACAGAGAGAGGTGAGCACCGGGAGGGGGAGGAGTGAGCTGAGGGGAGAGTAAGAGTGATGAGAGGACTATAAAGTTTGAAAGGAGAATGAACATGACTACACTGCAGAGCCCGTCCGTGAAAAGACCTGAGGCGTCCGTCACATTAGTGACTTCGCGCCCATCTGCACAATGTTCCAATCCTGACCAACTGGAAGGACGCCAGTTTAGGAGGAGAGGAGGTGGATGAAGCAGATTTATGTCAAGGTAGATCTGTGTGTGTGTGTGTGTGTGTGTGTGTGTGTGTGCGTGTGTGTGTGTGTGTGTGTGCGCAGACAGAGATGCAGCATGTAAAGGTATTTCTTCGTACTGATCAGAGGCTATAGGGTAACTGTGTTTGCTTGGCACAAACAATCAGAGACTGTTGCCAGTCGCAGCCACATCAAAGCTCTGCCCGCCACCACAGAGAGCATCCTCTCTGCATCCGGAGGACGGACACACACACACACACACACACACACACAGAGCTCGTACAGCCACAATCATTCCTCAGTCCATAATGCTGCTGTCAGCCTTCACCACTGCCTGCTCTTTGTCTTAATCTGTACCTTTGGTACCTTCGAGGATCATTTTTTGTTTATTACAGCATCTTTTCATAGTTCCACACGTCGTTCCGACCAGTTATGATGCTCACTGAAGTTCCGGCTGAGGTCTGGGGAACAAACATGATCAGACAGGCTGGAAATGAGCCAAAAGCTTACCCAGATTATCTAAACAAATTTATGTGGAAGTGAGACTCTCTCAGGGCTTACATGACCACTGGCTGGATAATCTCGCAGTATATTGCATGTTTGCTGGCTGTGCGTATTATTGCCAAGTGCATTTTCACGTCATTATTATTTAAATTGCCTAAAACCACAAATTACAAATGTGCTTTGAATGTATGATATACACTGATGTTGAGCAGTTTAATAAGCAGCCTCCTCCTCACCACCTGCTCTGAGGGTTCCAGCGCAGCCCCCAGCACAGAGCCAGCTCTCCTGATCAGTGTGTTGGCGTCTCTGGCTCTGATGCTGCTGACTGGTAGAAGACAGCACACAGCATCTTGTGTCGGTCATGGAGACGATGTCGTCTCCACTTTGATCACAGAGAACATCCCAGTCTCAATAGATTCCTGAGACCACTTCTTGATAGTCCACGTTAAACATGGACTATTAAGTCTTTGCTGATCACAGTTTTGCGACTACACTATTATTATAATACTTTTTATGAGCCCCTCTGCACTTAATAGACAAAAGTCTAACAGATACATGTTAAACTTTAAACAAACCCACAAAACATAATTGCTTTTGCATTTTAGTTGCTAAAAAAATCATCATCACACAGGACAATTCATAAGATTGCTTTTGTCTTGCATGGACATAGCACACAAAGTGAGAGCCATCAAGACTGCAGAGACTACTTTACTAGAGAAACAAAGTGCAGGCCATCCTCCCCACAGACCCACACCATCCTGGACACTCCCTGTTCAGGTGGAGGAACTCCACAGAGCATTGACACTTTCTTTCCAGCAACTATTAGACAAATACACCGAGACTGTATCTCAGCAAATATTGACGTTATTCACTTTGATTGAATTGAATAGATCTGTAGTTCTGTGAGAAACTCTGCATTTATTTGAGACGTGTCTGGAACTTGGTGAAGGCAACACACTCCCCAATGTCTGGCAGGACACCACTGCAAAGACTCTGTGGTCAGAGATGGATCAGGGTTAGGGTTTGAAACCATTTCAGTAGCTACTAAATCATGGACAAAAAGGTAAGTGCCACAAATCTTCTTAAATCAAGTCTTCAAACTTCTTAAGAACAAACCTTTTTGTCTGAGTGGTTCGTTTATTCCTCCTAAATAAGATATCCTTCAAAATGTATTTGCTGATGAAGTGTGAATTAACCACATATAAAAGTATGTTTTAGGAGACAAGGTTGCAAAAACAGGCACAAAAAACCTGGTAATAGTTCACAATAATGCAGAAGAAGAGTCCTAATCATCCAAACCTGTTTGTTGTGTGTGTTATTCTGAAGTTAAAAGCAACCATCGCACACACCTATTAACTTTACACGCTGTGAAATAAAAGCCCTCTGGTTTAATGTTGTGCTGGTCTTATTGTCTAATATCCTCAATATCTAGAAGTTGTTTATCCTCCATATTTTACGCGCAGTACTACATCAACGTGTAAGTGTATAGTGTGATAAAGTGGCTGTTGGAAGAGAATTATGCTCGTCAACTATGCTAGTCTGACATGGAAGGGTGTGGACCCATCCTTCATCTGAAGTTAATGGAACTCCAAGTGTCCAAGTGTTTTTTAACAGGACATCTTGGTGTCAATTGACTGGATGAGCCAAAGGCCGGCTTCAAAACAGCACAGTTAAGGAGCTTTCTAAGAAAACGAGCATGCACTTTGAGGCTGACCAGCTGAGTTTGCAGGCTATCGTGTACTTATAAACTTATAACCCTTTAAACAAAGATAATGGACTATACGATGAAATAATTTCATCGCATTATGATTTTAAACATTCACATAACGAGGTCGTTATCTACTTTTCACAATAATTGGAAACTCTTTTCCAAGTAAGAATAGTTAGAAATGCACTTGTCAAATAAAAAATAAGGCTATGCTAATAATTCTGCCAAACAAGGGTCACCTGCTGCTGCTGCGTGAGGTGCATTTATTTATGTAGGCTCTTCAGTGTCCAGCAAAGTCATCTCTTCGTAATGCACACAGATGCTCCAGGAAACAGCAGCTGCTGAAGGTAATGGGAAAATATAATTTTTCAACTATCCAAAAGCACATTCCGTTTTTATCCACATGAAGCTCGCTCTGCAGTAAAGTGCCTTTTCCTAAAAGAGTCTCCACTATGAATTTCATCCATCCATCCATCCATTGTCTTCTGCTTATCCGAAACTGGGACTCGAACTCGGGTCCTTCTAGCTGTGAGGCGACAGTGCTAACCACCACACCAACGTGACACCCCCACTATGAACTTACATAGAATAATTCAAATCGACTGAGTTACTGTTAAAAGTATTGTGAATGTCAGTGCACGTAATGCTACAGATGAATGTAGCGGTAATTAATGAAGAGTCTAGTCCATATCCGTGTCTCATGTGCCTTTTCGTTTGTGTCTGTCAGGCTTATATACAAGAAGAAAGTACGTAGACTGTTCAAGGTGAAAAGCACGGGCCCTGTACTGATCCTGGAGGGCCACCTCTGGCATAGTTTAACCATTTAAACTATACAAGAAAGACTTAGTTAATTATCAGTTGTAAGCAGAAACACCAGAACCCACAGAAAGCAGATTATTTAAGGAAGCCTAAAATCTACAAAGAGAGCAGGACAGCGTTGCTGTAACTCTAAAGCTTGAAAGGCATTTCAGAGTTGTAAGTTGAGTGGTGATTGAGAGTTTGGAAAGACAGGACAGCTAGGAGAAACTGTAGGTCAATAGCTGTCATGAAATAAGACTGAAGCCCCTGAGCAGTTTTGTATTGTGGGGATTTTTTCACTAGTAAAGGTTGAATAAAAAATGCGATGCAGTAACAACTGAAGCACTGAGGTGTGCTATTTGTAGGTCAACGTTGTCCCCACCAGGAGGTCTTATCTTTAAATGGACTATATATACCACTGAATGTGTGACAGGCTTGAGAAAGCTGGTTCAAATGCGCTCAAGACTTCTAACAGCCTTCATCAAACAAAGTCTGTTCAAAGCAACAAACCGTCATCGATGTTTGAGGGACGTAGCTGCAGTGGTTTATCCAGTGAGATTAGAAATTTCAATCTAGTCCAGATCAATACATCTACTGTCCTTCCCTATTTCCAAAACACAGTGTGTGGACGCAGGGCGGTAATGGCTCTTATGAATCACAGCCAAAGTTCCATGGTATTGCCATTGATTGTCAGTCAGCTGAGGAGGAATGGCATCTCTGTAATGTTGTAACAGCCAAGCTGACGGGGTTTGTAGAGGAGCATACTGTCCAGAGGTTTCTGCATTGTGGCAAACAATACGCGCACGGCTTTGTTTGAGCTGCTGGAGAGAAATAGATTAGGATAGAGAGCAGCAGCCTGATATGAGGTGATAGAGGAGCATTGATCGGGTAATCTTAATTTACTTAATCTGTAATTATCAATCACGGCCCTCGTGTGAGCCATTGATTTTCTAGCATCACTGGATGGTCTGAGGTTTCACACTGCTGTTTTTAAAGGTAAATCCAGCTGTTAACCACCTGCCTGAAGCGACAGACCTCCGTGGACGTCTGAAAATGACCTTTGCTCTGTGTGGTTAATTAATTACTGTAGGAGCCAGGAAGGTACGACACCTGTTTGTTGATCACTGGCAGGTGTGTGTGTGTGTGTGGATGTGTGTGTCACGTGGGTCGGATGGCGGTAATAATTAAGATCACCTGCACTTGTTTGGGTTTTTTGTTGTGCACACACACACGTTTAACATCACTTCTGTCCATAGAGCAGTAGAAGTCAATATAATGATTCGGACTCAGCACTAGACCGAACCCTACATGAAAATCCAGGTGCTTTGGGTAAAACTGTTGGAATTGAGCAGACAGGCTTGCAGTTGAGTATTTGCTTGTGCTCTGCAGTAGGGAGCTAGGTTAGAGTTTTCACTAGGGATTAAAGGTCAAAAAGAAGTATTTAAAGTCCTGCTCAACTTTTGGGCTAATCATTCCTCCACAGCTGTGAGTTGGAGGAGTCGGTTGTGCTCTCAGATCACCGTTGTCACAGTGTCTTGTCTCCTGCTTTGCGGTGACAGAGCCTTACCCACCCAGCCAGTAATCCTCTGCAGCAAAGTTTGGAGTAAGCTGACGCTATAGAAGAAGATAAATAAGGACTTTCATTTTTTACCCTCTAATGAAAAACTACACAGCACTTTCTTTTCTTGTTGCATTTATCTTTAGCACAGTTTTAGATATGCCCATGCTTGAACACAACACACAAAAAACCTTTCACAGCGGGTTTTTAAGAGGCCAGACAATTGAATATTAGTATAAAATAAAACCATTTCTAGCTTCCAGGCTGTGTACACACACGTTTAACATTCGCAAAGCCTCCCCACTGTTTCACCAAGGCCCGGCTGAATAAGTAACACGTCTGCATGCACAAGAAACTTCTCCCACTTAGAGAAGAGAGATTGAGGACGTCAGTGACAAATGTCTTGTATTAACTTTGTTGTTTATTTTTCCCCCGGAAGATGTGAAATAACCCTATTAAATCAAGTAGTCACTTGGCCATTAATCTCAATGCAGCTGACTAGTCCCTCAAAGCTAATGGGGTTTAGAATTTGCATGAGGCGAGTTTACCCACAGAGCTTCGCCTAAGAGGATTGCTGTTCAGACAGAGAGCTTATTGTCACACTTGTTCATAGACATGGATTAACGATAGTAGGCCCAAAGAACTCCACTGAACTTGCAAGTTCCACTTCACTGGTTCAGATCTTTGTTTTACAGGGATACGGATTGAGACAATCTGGAGCACGCTTTGCAAAATGCTCGTTTTCCGTGGGTTTTATGCATCCATCACAATCATGTCCTCAAGCAAATGATACCTGGTAAATAAAAAGAAAGATGATGGATTGTTTCTGCACCCTTGTTTGAAATGATTACCTGGAAACATCCCATTTCTTAACTATCAATTTCTCTTTCAATATTCATTTTATGTCATATCATCATCCCGGTGCTCCTGAATTCCCACTCTGTGTTGTCAACGTAGCTTTTTACATCATTTGAATAAGCCTCTTTCAGTGCGAGTGTCTGCTGTGTTTCATAGTGACTAAAGCAGCTTTAGAGGCTAAATATAACATGTATCCACTGCATTAATTCTTTAATATTTATCAGTGGGGAAAAGGTACTTGAAATATGGGTTTATATCCCTGTTTAAAAGTCAGCAGGCAAAAAACAACTTTAGCTACTTCAGACTTACTTCTGACACAGCTTGATCCACACACACACACACACACCACACACACACACCTCCAGTGCACCTTCATGGCAACACCCCTTGAAAAATCTCTGTGAATTATAGATAGAAATCTAAGCTAAGTTGTTCGTTAGCTGGAACAAAAATCTGTTACAGCATGTGTTTCATACTCTGTAAAGTCTAATAACAAACATCCAGGGATAATAAAGTTTCACTTTTCAAATATTTAAGACTCAATCAAAATGGTAAAAGTGCGAGGCAGATATTTTTTTTGGTCAGTGCACTGTGAATTATACGTGAAGTGTGCAAAATGTTCGACAGCGTAGTTCCTTTCATTATGGATCGAGGAGCTCTGCCAGGAGTTCTTCCATTATCCTCTTATCCTCTAATACACGCGCAAAGCCAGGTATGTACCCAGTCAAATTTCTGGCCCTCCTCAAATGGACTTTGTGTTAAGTCCATGCACAGAACCCTCTGATTTTCCTCCTTAATGGATGCTTATGTTGGTGGAGAGCAAACTCTGCACCTGATGAAAAGTCATTAGTGCTCAGAAGAGCTTTTCATATTCTGTTAATCTGTGAGATCAGATTGTCCAGTCAGTGAAACCACAGGTTGTCTGAATGTGAATGAGGGGCATTATTATATGAGTATTATTAGAACTTAAAAATAACCATGTTTTGCTTCGTCTGTAAATACATGTAACATTTTATTTTGTGTGAGCACAATAATAAAAATACAGTTTTCTATTGTTTGGCATTTAGAGACACGTTTTTTCAGTGAGTCTCGGGGAAGACATATTTAAAAAGCTATATAAATAAAAAATTTACCAAATCACAGACAAACAAACATATTTTTCCAAGTGGTGTCCAGCCATGCTAATAATTTACACATTGTGTTGGTTTAGGCAATTAATGCTGACATTTGGAAAAAGCAGCAAATCTTTACGAAAACAATGTTTTTGTTACTGTGGGAAACCAAGCTGTAGCTTCTAGCTCGTGTAGTCGTAATAAGGCAAAATATCAGATTCTTTCTATCAGTGGCTCCTGCAAATCTTTTCATGCAAATTAAAAATGTTCAGGCAGACACAACAAAACGCAAGTAGAGACACCACGTCTCAAGAGAAGAAGGTTAACATGGCAGTTCAAGTTTATTCAAAAAGATCATTTACTGAAGGTCAACTGACAGTACATTTACTAAAGTACTGCACTGCTGACTCACTTTACAGTACTTTAGTCGAGTACCAATTGCCAGTTTTGTCCTCTTATAAGATCAACGTGCAGAAACATTATTGTGGAGAGTACCCCAATATAATAAATATAACAAGCATTAAATAAACATTAAATGATTAAAAACTGACATTCACACTTTGAATATAGAATGTACTAAATATAATAACATGTAATAAGTGACCAAATAAAGAAATTCCATAAACGCATATATAATTATTTCACAATTGAATTTGAATTATTATTTAATTAATCTGCAGTAAGTTATGACACTTTGTCAAGTTTATTGTTGATGTTAATCTGGCTGATTTGGTTTAATAAGTTATGTGTGCAACACAGATCACGAATTAATGAAATAAATAAATATACACTTTTTAAAAATGTATATATTTGGTTACTTAAATATTCTGAGCTCGTGTGACAGATGTTAAAGGGTCTTGCGAAGTCGCGGTGAACATGATGCTGCCTGCAGCATTGTTGAACGTAATCGTTTTGGTTCCTCCTGGAGCATGTAGGGTCATACACACTACCAAGTACCATTTTGAGTTTCTGCAATAAGAAATTTGTACTAGCCTGCTGCATTAGTTTTTTAAGCCCTCTGTATGTTCATAATTCTTTTTTCCTAAGACATTACTCATTCCATATCAGCATATAGTAGATGTCCAGCATAATGTTTATTCAAAGTGACCCTGAGCAGTGTATATGTAGTAAATGAGAATATTGTAATTAGTATTAGTAATTAGCATTCTATGCTCCCACACTATTGATATCCTCTTTTTTCTTTATTAGTGGGGGAGAATGGAATGCTCCCACAGCCATGCAGCCATGCACTGCCTCCCATTCATTTTAATGGAGGCACCTACTATTCTCCACCTCTAAACTGGCTTCTTTATTAGTGGGGGAGCATGACTTGAGCATTGACTTCCATGTTAAACTTTCGCTCCCAAGTCTGCTCCAAGTCAGAGATTACCTTGATTTGTAAATTGCTCTTA
>JAUMTR010000008.1:19009872-19037924 GCA_032270685.1 Microctenopoma stevenorrisi
GTCTTTGTCAACTTGTGTCAACTTTTTGCCTTGTCAACTTAGATTTTTTTGACTTTGTCAATTTATTTGAACTTTTTTATCTTTTTTTACTTTTTTCACATTTTTGCCATTGCCAACTTTGTGTGAACTTTTTTGCCTTTTATCTTTGTCAACTTTGTGTCGTTGTCAACTTTGTGTGTCAACTTTTTGTCGTTGTCAACTTTGTGTGTCAACTTTTTGTCGTTGTCAGCTTTTTGTCATTGTCAACTTGAAAAAACTTGCCGCAAAGACGCCGACAGGCGTCTTGCAGCAATCATGCTCCCCCACGCGATTTATTCTGAAATTGCTAAGTCTAGTTGGCTTCTGTAATTCTCCTTTGTGCTTTCCATGTCTACCTTGTACCTATTAAGTGAAAATAGCTCAAATCTAATGTGCTCATCAAAAATCTTATGGCTTATTATTAAAGCCCTTTCGATGAAAACAGGCTTGCTGGTCTCAGTAAGTAACAGCCGATAAACAGAAGACAGAGCGCAGCATTAGCACATGGTGCTGACATGCATATAGAGAAGTCTCCCTGCCCAGATGACTCTGTAAACAAGATGTGAGGGTAGTGCCAATATCATAATTCCTATAGGAATAAGTGTCAGGGTGCAGTTATTGCATTATTTAGAGTGCCATAAAGAGCCAGGCTATTGATTTGAGAGCAAAAGCGGCTCCCCAGTTATTTCTGTCACCCTCACCCTCATTAAACTGATGTATGGCACTTGCTCTTCTCCTGATCTGCTTCTCCTGCTTTTGTTCTCCATCACTCCATCACTCACTTTTTTATGTAGTCTGCCTGAATGTCTTTCCAGGAAAAAATGTAAACATTACCAGCTTTCTGAGGCGTATCTGTTTGAATCCTTGTGGCGATTTGTGAACATCTTTTATAATTTTTACTTCTTTTGTTTTATCATATTCAAAACGGTCTAGTTCTTGACCTTCTTAAGTAGCACAGAATTCTGGGTAAAGAAAAAAAACATTCTATACTAAAAACAGAGCGCTAGAGAGAACTCATTTGTCACAAACCCACAGGTGACCCGTAAAAGTAACAAGTGGGTGTGAATGTCAGATTGTGCAAAAATGTATGTAACTTTCTGAAAGTGACACAGACCTCCCAGTCCGAGAGGTGTAGGAGGACAGAGTGTCTGAAATTCTTTGACCATCCGACAAGCCTTCCTGAGCGCCCTGTCAGCTTTAACCTTGTGTTTTTTTGGAGTCGGGCTAACTTTTCAAGGTTTAAAATGAGTCATTCTTCTCTCAGTGGTGTCTCTGACTGATTAACCTGATTATCTTAATGTCATTTGATATACTTTTGAAAATTAAAACCCTGATAGATACAGATCTCCTGTCACCGCACTAAAATTTATAAATGGAGACTGAATCTAGTGAACCACAGACGGATAATTACTTATATGGACATTTCTCATTACATATTCAGTTACCGTTTTTAAGAAGTGATTCATAAAATCATTATTATTATGCTGATTTATTTACTGAAAATTGCAACTGTGATTACACCTTTGTAGCCAACGTAATTATGTTATGGTGTAAAAAGGAACCATGGCAGCTACTCCTCACATTAAACTATGCCTAAATGTATTCATATATCTTCATAACCTTCCCATATTTACTAGACTGTGATCTGCTGGATCACCCATTGTGCAGACTCAAGAACAGTTTCTTCCCAAAAGCCATAACCACCTTAAACTCACACATGCACTGACCACACAACCCGACCTCAGGACTCCACTACACCCATCCATACGTGCAATATACTATAACTGTAACACGTGCAATATCCATATGGTATAAAAATAACTGTGAGTATGACATAACACAATAACCTGTGTATATGACACAACCTCTGCACCATCTATCTACTGTTCACTTTTTTGTATGACATTAACCAGTTTAAAATTATATATAAAACATAACATTTAAAGAGGAAAATCAATAACGTAATTAGCATTGCCTCATTTCTTTTTTCCTTATTTTCTAAAGAATGGAATAGAAAAATTATTATTTTTTGTAAAAAAAAATGTGTACAATTTTTTGGGGGTGTTTTGTTTTCATGTTGTTTCTTTGTTGATGTTATTATTTTGTACTTTATTAAATTTTTGTTATGTCATATTATAAAATATAAAAATTATAAAATTATTATAAAATAAAAATTAAGTAAATTATAATGTGAATGAAAGGGGTAGGGAAAAATAAGTTTTAAACTTCAGCCTTCTCCTCGAACAGAGAAGTTAATGATGAATATTGAGGATGTCTGTAAATAATGTTTGAAATGACTGTTATATTTCAGAGGTGTGTCAACCATGACAGTTTAACAGTAAGCCCTGGTCACATGACCACAAGGGCCTGCTGGGCATATATGGTTTCATGAGTTCAGTAATATAAACAGGTCCATGTAGTCCTATATATATCTATGTGAGGACTAAAACCTTGAAATGTATTCTGAATGTAGCTGAGCCAGTAGTGGACAGACATAAAAACTTCAAAGACTTGGTCAGACGTCTGGCAGAAGCATTCTGAACAAGCTGCAGATGCTCCAAGGATGTTTTATTATAAGAGGTGAAAAGTATGCATAACTATTTCCCAGTCTGACCACGACACAATGGAACTCAACTTTCAAACATTTCTTAAATGGCAAAAACAAGAGAAAACCAAAGACTGCACATGTGAATCAAGTGTAAGGCCAGTGTCAAAGTAAACCCCTAGGTTCTGTATAGAGGACAAAGGGTGGTAATGGAGGCTAATGGACCAATATTTATTAGTTATCACAGGTACAAATCCAACCTTTCAAGGAATCAATGCACGTCAACAATGACTTGAAGTGTACTTTAAGGCAGCCACAGAAAAGATCCAACTGACAAATATCGAAGAAAGCCTCTCCAAATCCGTACCTGAAACATCAACCCAATACCAGCCCTTCAAGCATGGTCCAGTGATTGACTGTATCAAACGCTAAAGACCAATCCAGCTTCAGAGGAACTGTGCATCAGCATCATTCTGCATGAAAATATCACCAGAGACCCTGAGCAAAGCCATTTCTGTGGAATGCGCTTTTCAGAAACCTGATTGAAAAATGTCCAAGATAAGATAATGTTATGATCAAGAGCATCAGACAGTTGTTAAGGTACAATTTTCTCCAGGATCTTAGCAATATGTGGCACTTTGGAGAAAGGCCTGTAGCTGCTGAGGAGTGAAGAATAAAGGAAGACAGGTCTTTGTAGAGGTGTGTTAATAACAACAACAAAACTGCAGCATGACCAAAAATCTGGGAAATATTAATATTGGTTGGGACCCTTGAACTTTTTAGCTGGAAAACATCCAAAGACTAGGAGGCAGCATAATGACCAGGCAGCAGCATGAGGCTCTCGTTAAGCTAAAACAAAGATGGTCTACTTTCACAAACATGAAGAGCTACTAATCTGAAATTAGAAAAAAGATAAAAGATTTATGCCAAAAATGTTTACATGTGCCAGAAGAAAATCCAGATAATAGACACAGCTATTATGAAAATGAACATACACTGCTGGACAATAAAGGGTAAAAAGTCAAGAAAGTGTAACAGATTAAAACATGTGTGTCAGATGTTATGTTACTTTGTAATATTATATAATATACATATACACTATGTA
The DNA here is from genome assembly GCA_032270685.1 of Microctenopoma stevenorrisi. Taxonomy (NCBI): domain Eukaryota; kingdom Metazoa; phylum Chordata; class Actinopteri; order Anabantiformes; family Anabantidae; genus Microctenopoma; species Microctenopoma stevenorrisi. The sequence continues at coordinate 19,013,541 of JAUMTR010000008.1, forward strand.
ATATTGTATAACATAAGGACATTTTTTAAATAAAGAAAAGAAACTTTTCGCAATAGCCATTGGAGAAAATTAGATTTGCAAGCGGTGAAGGTGTGACTATGTTACTGATAGTGTTAAACAATATTTCCTTTTCTCTTAGGCAGTCCTTGCTTCTTTAACAGGATTATTGTATGAAACTAAAAGATCATTTAAATCTAGTAAATGGAATTGCAGATGTGTCCCACAGGCATTCATTTTTCCTGCAGGAGTGCTTTTAACACCACATTCCTTCTGCTGTAGCTCATCAGAAATTTGCCCAATATCTCCTCTAGGGTAAGTTAATGAGTGAAGTGACTGTTAGATGTTCCTCTATTAACCCAGCCCACAGTCTCTCCCTAACCCTAACCACCCAGTGCTGTGATGCCTGAATCCAAACACAACACAATGCTGCAGCTACATATCTGGACAAAGCAGATGCAGATTTTATTTTGACAGACAAAAATATGTTGTTTCTGTGTGTTGCAGCTCATCAAATTAAATTAACTGAACATGTAATGCTGTTAAAACTGACATGTGTGCGGTGTCATTTTCAGGAAACAGGGCTGTTCAGCGAGGTAACATAACAAGTAGTTACTATATTAGTTCATGATTATATTACTATCATTTTGTGTAGGTAGATCATCAGTAGATCATCATGAATTATTACTCATGTGCCTGGCCATTACTTGCAGGCACATTGCACTCGTTTCGCCCCCTGTCAGCTGGTTAGTTGAGGAAACACATCAGTTAGTATTAAAGCCCTACACAGCTGTTTAGGTTTAGGTTGGCTTCACGTGTGTCACTTTGACACACTATTTTATCTAAAAACCTGAGAAAGAAAATGCATTTTCTTTAACTTTATAACACCTGCTCTCCTGAAAAATAAAAGCTATTTGCCTGAATATTCGCTGACCTTGACTTTTTGTGGGCTCTAAATAAAGAGCGCATGCTGCTGTGATGTAGACACATTGACTCCTTTCACTCAAGGTTTGAGTCAAGTCCAAAATCCTGCCATTTATTTAGAAATTGATACTTAACAAGGCCTCCACATATACTGCCCGTCCTTCAGCTGCAGCTATATTTGGTCTCCTGGGTGACTGTGCCTTTGCTATAAAAGCGTCAACCTTTCCAGCATCCTCTGATGTATGTTAGGAGTAGTTAAAGTCATGCCTTTGCTTTCTATGCTTCTCTAACGGTGTTTCTGTGTTTACATTGAAGACTGTATATTCCAGTCTTTGATTTTGTGCAACAGCTTATATTCCCCCCCTGCACACACTTTGCACAGTACAGTGGTCAAAAGTCTTCTGGTTGTAAAGTACCGTATCAATCTGACATTGATATGGATCCTGACAGACAACCTAGAAAAAAAGTGTTCGAAGGGATAAGAATGTGCACTAATCTGTGAAGTCACTCACTGTAGCAGATTCACTGTCCGGGGTTATGTCACGGTGACATCCATCATCTTAATAATATATGGGAGAGAGAACGCCGCGTCAGTCAGTTTAGGCAGCCTCTGAAAAAGAAGTCTGTATAGTTTGGATGTGAACACCTGTTCAGCAAAAGTGCCAATGAACAGAAGAAAAGAGAAAACCTTCACAATAAAAGTGGCATTTTAGTTGATTTATAGGAAAACCCTACAAAAGAGGTTTGCCAAAATAGCCATAGTAGAGTCGAACGACCACATAGACAGCGCACAGACGCACACAAAATGAAAGCAAGACAGAAGCACACACAAATAATTTAATTGTTACATACAATCCTTGCTGTCCCCCAGAGGCCTTTGCTCAGTTGTTTATTTGCTAGAGTTCTGTTTTCAGTTCAGTACCATTGTTAGGAAACCACAATAAAACAAGCAGGCAGCACCGTTTGAACGTGTGCCTCAAAACATAGACTGATCCCTCTTGTAAACCTCCGCAAACATAACTGGTCTAATTGTTTATTTTGCCTATTGCCAATCTCCGAAGCAAATAAAAATGGACTGTGGACTGAAATGTGCATAAGCCTATTGTTGAGATCAGAGTTTTACCTTGGATGACCAGATGCCCAAGTCAATGCCCACAGGTTTACTTGGCTATTAACTAAATTAGTAGTTTGCGGTTCCCTGACTGGCCAATGGGCATCGTGTTAACAGGGCAGCTGCACAATGCACAGGTTTTGAAGCATATAAAATTGCTTCTAGTGGTGTTGATCTCTGTCACTGAGAGGTCCTGTCGATCAGTTGGCTACCGTCCACATCCTGCAGGTACATCCATTACTGCTGTTACCTCAGTAAGTAGTTTCACACCCTCAACTGAACGCGGCTTTTTAGGCGCACTGTACCAAAGAAATGTTATTTTTAATGGAAGCACTATAAAATACTTATCTATACACATCTATAACGATGCCAGCATACATTTGTTTGGATTTTCAGCTGCAGTCAGCGCAGTAAAACCGAGTAGTTTCAGCAGCTACCAAAATGTTTGAAGGAGCTGAAGCCAAGTGTGTTCATTTGGCTTTTTAGTATAAGAACTTGTTGACTTTGCCAGGCTTACGCCTGCTCTGCTGTGGCAATAAACCCAAGTCACTTCTGCTAGAATCAAATAGCCGCCGTAGTATTATTTTCCTCCAGTGGGAATGAAGATAATTCACACACACACACAGACGCAGAGTGAGAGTGGTTCGTAATCCTGCCTCATCTGCTAAAACAAAGATGTTGATCTACTTCCACAAACACGGAGAGCTACTAATCTGAAATTTGAGCAAGTCAAAAAGAATTTTGCCAAAACTGTTCACATGTGCCAGAAGGAAATCCAGATAATAGACACAGCTATTATGAAAATGAACATACACTGCTGGACAATAAAGGGTAAAAAGTCAAGAAAGTGTAACAGATTAAAACATGTGTGTCAGATGATATTTTCATGTTTAGTCAGTTTTCCAACCAACAGTAGATAGAAAACAGGGTCAAAGTCAGTGCTATGCTACTGGTTTTATTTAAATATTTCTCATATAACACAATTAAGAACCACTAACAGCAACCAATGAAATTCCAGACCATAGGCAATTGAGTTTAATTTGCAAGCATTGCCACAGCACATCTGTAAGACGGATCAGGCCATTTTCATTCCCAGGGCATCAGACAGTGCTGCTCTGTCCAGTACTTGCATGTCATAACAAGGGTGGTAAACACAATCTTATATACAATATTAGGGCGGCATGACAGCTCAGTGGGTGGAGCAGTTGTCATTAAGCCCACGGGTGAGCGAGTTCCATTCCCAGTCCCACCAGGTTACATGTGGAGGGGTCCTTGGACAAGACACTGATACCCCGTATAGCGCAGACACAGGTCTAGCAGTTGTCCACACAACAATTTCCCCAAGAGATCAATAAAGTATTCTTTATTATTATACCAGACACATCAGTATTAGGAGCTGAGGGCAATGACATAGGATATGAACTGACTACATATGAAGGATGTCGGATGAGTGGTATGGGCTGAAAAACAAGCAGGACTTTCCCCTGAAATACTCTACATGAGATACGTAGTGAGAGTGTGTGTGACGATTCCCAGTGATCCAAGCCGTGGTTATCCTAAAAAGGTTATTCAGTCGCAACCAGACGTGTTTTCTGACTTTCATGTATGTCACTGTGGCCACCTGAGCCACGGTGTAAAGGCCTGGGTACAGTCGAAATAACTGCACTCACCTCGCATATTTAACATCTGCTCACCCTCGTTAAAGAGACGAGGAGGTCTGTCACCCACCTACGGTGCAGTTCTTTCAACCACCCCCCTGTCGTTCACACCCCTCCTATTGGACGACAACACTATGAGTACAGGCCTCTGTGTGTTTATGTTAATATTCCTTTAAAAGACAAAATTAAGTTTTAATATTTACACTGTATCTCATATTAGAATGAATCATTTCTGTATGTGTCCCAACTTTTTTTAGGATAACCATGACTTGGAGTCCAGTTGCCATTAGTCTGAGTAGTTAATTTATCCTTCTGTTTTTAAAAACATTTTTGACAATATGTAAAATGGATCATCACTTTGTCTGCACTTCTGCATAGGTGAACATCAATAAAGCTTTCTCTGAAAGGTGTAAACAGACCTGACAATGGCCCTTTTCTTTTTATAGCTCTCAGACTGTCTGGCTGTGGTAACTGGTAGTGTCTCGCCACTTGAGCTTCAACCCGCCAACTGCTGAGCATCAACATGGGCCAGTCGCCGCGGGAGCATTGATTCGGCCTGTCGCTTTATGAATAGAACGCTTTGTTCCGCAGGATTTCCATTTTCCTCCCCCCAAGAGGAAAATAGGTGATGATCAATACTTTATGCAAGCAGAGACATCGCGTATTGACCGTCACATAAGAAAAACAAGATCTCAAGAAAGGTTTTTCAGCCATGAGTAACACAAGGTCAAAATAAGTTGCTGCTTCAGTATAAAAGAGCAGTGGCTCAGACTCGTAGATGTGATTTTGCGCCACAATAGTAAAGTGCGCCAAAATATTACCAGTGTAGAAGTGATTGTGAGGCAGAGTTAGTAAGGCTGTCAAACATGTGACATTACTTGCTCTGGGGAAAAAACATTTCTTCAATTAATCCTCATGTCATGTTATTAGTAAAGAGCAAAACATTACAGTTGATTGTGTTTCTACGCGATGCTGAAAAGTTTCTCAGATTACTTCAAATTTATACCAACATGACAAACAGTAAACAGTTCGTGCTGAATTAAACAGCAACATTTTGGATTGATTGTAGCCCACATGAAGATTGCGTAATAGTTCATAAAATCAGCCACAGGAAAATGAGACAGCAACTGTGAGCAGATGAATAAACTTGACAATCTCCGCCAATGATTGGCACGGTGTTTTACCACATTTGGATACAGCCAGTGAACATTTGCAGAAACCTAAGCTGGACCTTTCCAGTACACGTTATCAAACTGCATTCCTATTTGAGAAAGAGTCTAGTTTTTGTCAAGAGTCTAGTTTGCCACCTCTTTTGGTATTAGGGCTTGGCACACAGAACTGCACTGTGGAAATCTAAGTCTCAAAACGCTTGAGACAGAGAGTGAGGCGTTAAATGTGTGTGGGAATTACAGATCTGAAAGTCAAGGACCACATTTGGGTGGTTTATGCTTCGCTTTGATGACTGTACCGACTGCATTTTAATTAGGATGAAAATGTTAGGTCGTTACCAGATTAAACAAATAGTTGTTGTTTTTTCTTCAACTTTTTGCATTGAAGGTTTTGGTTATTGAGCGGTCAATTAAAACAGTCTACACAGGCCAAGGCATTTAATTCACTCTACACATGAAATATCTGCATGTTTGCACACCATAGCAGAAATGGAGAGTCGCTAACAACCATCTCACCTCATCAAACTTACACAGCTTATCAAAACACCACCTGCTTGTGTTGCAGTTTCATTTATTGACAAAGAAAACATGTAATTAGTTGCTGGAGTAACCTGTGACACACACAGACACACATGTAACATAAAATACTGTCAAGATGGGAGCGGTGGACCGCTAAGTATAACAACAGAATAGAAATAAAAGTCGGATGTTTACCAATTTAGTGGTCTTTGTTCACTAGGACCTCGCATCACCTGTTTAACCAGGTGATGCGAGACGGAGTTCGGTCAGTCCCTCTTAATCAGCGATGTCCTTTTGGAGCAGGTCTGCGGCCTCCTCTTGCACTGACAGATGTCCTAGCAAACTCAGACCCACTTAACTATCTTGTTAACACGGTGTAATGAAACCGTGCTGGTCAAATAGATTGGAATAGGATTATTTTTCTACCAATAAAAATGTTGGTAGAAAAATATACTGTTAAAGAAAAGGAAAACAAACACAAGACAAAGACAAGAGAAAAGAAGCAGCAAAAGACGGAAGAAGACAAAAAGTGAAGAGTTGTCTTGTTGTGTTGCATGTAGGTGGAGCAGAGGCTCTTTGGTGGGCCAGAAGCACACCGTCTTATTACATGATTATAAACAATATTAAACATGATTCATTATAATGCTTCTAGGTTTCAAGATGATGCAGTGACATTTTGCAGCACAATTTTAAGCATGTGAGTGTCACCAAGCATCCAGTTAGTTATTTTCTGTGCATAAATGAGTGGAAGTCCCAGTGTTGAAGGTATCTTCGTTCAGCCTCTCCATATCTAGTGCATGTGGCCGATGAGTCAGATCTTCCTTAACTGGAGGTCAAAAGTGACGTTTTGTGTTGTTCCTTTGGAAACTGTCCACTCAGGGGAGTTGGTGTTACCTTTAGTTAAAACATGATAAGGTTCTCCATGTCCTCTGTAGCGGTGAGGAAAGTGTGCACAAGAAAGGCCTGGTCTCGTTTTAGTAATAGTTAGAAATCATCCAGGTCATGGTTGTCTCTGAAAGGTTTTATCCAAAGCAAGTGGACAAGTCTGGCTTGAGAAAGCCAGACTTGAGATACCAGGACTGACCACTACACCAAAATTCCTTCACTGCCTCTGTGATGACTGGATAACACTCCTGTACATAATCCCATCCGTTTTTCTTTAAACGACATCATTGACAGTGAATAAACGTCGTGTTGTTGACCGTGAAAATCAGCAGTAAATAGGCCCTCTCTTCATTTACGAAATCTACCTTTTTCTCAAAGCAGTAATCGATAAACATAAGCAGGATATCAGTTTCTGGTTGTTTGAAACCAGGGACATGGCACTGAAGCACACATGAAATGTGGTGACATCTTACCCCAGTGGCCAGTCTCATTTTCTTGCAGAAACAGCAATGATGATGATGAGGATGATAAGGACAAAGGCTCCAGCTACTAGGAGGTAGCACTTCCTCTTCCTTAGCTGCCTCTGTGGAGAGAAGGTTTAAGCATTAGATGGTTCATCTACTGTGGACTGGTAGAAAAGGTAATGTCTTATCAGTTTGCCTTTAAACAATCATAAACAATTTGTCTGTCCTTTCTTTTTCTGATGGTTGTTTACATGGTCATCGTGATTTTGCTTCATCCACTAAAATATGCAATGTCCCCCACGTCACACATTTAAATGCACTTACAATGTGCAGAAACAAAAACAGTCAACAGGAAAGAACCAGCAAACTGGCACTTTGGGTAAAATTAACAATTGTCGATGGACTGGAGGATTCACGGTCATGCTGACCAGGACAAGGTAGCACTGTGACAGAAAACAAACTCTACTAGTGGTTATTTCCTTCCATCAAAGTGCTGTGCACATGTCACCGTGTTCACTCTGCTGCGTTATTCCCGTCTGTGTGATGGCACTCTTACATGAGCAGAGGAAGTGGAGGAGAAAAGCAACAGAAGGGCAGATGTCAATCAAGTTTACCTACCGTTAGTACTCACACTGTAATCTTAAAACTAAATGCAATGTACCTCAGGGCTTTGACTTGCACACCTGTCATTGGGGTCCTACCATCACCCTCCTTCCCTTCCTCCACTATCCCAGCCTGTCCTGCCAAGAGAGAAGCAGCTGAAGATGCACGTAGACGCCTCAACACCGGCTACCTGACACGCATGGCTGCAACGCTGCAGGCGCACCACCGGGGACTGTCCTCTCAGACAGAGGACCGGTGGACTGTTTTGTGATATAGTGTTGGCATAATCACTAGACAATAAATGTAACCAAGACCAAAGAGATGTTGTGGATTTTAGGAGGATTAGAAGCAGCTTTAACACCGTCTACATTTTGGGAGAGGAAGTAGAGGTGGTTCCTTGACAACGGACTGGACTAGAAGTGCAACACAGAGGCTGTCCACAGGAAGGGACAGAGCAGACTCTTAAGTACTTTAATAAGTGTAACAATATGTTGAAGAACTTTTACTAGTCTGTTGTTGCCAGTGCAATAGTTTTTGCTACCTTCTGCTGGGGCAGCCGCAGCATCAGAGCCAGAGACACCAACAAACTCATGAGGAACACTGGCTCTGTGCTGGGGACTTCACTTGAACCCTTGGAGCAGGTGGTGGAGAGGAGGATGCTGCACAAACAGCTAAACATCCTAGAGAGAAGCTCACATTCTCTCCACCGTCTGCCGGTCAAACAGCAGAGAAGCTTTAGTCACAGACTTCTCCAGCTCCTCTGTGATAAGGAAGGTACAGGAAGTTCTTCCTGCCAACCTGCGACATCACCCTCTACAGTGAATATCTTTTGACAGCAGAGAGTTTCTTTGCCCTTAGCTATTGGTAGTGAATAGACTTCACTGTATTACATGTATTTCATGCTATTGCACATTTACCTTTAAGCCATTCAATTACACAGGATGCATAATAGTCTGTTTTTCTGCAGACTGCACCATTTAAGTTGAAAGCGCCATATGTTTACAGCCACGAGCCAGGATAGGTGGCACTGTGGTTTTTCATGTCTCTTCTCTTTTGTCTGTCTTTAAGGTGTAGAGCCTCCACTGATTGGCCCATTTGGATTTGGTCCACACCAGTTGGATGTCCTGAACACAGGGGACGAATCATCTCCCAGAGATCTGTACAAAAAGGGAAGCTCCCTGCCCAATTCATGCACGGACTCTCTCTAACTGTTTGCTATTGTGTACTCTGTGTTGGATGACTGAAGTGGTATGTGGTAGGAGGCTGGATCTGGCTAAGTACATGTGTACCACTTCCTTCATAGTTGTTGACACATTAGGTCCCCTACCCACTCTGGTTTGGGATCATAACATTATGTTTAGATGTGTGTGCATGTGTATATCTTAGTGTTTTCTTGTGCAATTGTGTAAAAATATTTCTAAGCTGCTAAAACAAACAGACATATTCATGTCTGTACTGAAGCCATTGAATAGTATGTAGGTGAAATAAGTAATGACAACACACTAGGCTGTCGATGTCACTAAATATGTCGAGTGTTAACAAACCCAGAGTCCAGTCAATGAAACGAGAATTGAGGCATGGTTTAGAAACTCTTAGTTAAACTGTCTCTTTTTCAGGAATGTTATATTCATGTTATGTTCACACTACTCCAAACCTTCACACCTGGAAGCATCCCCCTCCATAATTATTATTTGTTTTATTTTCAAGTGGACCTACTGAATTACACTTTTTCCTGTGTTAGTAGTCAACATGTAACGTCCAGATCACCTTTCTGACGGCTTGTTTCTTTCAATACCTTTCACAAACTCTTGTAGTAAAGCTGTTTAAAATTGTGAATTAATTTTTTTTGGTTTGAATCTGGTCTATGACAGATATTCTCTGGACATTGTAAAAATTTCAGAGCCTGCACACACCGTCTCTCTGCACTAAAACCACAAAGCTTACATCACTTCTCTGCAGAGGTCCATGTAGTGTGAGTCACTACATAAGATTTAACAAAGGGGCCAAGTCTTCCCACCTTATCTCATAATTCCTTTGTCTGGAAACTGTTTCAGAGACAGAAGCACAGTGAGACCACTTTCTCACACACACACACACGCACACACACACACAAACACACACACACACAGTGTAACGCGAGTAGTGTGGTGTAATAAATCTTTTATAGCCTAATGAGTTGTGTTATTTGTGTTTCTCCTTGCGGTATATTCTGAAACCAAAGTGTTACAAATGACTTTCATTTCATAGTTTTTCCACTGGTTCTGTAAATCTGATTATACTCACACTAATAGTACTCAACATTTTTTATTTATGTTATTTAATTACTTTTCATTATTTATTCAAATTCCAAAACATGAATGCTTTAGGACTTATTTATGACACCAATCTGACCAGGCTGGTGATTGGCTATACTCTAATGGCCTTACAACAGCGTGTGTAAAATAATTTAGTAGTTTATTCTTTACTTAAAAAATCGAATTAAAATGCAATGAATGAAAATATAATGTGCGTAAACTACCAATAAATTGTTGATTTCTGGTTGGATGAGTAATTTCTGGTCTGTTTTTATTGGCTGTTTGTGAAATGTGAGCAGAATTCAGTTCATCTGAGAAATAAAGCCAACATGAAATGATGCTTAATCACAGCATATAAAACACAGACACATGTTGAATCTCACAGTTTTACTTGCCATACTTGTCACTTGCCATTTTTCATATTACGAGCTTGACTGGGTTCAGTTTCATTTTCTGTTTCATTTCTAATGTTGTCTGTGGAATAATTCAGAGAAACGCTTCAAACATTTTCTCTGCAGAACACATGAGCTTTATTCATCCATGTCAATTACTTCCCATGATTTTTATAAAGAAAAAAAAACTGTGTGAAGGAAAATATTAAAGTAAATAGAGTGAAGAGCAGGGATTAGGCAATATTTATATATTTCCTTGTCTCCTCGGGCAGCGACGATGTGTTGGAGTACAGAATCTGTTGTTTTGAAATGCTTTTTTTTTTTCCCAGCCTATTTTCTGCTACAAAGGCAGCAAGAGCTGCAGCGTTAGACCAGAGCTGAGGCTGGAGTCTTTAAATCCTGACGTGCTTCAAAGCACGGAGAGAGCAATTCATCTTCTTATCTGAGACTCAAAACAGGCTTTCTGTGTGGAAGAGAGAGGGAGAGCGGGAAAGCGGGCTGAGGGAAGAGGGGGGGGGGGGGCAGGAGGAAAAAAATGCTGTCGAGTAACTTTCCGTTTAAACGTTCCACTCCACAACAATTTGCATAAGCAGCCCTGCGTCTGTGATAAGAAGATTGGTAATTTTCAAAGGCTCTGTGGGGATTGAGAATTAAAAGCCTTTCTCCGCTATCTCCCCTCTTGCAGCTGGCCACCACAGATTCCCCAGCTTCTCTCACACATTTCCTCCTAAACTATGCCTTAGAAACTTGCTCTGCCATCCTCTCCTTCTCTCTGCTCGTTCTGACAGAGCCGATCTGTTCCCTCTCTCTATATACACTGTATTTACTCCCTCCCTCTCTTATTCACACACCCAGCCACCCGCCTTTCTTCCCCGCGCTCATCGCCGCTGTTATTTGGGGAGAACACGCACATAAATAAAGGTAGACGTGGGGGCAAAAACACAGTCTCGGCATGAGAAAAGAAGTGTGGTGCAGTATTTTGAAAGTAGGATTTTGCATATTGCAGGGCAGGCTGAGAGGTGGGACAGAGAGACTTCCAGAGGGAGACAGAGGGGAGGAGGAGGAGGAGAGAAGAGGGATGCTCTTATCACCAGTGACTTAATCTGCCAGAGAATGTGTCCTTAGCGCCTATGGATGAGCAAGCCCTCAGGGAGAAGACAGCACCTCCCCCACATCTTTCTTACTCCGTTCATATGTTAATATTCCGGGAATACTAACACCAAGTTACACTGTTGCTGTGATTTAATCTAGAAGATCGTCAGTGAAATATTCTGTCATCAGCCTGATTCAAAATACTTAAATTCCTGTTAAGCAGTATCACCAACAGTAGAACTACCTTGATTTATTATAAGTAATACTATTTTCATTTGAGAATTGGAACTGCTTTGTGGCTGCCAACCATCAAAGCTGCAGTTTACATGCACGTCTGTCCAGACTTGTATTCTAATCAGTTAATTCCTGGGTTTAGGTGGATGCGTGTGCCTACATTTTAATAGCCAATGTTTTTAATGAACCTGAATTTTATAAAGTTGTTATCTTATACTAGCCCAAAAATCTGATTTTTCAGAACAGCTAATAAAGTTTCCTCCAGACTATTTTACACCCCATTTACCAGTCGCCTCGTTAATCTGCACATGAAGACCAGAAAAAATAAATATATTAATGAACATTTTTGTAATTAAAGAATCATCATATTACCTTCCTCGTTTATTCACTTCATGGAACCATTAAATCTGACCGTCTTAAAGGTTTTGTCTGTTTAGTCTCTGAAAGGTTAATTTGATCAGATTCATTTAAGAGTTGACGATTGTGTCCACAAACACGACTAGAACACACAAAATAAATTGTACGAATTTGCAGATATTTTGTGTTTTAATCAACTTTTGTACACTCTGTGTTCCGGGTCTAAAACCCAAACATAATAGGTCCATAACATCTGATCACTTTTAGGGGGCTCTGCCCTTTCAAGCAGTATAACACTATCAGGAACTGTTTAAAAAGCTAAGGACTACAAGAGTGTGGCATCTCTTAAAGGTCAAACATTACCGACACGCCATTCAGAGACTGGGAAAGTTTTTGCTCTCCACTCTGAGGCTATCTCAGACTTTCCACAATTAGAAACTATTCCAAAAAACACAAGACAATGCAGAAAAAGTGCATTGCAACTATTAAAGCTGATGGCGCTGTCACACAAACCAACTATTTATCTCATCGCTGCCTCCCCTACATGAAGAAAAACCTGTTATGGCTCTGGGAGAAAAACTACTTACCTTGTGTGACATGAGAAATAACCTCATAATACAACAATAATGCAATGTGGTGATAATGTCCATAATATTATTTTTATATACACTATTTATCACAACTGGTCAGGAAAATTGGAAGTCCGTAAAATAAATAGTGTTCACGGCGGAACTGCCTCACTTGTAATCGGCTTATGTGCAATTTACATAAAACTCAGGGTCCCATGCAATCATTCTGATTATGATATTTAAGGAGCAGCAAATAAACAGACTTCACGGCCAAACCTGGCATCCTGGGAGGAAGCCCTGTGACAATCCCCATCAACAACAACAACACCAGCCACAGTCTGTGTGTTTGACTGGTTTGCATTTTTACTGTCTCTAGTTTCACAATGACAAAACTGGCAAGATAAGGCTGAACTACCATGTCTTTGACGTTTACACAATTTCAAGATATAGGAGCATGTACACATGTGATGTAACAGAGATGCATGGCAGTAGAAAAAGAAATGTCTCCACTGGTTAGAAAAGTCATCTTACCTCACCACTTATTTGAGCCGTTAATAAACCACAGCTTCCATCTATGCCATCAAGAGGTAGGCAATTCACCTCGATGCACCCCAGGTAGAACAAAAGACATGCAGAGGTACAGTGGTGTGAAAAAGGGTTTGTCACATTTTAGTGTTTCAGAATATCAAATGTAATATTAGACAAATATAATGCAGTTTCTAAATGAGGGTGTTTATTATGACTCCACCATAAGAAAGTGACGGGGCCAAAATGGCCAAATGGCCTCCAAGACGAAAACCACTGCTGAGAACACGGAAGATAAAGGCTCGTCGCAGTCCTGCCAGAACACTTCTTGATGATCCCCAAGACTTTTGGGAACATAACAGTGAAATGACAAAGGTTGAACTCTTTGGAAGGTGTGTCCCATCATCTGGTGTAAAGGTTCCACAGCATTTCAGAAAGGGAACATCATACCATGAGTAAAACATGGTAGTGGTGTGTGGTGTGATGTTCTGGGGTTGTTTCGCTGCCTCAGGACCAGGACGACTTACTTTTGGTAAACGGAACCATCAGTTGAACCATGAACCATGATGTCTGGCCACCTGTTTGTGACCTCAAGCTTAAGAACACGTGGGTTCTGCAGCAGGACAATGATCCAAAACACAGCAGCAAGTCCACCTCTGCACTGTGGCCTGGTTCAAGTCCAGACCTGTATTTGATTGAGGGGGTGTGACATGACCTGAAAGTGGTTCATGCTATTCTGCAAAGATGAGTTGGCCAAAATTCCTCCACAGCAATATAAATAAATCATTGACTGTCATCACAAAAGTTGTTGCTTGCATGGGCGGCCCAAACAGTTATTCAGTTTAGGGGGAAGTAAGCTTTTCACACAGGGTGATGCAGGTTTGGATTTCTGTTTTCCCCTTAATAATACACACCCTCATTCAGAAACTGCTTTCCATGTTTACTTGTGTCACGTTTGCCTAATACGTAAATTAGTTTGATGATCTGAAACTTACAAAGTCAATCAGGAAGGAGGCAAACACCCATCTTATGTTTAAACAATGTTTCTGGTATCTGGTATCACGAGAAGCTACTCTCTGGATTCCAAAAACACAGTCAATCAATTGCAAAGGAAAGAAAAGATCCAGACCAACTCAAATGACAAAGTCTGCACAGGAAAAAACGTCACAGTGGCCTTTAAAAACACTGCAGTTTACCACTGTAGCTTGTATCTACACCTAAGGTCACGGCTACAGTGGACCCTTTTAACTAGCTGACTAAACTGGAAATTGACCGTTGGAACTGTTAGAAAACATTTGCCACAATGCAAATATATGTACAACGTACCAAACTGACTGAGACCTTGTAAGTGAAATTGACCTTTCACGTGTCTTGGTTGTGCTTTGTAGATTTCTATTTGGTCAAACCAAACAAATCAATATTTGAGCACACTATTGTTCAAAGAATGACTAATGGTTCCTCGCAGAATAACCTAACAAACTGCCTCAAATCTGACCAACTGCTTCAGATCCCACTGTATCAGAGGTAACAGAGATGTGTTTCATTAGATATTACAGTAAAGACAAATTAAGGCTTCTTGGCTAAGGAAGGCATCATCATTGCTGCCAGCAAGAGTTAAGCTTCAACAACGAAGGTGAAGTAATCAGAGTGTGTAGTTGCTGGGTTTGTGGAGGAAGCATTGCTTTGTAGTGTAGTGATTCCAGCAGTGTGGTGTAACATGACTCAAACAGCAGGTCTATTTGTCTGATTACCTTCCTTCATCGCTTTCTGATTTAGGATTTTCTGTGAGTAGCGCTCAGTGTTAGAAATTACCCAGTGGAAATGAAGATCAGACAGACAGTGTGTTGATCATTTCTCAAGCTATTGACATGTATACTCACAGCCAGCACACACTTGTGCTGCAGCTGGGATTCGAACCTGCCACCTTCTGCATCCCAGCCTCATGCCTGAACCCACTTAGCTAACAGTTTGGGTGCAATGTGGGGTTCAGTGTCAGGCCCCAGGACATTTTGACATATGACTGAAGGAGCTGGAAATTGAAGGACCAGTCTCATGTTTAGAGATGCTTGTCCTACCTTTAGAGCGCAGCCGCCGTGAAGTTACCATTGTGGCAACACCTGCAGAAGTTTTACTGACTTCTACAAACTCACAAGAAATAATACTACACACAATTGAAAGCTACTTACTTTACTTTACTTTGCTTGGCAGACGCTTTTATCCAAAGCGACTTACAGGGAGCTAGCGCTGGGTGTCTGGCTCAGAGACACACCTGGTAGGGGATGGATTAGGAGTCAGACAGGGTTTGAACCCACAACCTTCTGCATCCCAGTCTGACGCTTAACCCATTGAGCTACCAGAGAATGAATTAGCTACTAATTCATTCTTTTAGTTCTGGAACAAGTCAGATTAGACTAGAATGAGGAGATGATATCAGTGAGTCTCATTCATCTAATACACTGCAGACACTTTAATCTCAGTTTGTAACAGATGGTGAAAACGATGCCAACAAGATCCAAAACCAAACAAACAAAAAAACACTATCAAACTTTAACCTTTCCAAAGTTAATCATACTTAGAATATAGGAATCATAGTGCCACATTATTGTGCATTCAATCTGCCAGTCTGACTAAAACTTACATTACAAAACAGGAACAACAAATTGGAACAGAACACCATTTGGCCCTAAAATGGCAGACCACATACCATATATGGAAATAGATCTCCAGAACTGAGGGGGTGATAAATTTGACATATTTTCTGTCTTCTTGTTTTTCATCTTTTGATTTCAAAAGTGAAGTTAAAATAAATATTGTATTAATAGACACACATAATAAATTTACAACAAAAGGCATTATTAACATCACAGAGCAAATTACAGAAACACATTCACAACTAAACTCATCAGAGGTTGTCTTCTATTCCAGATTTGGTAGTTCATAAAGCATTGTTTTAGACCACTTTACGGACTGGGACCAGCCTACAATACTGAGCATTAACATGGGATGAGAGATGGGGCATGGTGACCTGGGGAGAGCATGGGTTGACAGAAGGTAGGACACAAAGGGACAGGAACAGGATATGACTCTGACAAGAGTATATCCTCACTCTAAGCAACACGATGGACACCTCTGTGCACCTGACACCGGCACAAAGGGGAACCTGTAGCATCAACAGAAGACGGGTCTGTTTTGTCCACTAACATTTAAAGAACAGTTAAAGAAATACTGTCCATCCCTGTATGATTTGGACACAGGTTTTCCGTCCACTAATCATAAATTAGTGTTGCCCCATCCCTCCAACCAGGTGTGCAGGGATCAGTCAGAACCCTAACACTGGAATTAGGTGATTCTTTTTCATTATCTTATCTACCAAAAGGGTGACAGTTTGTACGTGTGTGTGGATGGATCTATCCATCCGTCCACTCATTTACACACCATCTTCTCCTTCTGCCTTTCCTCCTCCTTTGTCTGTTCCTTCTACAGTCACAATAGACAGCACTCTATATTATACTCAATTTAGCTAGAGGAAAACTGTGTTACATTGATTTCTTTCACAACTCAGAAGGATGTAGTTGCTCACCGGGAGATCAATTTTCCATTCTGAAGATGAATGGACTTTTAAGTCTTAACAAAATCTTTAGGTTTTTTTTTATGTATGGCACAGCCACAGCGTCTCTTCAGTCAAGGCTGCTAGAACATCTGGATTGTATTGGTAATTATAGACCATCTTGTGTAGCAATCAACAATCAGAGTTCATCCTGGTCCACTGAACACAGATGAGGTGATAAAACATCACGGCAACGAGAGGAACTTGCAGCGGTGAGAGTAATCTGCCTCTGGGTAATGCATTATAGATTCAATTTATTTTCAATGTAAAGTGAGTAGACAAGGCGGGGAGCAAAAAGAAAATGACATTCGCTCTTAATTGACCAGTGGCGGAGATGTGCAGCGATGCATGTAGACCAGGAGTATTCAAGCCTACATCAGTGCTCAGGCGTGCTTCGTAGTGTTCAGTTAATTTCTCCGAGTTCTTCTTTCCCCTCACACCCACTCTGGGGTCTGTTGAATTTTTATGTGACCACAATGGTGCCGTTAACTTCACGCTACATTCACTTCGTATTGGATACATACAAACTACTTACTGGTACAAACAGTTCCCATCAGTCCTTAGTAGCAATTAAAAATATTTGATGCTTACAGGGCAAATTTAACACCTGGAGAAGACAGTTGACTGATCCCAAGTCTACACATGGTCCACTTCAGTCACAGATTGAGCAGAAGTTAACATCAGCATTGGTCTGGCATGTTCAGACAACATCTGGCAATGATTGGCAACCAAACTAATTGTTTGTGTTTTACTGAGACTCCAGAAAGTAGGAGTCCCCACTGAATGTTATTTGTGCTGGCAGGTTACTAAAGTTGAACGTGTTATAGCTATAGTAGGAGAAGGTTGGTGACATATTCATACAGTGGTAAAGTTGGTGTTTAGATGTTAGATCAGAAAACACACGGCTAGCTGTAACCATTGTTCCGCAATTGTGATAGGTGTTTCTGATTTTACCTGCTTTTTGGCAGTTACTAGGGTGCTATTACAAGAAATGAACTACACAGTTGTTTAGGTTTGGGGACAAATGTTGTCTTTGCAGTCCAGGCATCTAAGTGTTAATTAAACGCGTAAAGCTTGTGTTCAAACTGGAATGTAGAGGTTGGGTTAGTGTTATTTTCTAACAGTTAAAACTTGAGGTGCAACATTCAAAGAGTAGGACATTAGCCAAAGCCATCAGTTTATGTGTTAATTACTAAAAGCAGTCACAATCTCACAAATCAACAGTTGGACACAAATCAAATGTGTGCTCTGTGAGCAGCTCAACCGTAAGCTGCTATGATAGCACTGTTCAAATGTCTACTTCACACGCACACAAACAAATACAGCCTCTACAGTTTCATAGTATATTTTAATGGACTACAGCCATGCACAAAGGGCACGCGTTGTTTTTGATATGAAGTAACCTTTCCAGTGTCCTGTGCACAAAAGAAAGTTTGATTTGACGTTCATCATTCTGCAGGTCTCTCTCGCGCTTTGTTGTTTTTCCTCCATTCAGCTGCTCTGCCTCTGCAAAGACAGTGGCTGTCTGGATTGGCGGAGAGCTAAATTGCTCAGTGTGAGCTCGGTCACGGCTCAGCTCTTCTTGAGATAATGAAATGACAATTAATGGGAAAGCTGTTGCCTTTTGCCTATTTGTTCTGTGGCTCGCTACAGAGCAGCTGCATGGAGGAACAGATAGAACACAAACCAAATGCAGTCAAGACGAACTCTGGAAAGTGCCCAGCAATCATTTCCGTACTAAACAATTTCTGATATGATATTGAAAACTCATGTAGACATAGAAACGTTTAGTGTGTGACGACGCTGACGAAATATGATTCAACAAAGCTGAAATTTTGTTTTCAATTTCTGGAAATGTGTATTTTTTTACTGGCAGTTTATTTAATAGACAGATATCACTAATGTTAAATATATGTCAAAATGCATCGCAGGTAGAATTCAGACGGTGCTTTGAAGCCGTGTCGCCCATGTAAACAAAGTGCCGTATATCTTTTATTAACCCAGTGACGCTTGGGTCAATACAATATTTACCGTAGCCGGGGGCCTACATTGCACAGAGTCATGCTGCGCTCTAGCCTACTGTGGTAGTCTCCAACGGAATAACAAAATACACATATATTTCCTTGAAAAGAAAGAGCAAAAGCAGACCCTTGGGCATCTAATAAACTGTTTCTCCAATACGTGCTATGAAGTGGAAATTCTAGCCATTCCAAATACTGGAGAGAGAGAGAGAGAGTGAAACGCAATTTCTGTTTCATTTCTGGCTGCAGTTGTTGCCCATTAATGCATTTCTCCCTCTAAGTCAATGGACTTGTAGGATAGAATTGCAAATTTATAACCATTATCTCTGTAGAAATAACACACTCTCATTCAACCTTTATATGTGTCTTTGCAAAACTGCAGGCAAGCGTTTTATGTTTTCAGTCTCTAAACACAATTAATTTAACTGAAGCCAAATGCTGGTAAAGTATGACATGGAATTACATCATCTCTGTTATTATACCAGTGGGGGTTGTGATAAAACTGTGTAATCTAGTTAGCAAAGTCCCTCTTTGCTGGGATGATCAAACTAAGCTTCTTGTGAGTGCATTACAATGCAAAAGCTCAGTCAAGTACACAAAATTAAAATGTGTATAATGTGTATGCAAATCACAGGGCACACAGCAGAGTGGCAGCATTCACAGTACCTGGTACTGGTTGGCCTTTGCGAGTTCCTGATTGGCTGATTCCACGTTGGACGACGTGGTCTGGATGTAATCTTCGATGCTGTCTGGGAAAACAAAGAAGAATGTCTTTTTGTTTTATACTTTTTATTAACACAATACATTAACGTGATCAGGTCATTGCTGGTTCCTCTGTGAAACTCACATATGTTGGAATAACACATACAGTGTTTCTTCCTGTATATTTCTTGGTATCTATGAAGTTTATCACTTTTCTGACAGTGTCAACGTAGTGCAGCACTAATCTTTAACTGGAGAATTTATGGCAGAGCTACCGTATAGAGCCGGTGAACAAGCTTTTGTTCCAGTACAAATCCTCCTCTTCTCTTTTGTGTATAGTAACTGAAATGTTGGCAGCACGGTAACATCCATGGGTGCTCATCCACCACCCTGTCTTCCATCCTCATTGTACAGTGGTGGCATTACCCAAAGGAGTGGAACAGGACCTTTTCACTACTGTGTCGCGTCAAAGTTCACAGATTCAGCCTTCACTTCAGGAGTCTATTCTGAATATGAACTTTTACTGATGGACAAGATCTTTGGGTAGTGGGAATAAAACTGCAAATTCAAGTGACCCTAAAAGTGCTCTCCAGCTGTAAGGAGGGAGCTTGGAGAAGAATCGCTGCTCCTTAGTGAGAAAAGAAATGAACAGATGTGGTTTGGGCCTCAGGGTGACTCTGGGGTGCTGCCTCCTATTGGAGATCATTTGAGTACAAGATCAGGTAATTAGAGCTTATTGACACAAGTAGTGCTCTCAGATGTGCACAGCAGAGAGAGTGAAAGGGAGACTGTGGAAAGTTATTCTGCAATCAAACACGAGAAGGTCAGAAGAACAGAAAGTGAAGAAGGTCCAGAGCGAAGAG
The DNA here is from genome assembly GCA_032270685.1 of Microctenopoma stevenorrisi. NCBI lineage: Eukaryota > Metazoa > Chordata > Actinopteri > Anabantiformes > Anabantidae > Microctenopoma > Microctenopoma stevenorrisi. The sequence goes on from JAUMTR010000008.1 coordinate 19,033,527, forward strand.
CTGCAGGATCAGTGAAGCCCTTCTGACTCTTTGGTGTACTTATTAGACTAACCGTGAGAGGAAGATGTTGACTCGTTTGGTGTGAAATCCCATTCTCCTTTGGTCCCAATCAGCATTCCTTACTTATGAACCTGTTTACGTACGTTAATGACATTGGATCATCTCTTTCCTGAGTGGTATATTTCTTGGGAATGAATCTGAATGTTGTAATGTCCACTCAAGATGTAATTTGAAGAGACATCTCAATTTTCCATGAAATCTCTTTTACAAATAGGTGAGATCACTAAATGTACTGTTCTATTGTAGTTCCCCAATTTACTGAATCCAAGCTCATTCTTGTCATATTGTTACTCTGCACACAGACAAACGTTACCAGCTCTCTGCTAGCAGGACCTCGTGTTCTGTTCATACAGAGCCTTCTTTAGGTTGTCAATACACACAGCTCACTGAGAAGTGAAGGTTCCAAAATATTTGATATCACCACATTAATTAAGCACGTATATTTACAACTGGCTGAAAACAGGGAGAGTGTTATCGATTATGTGTGTGTTGTCAGAGTGAACAGCCGTGCAACCACCTCAGCGGTGTGGGACTATAATAATTACTGCACCATCTGAACTGGTGGAGAAATAACCTCTGGAAGCAACAACAGCTGGAGGTTTGGTGAATAAATTGTGCTGATTCACTCATTCATTGCACTTTGGCGAGTCAGAGAAGACATCACATATTTTAATTAAACTCTTACCGTTTCCCTGTGAATGAATGTTCTGGACGTTTGGAGTTCACGTATATTTGTGAACCTACTGTATCCTAAGAGAGATTTTTCTATGTGTATATCCACCTAATATACCAAATGTCTTAGTAATTATAGTATTGGTCTGTCTACCGCTTTGGGCTTGGCTGAAATATACTGGATCCTGTGAACAACCTGTGAATGGACCGCTATAAATCTTATAGGCACAGAGTTCTAACTTTGGAGTCACTGACTTTTCATCAAATATATGAAATATCCCACAGCCTCCCTTGTACATTGTGTTTTGTGCTGACGAACAAATGTGGCCGTTGTGTTATATACCGTGTGGAGCATATACTGTTGTTCGTCTCCATGCTTTCACACATCTGTAGTGGTGGTGTAGTGGACTATTTTGAAGCTGCTAGTAGGAAAATGTATCGCACCAACTGAGCTTCCTTGATAAACAAAACTACAGATAAATTAAAAAAATAGTTCCACGGTTAATAGCTCAGAACATGATGCAGCACATTTCTGTGCTAAACCAGCTCAATGTGCACCAAAATATCACATAGCCACAGATCTGTCGTACATTATAATATCCAATAAGAACAAGCCCCAGCATGTCCAATCCCAGTATATTTTAATCACCCTGAAAAACAAAAGGACGGCTCTCTTTTGATGTGTACAAATGAATACATTTTAACACCTCTTTTGTATAGTGTGCCAGAGTTTGTGTCTGCCTGCTAAACCAACCTTGACGATTGTCTATCTCAACTCGCAGCCTTTAATATAGTGTGTCCTCCGCCAGAGTGAATAGGCCATAAAAGCACTAATCCTTTTTTCTTGAGCCTATTGATGTTTTTGTAATACCTGCTGCTTTTGCTACAAACGCCTCCACAGCACAATCACATATTATTCATATCCGCCACTACACCATGGAAAACTTGTTCAAAAAAGGCCAAAGGCAATTTCAGAGCATCTTTTTTTAATAGAGAGAGGTCCAATATTGTATGGCTCTGCAATGATATGATTGGACTTCTGCTGTGGGATGATGTGAGCTCGGTAGACTTCTGCAGGAGGAAATTAACATGGGCTGCTGTGAAATGTGCTTCATTTTGTTCTTGAAAAGATTTTATACCATTCTAAATTCCCAAATATTAGCTGGTGCCACAACTCTCCTTTTTTCATCAGTTGCTTTGTTTAGTTTTCATATATTAAGCCACCACAAATTTAACGTGACACACAAATTTCAGGCAATTTTTGGAACACCAGCTGTTATTTTTCATTTGTCTCGTTTTAATATAACATTCAGATCAATTTTACCCACCAGAAAATACACAAGTTTAGAAACATCCCTCGTTTAATTTTATATTATGTTTTTACCAATATTTAATATTTCATTTCATTTAACAAATACAGTTCATTTTTTTTATATATCATGTGTGTATTATATTTAATTGTACTTGTCCATGTATATTATGCACTGGTGGAAACTTTGCTGTGAGTTTGCTGACATGGGAGTGATCACCTTAAAACCAGGAAGTGGTGGATGGCTCCTGTCAAGTTCATGGAGGTCTTGTCCAAAAGTAAGAACCAAACAGAACAACAGGTTGACAACATCAGCGTTAATACAGACATTATAGTGGACCATTGTGTAGAAGAGGAGGCGGAGTCACAGGGCAAAAATAATTTGTTGACATAATGATTTATCTACTGCATTCATTTTTAATGTTATTTGGAAAGTTAGAAGATATGTATATTTTGTGATTTACCTATTAAACACTCAGAGGATTTCACTTTTCACTTTTCACCTTTTTCTTGATTAGAAATCTTTTGAGCTTTTTATTTATTCTTATTTCATATTAACAAAGAACAGGGACAGTTGACAGGTTTTTATCTCATGGAATGTCTATCCAAGTTATGATTGTTGTTCTCCCCTTTACTGAGGGATGCGGGGGAGAATTAGTAGAGTTTGGATGGCCACAGGAAGAACAGAGTTCCTGTGGCGTTCTGTGGAGCACTTGACACTGATCAGCTCCTCTGTCCAGCCAGGACACTGTGTACGGGGCGGGACGGACTGTGCAGGATTGAGTAGGAGGAAGACAGAGGCAACATTAATACACACACACATATTTGTACTCCACTACTTTTTTTTGTTGATGAAAGCAACACTACTGGAAGATGAAGCTTGGTCAGGATTCAAAGTCATTTACCATGACAATGATCCAAAGCACACCAGACCCAGACATTCAGAGACAGCACAGCGTGGAACTGCAGCTGCTTTGAGATGAAAACAGTTGAGGTTGTTTCATATGAACTTTTGCTGGGACATCTGGAGTAGCTTGTTGAACCTGCTGCCACTTGTTGAGGGGATGCTAGAGGAAGGTTATGATTGCATATCGTTTAGATTATACTGGCTTTAATATTGTTTAGTTAACTGCCTTTACAAGTAAAATAATATTGTGTATATGTTGCAGTTTGCTAGGATCTATCTGCAATCAGAAGCTTTTTACTAGTGTCACAAATAAATGACCTGTAACGACTTTTCATTATTTGTTGTTAGGAGTGTGAACTAAAGCCATGAACTGGGTTCAGAAAGTCTAATCACTTCTATAGGATGAACTAATGATTAACTGTAGGGATTTACTGTGGTGTATGAACACTAACGTCCTGAAGTTTGATTGAAAGAAAAATGCTGAAACAACCGTTTTCTCGCTGTGTATCTTCCATTGCTCTAAATGTTAGCCATTCTAATTAAGAACAGTGCACTGAAGAAGGAAGAGAAAAAAAAAACTGCTATTTCATTCTTGTAGAACTGGGGTAAACCAGTCTGACTCTAAAGGGTATTTAAAGGGCATCTACATTAGCTTGATTGAAGGCAGCAGACAAAAGAACACTCTACAACAAAAAGGCAGCAATTACCACAAGTTATTGCTCCCAATTCCTTCCAGAACCTCATCAACCCCCTCACCCACACCCCCACCCACACATACTTGCATATAGGCCTTAGAGGATGTGCATAAAGCATTCAGCCTTTGTATTATTTTGTGTTTTGTGCCCTGACTTTCACCTATAATAGTCTTTGACAAATATGTTTCCTTTACAGAACAGCTAAACAATCTTCATCATCTCATACTGACAAAATGATGCAATAAACAGAACCTCGTTAGTCGCACAGCACTGTACTACTTCTGTGTTCAGCAAAGTTGACGTCTGGATTTTGTATCAACATAGTACTTGGTCACATTTGTTTTGTTAAACTCAACTTCTTTGATCAGGAATATAGTTATAATCTAAGTTTGCTTAATGTGTGGATGGTATTGACCTGCAGAAGTGTTGCAAATATTGTTATATAAAGTTATCAATTTGTTGATTATTTTGCTGATTATTGGCAGCTCTATAGTCAGGAACGTGAAGCTAGAGACGCCAGCGACCATAGTTAAGTGCATCCCGGGGGTCAGAGCGGGCGACATCGAATCCTACTTAAAACTCCTGTCTAAGGATAAACGTAAATACAGTAAGATTATAATTCACGCAGGAGGTAACGACTCCCGGCTACGTCAGTCGGAGGTCACTAAAGTTAACGTTGCATCGGTGTGTAACTTTGCAAAGACGATGTCGGACTCCGTAGTTTTCTCTGGTCCTCTCCCCAATGTGATCAGTGA
>JAUMTR010000008.1:19038024-19062930 GCA_032270685.1 Microctenopoma stevenorrisi
GGGAGTTTTTCCTCTCCACTGTTGCTCAAGTGGGACTGTTGGGTTTTCTCTGTATATTGATATATTGTGTAAGGTCTAAAACCTTACACTGTAAAGTGCCTTGAGATAACTTTTGTTGTAAAATAGCGCTATATAAATACAATTGAATTGAATTTAATTGAATTGTAGAATGAGTCACAAAGTGCAGCAGGATGCCAGTCTAGTGGTGCAATCCAAAAAGACACCTTCAATAATGCATTAACGTACGCTCCAATGAATCCTTGAAAATATATGCGACATTACCATGTAATATGAAAATAATTTAATTATCTATGTTTAAAGTTCAGTGGACACTGGGATCTAACACGATGCTATTAGAGTTCAGCTAAATTAAGTGGCTACAGTTTTAAATTTAAAGCATACATCTCGTGATCAAGTCAAGGAATATGTCTTATTCCTAAGTGCCATAGAGCTCAATTGTTTGTAACACAATATTGGCTGCAGTTGCACTACGCATTTCTTCCTTGTTAAAAGTTCATTTTTACCATTGCTCTGCATATTGTGCTTTGCACTTGCTCACTATGCCAAAGCTTCCGGTTGCTTGTAAGTAAGTAGATGTTGTGCGATGCGTGTCACCACTGTTCAGAATGTTTTCATATAATAAAACATAACTATAATTTGTTTTGTTTTTTTCATTTCATAGTATTTACCAACAACAGAAACATATAGACTCACACTAAGCCTTTCCTAAAGGATTCCAGTTCATTTCTATTTTGCTAAGGAAGCCAAAAATCTAAATGCACAATAGATAAACCGACTCTCCTGGAGCCACAACTTAAATCATTTCTCACCAGAGACCAGAGCTAAACACAGTAACCTCAATTTGAAAAGTCATCTGCTTCATCACACCTTTCACCTGTTCATAGAATTGATGTACAACCCAATCACAACAATATTCTACAGACATGCCTCTTTGTCTTTGTGCTTGTTTTGAGCCATTTCGAAGGTGAATGTAATGACAGGGCCAGACAGAGCTGATGGCAGATTTGCGACCCAGCAGCAGAGTCTCTGTATCTGTCCTATATCTGTGTACACTACGTTACATTCCATTGGTCAAGTCTAAATCACTGCAGGGTGCAGAGAGACGTTTACAGATATCAGGGTGTAAACACACAGCGTTTTTTTCCTCATGGAAGAATCTGTCAGTGCGGCAGCAGGGTGGAGGTTAAAAAGTTAGTTTTGCCCAGCAGAATTTTGGATCCTGCATTCTTAATCAAGCGCATCAAATTAAAACATGACCATGAAGGTTATCTTTGCTAATTGAGTCACAGACAACAACGTAAACAATATTCAACACATACACACACACACAACTTCTTACCTATGGTGTCTCCTTGTTCGTGGACCATGCTGGCCAGGTCTTTCATGATTTGACTGACATCCAGCATGTCTCTCTAAGGAGTAAACACATACAAGTTAATGTTACATTACTAGTCACCTCAGTGTCTCAGACATCAGTTACTGGCAGGCAATAAATCCCATCACAGAACTAGAACAAAGGGTTTCTGTGTGGTGTGTTAATGACAGCTGTGGATACTCAAAAAGTGTTCAACACAAAGCAACACTGTGACTCTGCAAATGAGTGTGCATAACGGTTCTGGAGGTGAACGGCAAACATGGTGTCATGAGGTGCCAAGGTTCAGGGTATCGGTGTCTGCGGCAGGCTGTATATTGAACTGAACGTGAAAATCTGTTGATAACTTAAGCTAACTCAACAACACTGTTGTTGAAAACAACTCAAATGGTCAAACAATTGCTGCTGATATGATTTTTTGTTTGATTTATTCACCAGCATTGTGTTGTTACAGATCTCATCTACCCAAGATGAACATTTGTTTAAATACTAGTTTTATAAATATGCAAAACTATATGTTATTACACAGAGGTGTTTGTCCCTTAATTGACAAATTCAGTAGCTTTGTGTCAAATGCTAAATGCTGTGCGCTCTGCTTGACTAAAAGAGTTAAGTTTTTTGTTCAATTATTTCTGACATGCCACAAAGTAAACTAGTGCAGATATGGTTGCCCGCAGCTAATTCTCCACAGTCCTCTAGCTCTGAGTCTGCACTCGATGTTTCAGCTCATAGCAATATGAAAGCTTAGAAAACCTCTGTCTATCTCCTGCTCACAGGTCCCCCCTTCTCCTCCATTATGGCTCTGTGCAATCACAGCTGCGTTTGTGTAGCCTAACCCACTGGGCCATCCATCACAGGTGGCAGAGATTGCTGTGGAAACTGGCAGCAGTCCTACCACTTGGCAAAAAGCATTAGAATGGAGCCAAAATGGCCCCTGGCAAACCTTGTGATGTTAAAGACTTTTTTTGCATTTATCTTCGGGCTACCCTGTCTATCAAGCTGTAATAGAATAACAAATTTATTTTACCTGGCAAAGCATTGGGCAATCAGGACTCATTTCATCATAATGACAGAACAGTGTGTAACCAATTTAGCAAACAGTGTGTGGAAGTGAATGGGCAGAGAGAGAGAGAGAGAGAGACTCACACAGGGAGGAGAAAGAGATGTGATGGGTTGGGACCCCTGCCTGAGGGCTGAGTGGGTGGCCAGGCTTTCGGCCAACACTGTGCCCTTTTCCATATTTCATGGGCTTTAAATTCTGCTCATGGCCAATCTAGCAGCCACTGGATACTGGCACTAAGCTGGAAACCAGGAACAGATAATTTCCTGTTATGTTTCCAACAACAGGTTTACAACAGGAGACTTTGTTGTCACCCAGGGCAAGAATATTAACACTGCCTGAAGTTTTATTTCTTTACTCCTGCTTATGTGCAGCCATGCATCGAGTGAGTAGTTGGTGACAACAGCAGCAGGATTGACGTGGCGTTTCTCTTCTGCACAGGACTTCCTTCTGAAACTCTGTTAAAAATCCCTGACCAAGGTCCTTCTTGTCTGAATACTGTGTCAGCCAAGTCTAAAAAAAGTCCCGGTAGTTCACACCCAAGTCAAAGTAAATAATAATACAGCAAACACATGGTCACAACAACAGACCTGGATCCTTCTGTACATTAGATTAACATTTCTAATTAAATAAAAGTCCATTGTTGTTAGGGATTATTATTGATATTAGTATTAATTATTGAGTGTAGATTGCCAATGACGTGTCCAAAAAGTGCCATTGACCATTGGGAAAACATGGAACCATGGGTCATTCTACGATTTGAGCCAATGACTCAAGGTGGAAAAAAATTAACAACATAGATACAGTAAATTCTGTAAGAGAGAAGAGAGATGTCAGTCATTCTGCCCTGTCAAGCCCTTTGTATTTCTGCCTTGTCCTTATGTCCACCTTATTTTTCCAACTATACTCGTTTCAGTCCAGAGGATCGACCCAGCTGCTCACTGTATGGTTTGATTTGCCATTATTTAAAAACTACATTTCCACTGCTCTGTCATAACAAAGCTTAGAAAAAAACATATAAAAACATATAGACCATATAAAGTGGTGGCTTTGGGCATCACTTTGGGTGGTACGACAATGTTAGTCTGCGGCACAGCTTGATGTGAAATGTCCTGTGTAAAGCATTAAACCAGGTGTCACATAATGCAGAATTATACTGAGATAATTACTCTGTGACAGCTACAAACATAATTTCATGCCTGAACTCATATTTTTCAGAATAAAGTAAAAAAAAAGATGTGTTCACTGTGTCCTAACCTGTTTTTGGTAAATGTTAGCTAATTTAGAGTTAGAAGTCTGCAAAGAGACACATGTTTCCTGTTGTTGTACATCACTATTTACTTCACTTAACACTGGTTTCCTCCCTTGGCCTTTAGGCACCGAGATTTCCCAAGAGTCCTAGAACCTTTTCACAATATAATGCACTGTAGGTTTCCCTGGATTTTTTATTTCTTTGGTGGCTGTAATCTACAGAGCCCACTAGGGGTCAGGCGGTAGAAAAAAAATCTAGGTATGAAAGTGGTAAAAAAAAAAAAAGTAATAGTGCCGAAGGAGGTGGTGGAAAACAAAATTCAGACGAGGTGGTAGAAAAAAAGGTCACATTTGCCGACTAAACGTTAATATGAGAGTTAAAATATTACTAGAATATGGAATGGATACACAATTTATTCCAGTTTCTAACACAATAATGTATAGTTGCTAATGTCTACTTTGTGTTTGCATCCTGCGGGGCTACGGTAACATTTGCTGGTGTTTTGCCAGAAAAGTTAGCGCTGCCTGTGTGGGACTTTTTTTTTCTACCACCTCGTTCGTCTGAAATAATTTTGTTTTTTAACACCTGGATTTTTTCTTCTACCACCTGACCCATAGGGGGCTCTGTAGTAATCCTCTCTCACAAAGCAACACACTGTGAATTTGGTTATGTTTACAATGAAGTTGGTTATTGAAGACACACCTTTTATTTTATTCAAATTTTACTGAAACCAAATTCTAAAAGCAGCCAAGATGACATAATTGTGACGTGCGATGATGGTCTTGATGTAAAGTTCAGTAAGACAGCGTTCGTGTTACCAAGTTATTCACCATGTTTGCATGCGGGTGACTGGTTGATGATGACGTCACACAGTGCTCAGGGGAAAAAAGCTCCACTACGCATGTGTCCCTTCGCTGTGGTGCCTGTTCCTGCTATGAAGTAAATGCACTTTCCCCATGTTTTCCCAAGACTGGGAAAGGCAAAGGCAAAAGAGGACACATGTTTGTCCAGATAAGTTATTCATGGAATACTATGTTTTTTATCAGGCAAGTGAAGTTCATCAGGAATCTTGAGCAGCTTCAGAGGGCCGTGTTCTACCGCTAACACTGACCTCGCCTCCCTCTCTAAATGCAGAGACAAGGAGGGATCAATGGTGATCAAAAGTGTCAGAAAACTTTAGTTTTGATGGCTGCCATTAAGCTAGATGCATCCCCAGCACCGACGCTCACCTCTGCCGGTCCTCTGACACCTCCTGTCATTCCTGCCACTGTTGTTATTGTGTGTGACTGATGAAAAGAACATTCTGGAAGAAATTAAAGGCTCAGAAGGTCTCTGTATTTTCATGAGACTAAAATGTCAGACAGCGATTCAGACATCTGTTCAATCAGATACTTGGGCCACTCTGGAGACAGCGAAAACACAATTAAACCTGGGGAAGGGATAAAATAAAAATCACAAAAAGAGCCTGCCGGCAGCATCTGATTGACACCTGAGTCACCAGCGCTGCACGGCTCTCATTCCTTGAGTCAGAGGAATCCTTCGGCTGATAAGAACACTTGTGGGAGAGATTGCACCTCGTTCCTCAGCTTTGCAAGCAGCACATTGTCAGTAAAATTTGCGAGGCACAGTTTGATACATTCAAAACGCACAATAAAGATGGTTTACGATCCGGCATGTGACAGAGAGCAGCAGGGATTAGAAACAGTGCCACATAAAGCGTAGTTTATAGATACAAGCAACACACATGCTAATATGTCCCACAGTCCTCCACAGGCGCGCATGGAGCTTTCCTCTTGCACCTGCAGAGGGAAGTGTGGCACAGCCGAGTGCTCCTCTCAGTCTCTTTAAGGTGAACCAGCACCAGTAATAAGAGCTGATTAAACATGCAAGTCAGCTGGTATGCAAGGGGGAAAGGCGCTGATAGACTGCACCCAGGGAGATTTAAGGTGTTTTCACACCTTGTTCACTTTAGAGAACTTACTTGGAAGTCAGAACATACTCTTACCCCACTTAGTTTGCTCCTTATGGCCAAATGAGTGCGGAGCAGTCCGAGCGAGAAGCCTGTCTTCTCCCCAAACCAAACTGGGCCTCCTCTGGACTCAGACAATCAGATCACATTCAGTCTGATTGTGATCAAACTACAGCAAGTTTCCTCATTTCATTCAAGTGGATGAAATGGGCTGTAATCTTGCTTTTAGCCTCTGAAAATTCTAACACCAGCAGTTAGGGAACTTGTGATCCATTTCCTAAAGTGTGAATTATAACACACTGTGATGTTTTATGCGTTATGATTTGATTTGAACATTTCAGCTGCCGACGGTGATGAGCGTTTAACAGTTTGCATGAGTCAGTTGTGGTCAGAGGTGATAACGGTAGTGATGGGCCCATAGTCTGCACGTCGGGGCACCTGTTGCAGAGGAAACAGACAGCGCCGCTTACAGGAAACTCATAATGCTTTAACAAAAACAAGTAAAGTTACTGTTATAGTGCTGAGAATATTACATGGCAGAAATGCACCCGCTCAGGTGCTCGAGAATAAACGATCAAACACAGGAATATATTGACAGTGTTGATGTAAATATCAACTCTACAGATGTAGGACTAAACCAACAGGTGCAGTGATGGCAGGAGGACAGGCCACAGTATGTAATTATTAAATAATACTAATAAAAATACATTTCAGCAGTCAAACGCTTATTGTCATGTGTACAGATTAAATTCGTTTGCTGCAGTTATTAACATAACATATAATCACAGTGCTGACATATTATATTTTGCAGAAACGTTAAAGAGCAGTGATGTCCTGTTCCATCAAAGCAAAACTGACCGGCTCACGTCTACAGTATATCAGCTGTTATTATGTAAATTGAAGCATGGTCATTTCAGTTAGAGGGTTTGCTAGTGTGAATTAGATGTGACTAGCAAATAACCCTCACGATGCTGGTCTTTACATTACTCTACACTCAGATCTTATAGGCAGCAGGAAAATAATAATAATGATAATAATAATAATAAATATGTCATTGATCCTCTTGGGGAAAGTGTTGTTTAGACAGCTACTACTAGGGGTTTTGGCGTCTAAAACCCCCAGTAGACCCCCATCTACTGGGGGTTTTTGTGTCCAAAACCCCCAGTAGATGGGGGTTTTAGACACAAACGCAGCTGTGATTGCACAAAAAAGGACTAAAAATCGAAGTGCAGTTGTATGTTTTAGAGGATCCTGTTTATTGTTTATTGTCTTAAATTGACTTTAAAAAGGTAACAGACGTTGTGTTGACATGACATTGCACAAGAGTAATGTCTGTATGAAAAAACATTGGTACATTTTCTATGGCTCATTTCTGAATTACTTCAAAAATTAATACTTTTTTTCTATAGTTCCACATTTTTACTCACATTTTCTAGTTTTGTTTTAAAATGAGTTGCTCTGACTTGAAGTCTTAACTTGAAATGATTGTTGAGTGTTCACTCAACTGATTAAATTCAATTTTTAAAGGAACTAGGATTAAAATTCACAGCAGGTATTTGAGAGTTGATACTTTTTACTTTTACACATTCTACAGGAACTCTTTAATATATAATAAATTAAATCGTGTTTTTGTTTCTTTTCATAATGAAAAGATGTTTTATTTTTCTTATATACGTAGCTGATGGTTAACCCAGCGCTACAAGCCAACTAGAATAAAGTGATAAAACGATCTCTGAGGGATTTTGCTAAGTTTAAGAACGGTTGCATATGTTCCATGCAAACAACAGAGTGGAGTGAATTGTGACGTGTTGTGTGATACGGGCTAAGCTGTTGTGCATCTCAGGTGTAGTCCAGTTTTGGGAACACATCAACAGGCTGTCATGTCGATTGTGATTTGGCAACATTCAGTGACGTATCTACTCTCCACAGGCACATTACTCATCATTCGCTGTCAGCGCTTGTCATTTCAAGTCCCCTCTGTTCGTGCTGCACACTGGCAAATCCATAGCCCGCAAGGGGAAAAGGAATTTCTTTACTATGTGTGCTAAACTGCTCAGTGCACGTTTGTATTTATAAAGAATGAAAATAGGCTGCAGCTCTAAATGAGCTCCAGGTGAAAAATATAAAGTGAAAGAATTCCACACATCTGATCTGTGTACATGACAGAGTTGGGCTCCACTGAGAAGCATGTTCCAGTTTCACTCATTTAGAAGCTACAATTACATACAAGCAAAACTCGTGAATTCAGATGGTTCTTTTAGAAACGTGGAAGAGATGTGGGAAGAGAAGACGAAACAAAAAACAGTGTCCTTACCCATCCTGAGATCCACGCACCTCTTCACCTCATCTCCACCCCCACCACATGTGGACTATACAGCCTTTAGATGTAGCTTAGAATTTCATTACATTGCATGCTGTCTCTATTATGAAACATCTCCAGTACATCACATACAGGTTACTTTAGCATTTCTCCTACTTTATTATGTGATACTTCAGCATTACGGACAGGACGTGAGCCTCAAACACCAAAACCTAACTTGTCTCCTTCTCTACTGGATGCACAGGATAATTGCTCTGCATACTGAGGCACTATCACTTTTTTAGTTAACATGCTTAACTCATTGGCATGGGGGGGGGGGCTGCAGTTTTATTTTCAGTAGATGAAATGCATGTTGTGTGTGCATGCATGCATTTAACTACGTTCATTTAGCCAGCACTTTTTTCTTTGTGATGCTCTTTGAAGATCGTTGTTTTCACAGCTTTTGGTCCGAAGCTCTTTCTGTTTTCCTTCATTTATTTCTGTTGATCTGAAGTTTAAATTTAGAATGTTAAGATCTCATATTCATCCTTTTACAGAACACAGCAAACAAGTGAATTAGTTTCTATTCCAGTACTTTCTGAAGGGACTATACATGTGTCTGATTAACTTTACGTTCTGTTCCATCTCACATTCTTATTAGAGATTATTTAGAAAAGCATCAGAATTAGTTTAGCCTAGCAACAGGAAGCCCGTCTAATCAACACACCATGGGGAATGTTTGGATGGTGTCTGTTTATTTGTTGATGACTGTTTAAGTACATTTTTTGTGATTAAAATATTAACTTTATCAAAATAATTAAAAGGATATAAATATTGTATGTGAATACACTCCCTGTCACTTCAACTGTAGACACAAGACCAATCACAGCACGATGAGCACGATGGTTTAATCGACTATCGGAAGTATCCCTGTTGAAGTTTGCATACATAAATTATTCCAATAATAACTTGTAATCTTGGTACAGATTATGAGAAACATGGTTATGTACAGATATGGATGATCAAAGCATCTTGGACAAAGGACAAATAAGTTTATCTGCTGTTCTCACTGCGGCTCAGTCATCCTCCCCTTCCTCAAACTCTGCTCTCGCTCTCTTTGATAAGTGTGCTTAATGCTGATATGAAATTCTCCCCACATCTCCCACCCGAGCCCAAAGGCATTGGGCAACAGGACACAGTGTCACTGCCACAGCAGAAAAACCGTTAAGCAGATTTACTTGCACGCTTACTGGTGAGAAAAGGGGTGAGGGAAAAAAGTGATGACATTTTTTCCTCCACACCAAGAGCATGGGAGACATCTCTTTTTTGCCCGTACTGAATAAACGGTTTATAAATGTAAAATCATGTTTCCTCTCTGGCTGCAACCCAAGGACCTAACACCCCTGAATGTGATAACACGATGCCAGTAGCAGGGTCTGAAGGGCAGCGAGGAGCTGAAAATATTAGTGACAGAGGTTCCGGTCGGCTGAGGCTCAACCTGCCTCTTTTTCTGTGGTTTGACAGTAACAAACATAGAGCAACAAATAACATTTACACCTGGGACTATTAGTGGGGACTCGTGTGTAGTTTTTTTTTGCGTTTGTGTTTTAAAGACGGACTTAATAGTCTGTCCATCTGGAACTACTGACATATGGACATGGGGATGAATTCTAATAACTTCGGTGGTACTTTAACTTTCTCTCTAGTACTACCCTCGGGTCAAATTGTGTTTAATAACATCATCCGTGTTGTATTCAGGAGTGGTGTGCAGAAAAGAAAAACATTTCCTTTATTTTCATTATTCACTTTTTCTATTATGATTTAATTAAATTTTAATGAACTCTCATTACTCCCAGTCTTTTTTTTACATGAAATAAAGGTAATAGTTTGTGAATTAAAACTGTGAGATGTAATTTATTTAAGCAGGTTTTACACTGATACATTAGTCTTTTCTTCAATTAAACCTAAGTGAGTGACGCAGCTTATTAGCAGGGTATGTTAATATTGGCTAGATGATTGCAGCAACAGCAATTTCACTGTATATTTGAAATACTTCAATTTACCTGCTTTGCTGATTATTCTCCTGCCTGTTACATTTGCACTAATGACAAACTGTAAAAGAAAATCTACCATGTGAATAATGTAACTCATTAGGAGGGAGCTGTGTTAGTAAGCCTTCGTGAGTAATCAAGTTTGAGTGGAACATCAGCGTTTGGATTTCACAGAAGGCTGATATTCTCATTATCTTGAGGGAGACAGTCAGCAGTACGTGATCTGCCATCGTACTATTAGCTTCAGTGTGTAAATAGAGGAAAATCAATATTCTTTTGATTGTCGGGGTTAATAACAAATGCTTTTAAACCACTTTCTCTGAGATCTATTCTGCTGAGGGTGTAAAAGTCTACTGTTTGTCTACCAGAATGATTTATCTTGTGGTGTTTCCCACTATGCCTGTCTTCACTGAAGGGTAAACTCTATGGATAGATTTCCCAAAGGATACATTGGTAGGACAGACACGCTTTGCAGTGGCCTTCCCCCCCCCCTCTTTCTATTGGACCAGGTGTTGTATTCAGATTCCCCTTGAAAGCTGTCCTCTGTTATGCCCTCAGCTTATTTTTTCATGAATCCATTTTTGATGAAATGATATCCTGTGCCAAAACATATAAAGTGCACCTGGGAGGTGACTAAGAAAGACCTTGGGTTAGAATGTGCTACAGAGGCCGGTTACTATATTCTGACTTCTCCTGCCAAAAATGTGAAACAATATGACAACGTAATGATACCCAAGGACGATACGCCCAATAATTCAATTACCTGTCAAAATGCTCATAGATGTCAATGGATGTCAAATTTTTTTAAGCCTACATCAATTTCCCTCTGGCAGCTTTTTTGAACCTTGAATCTTTTAGCAACAGCTCCTTGAAAGGTTGATTATCTTCTTGAATGAAATTGTCTTAACAGAGTAACAATGTACTCTTATGTTGAATGTAGGGCTGCATGGCAATGAACATATGTGTTGATGTCTCAACCATCCAGGCAAGGACTAACCCACTGGTGTTACTCAGCTTGACCTGCTTGAGGTTTCTGAACGATTCAAGAGACTCAACTGTCTTAGTGAAGAGTTTCAAATAATATGACATTGGCATGACTGTTTAAAGATTTTAAAGAGAGAAAGACGGAGAGAACATTGCTTAGAACAATGGCAGTAATTTTGAGGTACTTCTACTTTAGCAGATGTGTTTTCATGAGTTATACCATTTTATTTTATAGAGAGCTGGTCCTTTTTAATAATAATAATAATGAATACGTTATTGATCATCTTGGAGAAATTGTTGTTTGGACAGCTGTAAGACTTATGTCTGTGCTACTACGGGGTATCGGTGTCTTGTCCAAGGACACCACGACATCTAGCTTTTGTGGAGACAGAGAATCGAACTGCTGAGCCTTAGGTTGGAAGACGACTCTACACACTGAGCTATCATTCCGCCCAGTAATGGGAGGGAGAAGGGAGAGAGCACCGTCCCCTCCCCGCGGTGCATACCACCGCCTTAGTCACTCAGTCCTGAAGCCTCAGGTACTGTGGTCTGTTGGTGATGTAGTCTATTGTCTACGCAGTGAGATGGCAGTCTACACCTGCTCCTTAAAGCTTCCCCCTCAATATTACTGGTTGAATCAAATTAAAAGAAGCACTGGAGAAGTTACGAAAAAAACAATAAACACTGTTTAAGACACACTGTTGTAATTGGTACTTCTATTTGTAGTGGAGTATTTTTTCTGAGTGAGTTACTGTGTACTTTAAATATTTTTGCTCCCTTTTCCTAGTAGAGTAGAGGTGTGTTGGGATTCACAGCAGACTCCGCTGGGCAGGATGGAAAAGGAGGGTGGTATGGCAATGAAAAAGCACATTGTCAGATACTATCACTCTCCCCAAAGGAACAACGTCAAGCCCCTCAGCCTCTGCCTGAACGCTGACTATGACATTTATCCATGCTGCTGTGACTAAAGCACAGGCCAGACGACCCTGTCTGAGCACCAATCATCTGACTGGCTCATCTCGGCGGCTGCTCTGAAATGAAGCTGTCATTCATGCCATGGCTCTTTCACTGTGTCACACTCTAGGGAGAGATTTATGAGCTTTTTTTACTCCTGTTGAACGCAGCTCCTGTGGTGGACTAAGCTGATTTGAGACGTTGACGAAGTTCTGATAGCTCCAACTGGGAAGAGGGATACATCTTCATTATGCTGCAAAGTGCTCCTACAACATTATCATTAGCCCGCACAATGGCAAACTGCAACTGCAAAGCTGGACTGGCACATATAATTGTCCTTTTAAACACGGGCTGTATTGCCACATATCAGGATTCTGTCTGCTTTGATTCTGTCATATGATTTAGAGATAGCTGATGGGGATTTAAAATATGTCATCAAATAAGTTTCATCAGCAGTCATCAACTACTTCCTGCTGAGGACTGCAGGCTAGGTAATGTTCAAGGGGTCCAAAACACTGGACCCAACCTGGAAGTTGAACTGAACTGACATAAATATATTTAATCTTAAAGAAGTAGAGACTGACCTGAGGACAGGTAGCACCAAATATAATTATTATATCAAGGTCAGCACAGGGGACACTCATATATTGTTTCATACACATCCTGCACTGCAGACCCTAATTAGAGTTCTGTCAAGTCTTATCCATTAGAGGTCTCATGAGGATCACATTACAGATAACCTAATTTAAAACATGTTTTCCTCCGTATATAGCAAAGATTCACAAATTGCGCATTTTCCTAAAAGTATTTTCAACAGCGACACCTTCTGTTGTCACCCTAAAATCAGATAAAGAAAACCTTTTACTGGTGAAGGCTCTGAACATTATGATTCCATACACACTTTGACCAGGTAAATGAATCAAACAAGTTTATTTAAGCACCTTAGTAATTGGGTAGCATTCAATATCCTGCAGCAGCATGGGGTACTGTGACAAAATACTAATAGGCTTTTGGAAGTGGTGGAATAAGATGGAGCCTGTCTGAGTTTCTAGTTACTAACTTGGCATGTGTTGGTCTCCTGGGAGCTAATATTCAAACAAAACAAATAGCTAGTTTGTTTTTCTTTATTTTTAGGAGAGTGTGTCTTAAATTCAGGTGTTTTTCTCACTGCAGATACCTGACTTTAAAGAAATCCATTGGTTTTTTCTTCTTGTATATAACACTATTGGCTAGATTCATGCACATGAAAAAGCAGGTTTTCATTTATCAGCTGATGCAAGGTACAAGCAGCTTGGTAAATTTGGCCCTGAGAGAATATCCGTACAGTAACATGTTTACAATAACAAAGTTGCTGGTTTGGCTTTTGGAGGCTTGTGTTGGAAAAGTAAAGTCACATATTTGGCTCCTGGGACAAGTGTGAAATATCATATTTGAACAGGGATGACATTTTATGTCATCCCTGTTTAAATATGAACTCAATTTGCTTGTCTCGTGGGTAGAGAACCAGAGGACCTAATTGTGCTTTTTTTCTTTCTTCCTTCTCATTCTTTAACATGTCTTGTTAGAAAAAAGGAAGGTTCAGTCAAATGCTGAACTACCCTGATCACGATACTTTCTCCTAAAGAGTCAGGGGTTATGATCCTTTTATATCAACTACTTACCTTGTGTGAAGGGACATTTATCTCCTGGTATCTTTTGTTGTTCAAATGGCATTAAATGTTAAAACCAATCAGCAGCGTATAAACATCAGTTCTTACTTCGATCTGCAGCAGGGCCTCCTCTCTTTGGCGAAGCACTTCAACATCCTCCTCGCTGATTTCTGCCAAGAAAGCCTGAGCATCTCCCTGTAAACCTGCCACTTCTCCAAACAGCGGACCCTGCTCCAGCTGCTCAGTGGACGGGATCTGAGGACTCTGTAGGTACGTGCACAGACACATTAGATTAGATTACATAGAGCTACAATACACCAACAACCATGGTATGAAGAAATTTAGACCTGGTCTGGCTGAGGTCAGTGTTTCACAGCTAGTTCAACAACAATGCATTTCAGATCATTGTTTTTCTGTCCTACCAGGTTCTTTAAGCTGGCAATCGATAAGGTTTCATGTTCACTTGGCGTAGTCAGTTATGGCTATTTGAATAGTGCTTGTTAGTGTTAGAGTTAACTACCAGTGAGGCATTAAAACCTGTGCATGAATGACATTTACTACTTACTACTACTAAATACTGTCATCATTTAGGGCAGTACCCCTATGTTTTTCATGTCCTGTGATCTTCCTCAGCTGCCTCCAGACATCCATGCAATTGTTCCAGCTTATTCTCCACTTCAGTTCCTTTTCTATTCTCCTCATGTCGTCACGCAAAAACACTGTTCTTCTAGAGAGCTCTTAGTTAGTCTATGATGCAGTGGGTCAGACTATCAAGGTCCTCCCCAAGTTGGCTGCAGAGTACATCCCAGTCTGTGGCATCCCTCATCCTCTTACTGGTCTCCGACAACCAGATCTTTACAAACTTTATTATTTCTGGTTGTTTAATCACTATTAAAATGTAGTTTGGACCAGCCGAGTGGCAAAAGGAAGGAGCTGTAATTATGTTCGCATATAGTATGTCTATATGTTTTATTTTCTCTGTTGTGACATTTCACGTACTGAGTGAAGATGGGAATTTCTTTATTGAATTCAGTCAGCTTAACTCTAGTAAAGCTAGTTGGAGGACATTAAACTATTAAATTGTAAAGTGTAAATTCAAGGAAGCTAACTTAACTTAAAAAAATGTTATATTTAAAATATATACTACAATGTATTGTGTGTTTCAGATTAGGATTTTTAATTTATTCTATTTTAATGTTATTACCATTTTTATCACCTTGCTTTTTAACTACATTTGCTTTATTTCTCACTAATCAAGTGAAAAACAAAACACTCTACTGTGCATTTAGTGGAAGGACAATAAAGCTTCTTCAATCTTGAGTCATTTTTGAGATTGGGCAGTAAACTAGAGGAACGAGATTTAGAGAATATTGGCCAGTGTAACAAAATCAGTGAGCTGAGTTTAAGTAATCAAAAAAGAGGATCTGTTCACTTTCAGTCTGATTATAAAAAAGCCTTTTCTTTTCAGTGATACTGAACTGTTTTTAGGAACTCATTTCAATTCAGAATTTAAAAAAAAGAAAGAGTCCACTGTAATAAGTGGAAGAGACCAGAATAGACAGAGTTTCAAAGGAACCCTACGAGGATGCAATCGAGCAGAGAAATGCCATCTCATCATCCTGCTCTTTCATGAACGACAGCGAAACAAAGGGGGATTTTTACCCTGCATATCAGCTCACCTCCTTCTTGTCTTTCTGTGCTGGAGGGAGCAAGGCCCTTGAGCGCTCTGCAATTTTCTGAAAGAGGTGCAAATGCAAAGAGAGGGTCAAGAAGGCTCTGTCCTCATTAAAGTTTGCTTGTACTCCACCCAACACCCACCCTTACATATGCACACTTTTCTGCTAGCGCCTTCTCTTTATCATATATTAATGAGAATTGAATAACCACAACCACGGGAAGGTAAATGAATATATATTATGTTAATGAATATGTTAAACATGTGTCTACCTTCTGGAGGTCTGCATAGCGCTGCACGGACTCTGACAGTTCACTCTTTAGTCTGGTCAGGCGCAGACGGTCTTGCTGTGCAACAAAACAAGATTTTTAATTCCGATTCACTTTGAGCTCTGTTTTCTCTGCACCATAGAGAATGATGGGGAGGGACAGAGAGCACAAAATACCCGTGAAGAACTGCTGATAATATCAGAGAGCTGTTTGATGAGCTGGCTTGTGCTGGTGATGACTTTATTGGTTTGCTGCTGCGTGGAGTGTCTAGAGAAAATACAGGAGAAGAAAGGAGACAGTGACTTTATGAAATTCTATCAAAATACAGAAGTATACATTTTACAATGGCTATATTATACAATGTACATAAAATGCATACAGAGCATAATGGACAAAACTAAATTTAAATTATGTCATGCATCAGTGATTAAAATTCCTTCATAAAATGTAATGTTCACTGTTTGTTTACCTAAGAATGCAAAACCATCACTTGTATTTCTACTTTGTGGGATGACTACTTTTACTTGCAATTAATAAATGAGTGAGTCATTCATAGTTTACTGTTTGTTTCATCCACACTCAATCAGATAAGATGATCTTTACTGGTAAGTGTTTATTTCTGTGTTCACTGTGTTATTAACATGTGTTCTAACTTTCTAAAGGCTGCAGTTGCAATAAGTAAATCCCCCAGCGGTGAGCTGATCACACTTGTTGTAGATAAATCTTCAGATTAGACCAAAATAGTTATTTAACCTGTCTCTTTCATCACACACGCATTTTCTGTTTATATTTACCCCCAAAACGATCACCGTCCCACAAAGAAAGACTGTGTCTGCTCCCCGTCCATCTAAATGATATAAATTAAACACCAACACTAATTGCATGATAAGAATTAAAAAATGACTGCTCTTACAGAACAAAATAAAAACACAACAACTTAATGTGGATTATTAAATGTTAGCTCTCTCTCCTCTAAATCCTGGGAGTCTGCTCCCATAACAGATCACTGCATAAGAGAACATTACATCATGAACCGGACGATACACAGATCATAAACGCTGAACGACAGAAATAAAGATGGACTAAGGAAGCGATTGAAATAAGGAGACGTGGACACGATACCATGAACCATCTAACACCGCTAGCAAGCAGGTAAAGACCAAACTGTTTACTGGTACTGAATCAGGAAATAACAAGTAGATAACCAACAGGTTGAGTGTGGAGTGCCGCTTTACACATTCATAATGAACTCCCAGCTTCTTTTTGTTGCAGTCACATGAACTAACAGCAGCAGAGAAAACACCTGATCTCATTTCTTTAGATATCGTAAAAAGTTAACGACACTGAAAATGTCTCAGAGTGAAAGTGTGCAATTAAATTACAAAATGTAGTGAAGTAAAAGTAAAAGTTGGGAAAATCAAAACAAGTATCTTTACTCACTATTTGTATGTTACTATACAGCACTGGTTATAGTTTAAGAGTAGGAAAACGTGTGAAAAAACAAACTCATGCACCACATATTCTGCGCTCTGTGAGCTTAAGCGTTTTCAGGTTAGTATGGTTGGGAGTACATTTGAGGAGCAGAGTAACTGAGTATTGGAGCCGTCTGATAGAGGTGAAGAGAGTACCGCAGCCAAAGCCTCTCTATTGCTACATGTTTTCTCTCTGCTAAGCTCAACGGGGTGAAAGGTGCAGCCATATTCATAACTCTCCAGCACCTCAGCTAGAAATGTGGCTTAAAACAGTTATTAAATATCTATATATATGTAGATATGTGAGTCGGGTCATCTTGGGCTCACAAACCTCCTCGGCCTGCCTCACCACCCCCAAAGGCCAGCGCCCATCCCATCCTCCAAACAGGCTGCCCCACAGAGATACGGTGGGTACACAGCATACCTCATCTGCTGAATACTCAGTTATTGATCTGTATGTAGCTAGTGGCATGGGGGGAGCAGGTGGACCACAGTGCACTGGGGCGAAAAGAAGCAGATCCAACATATCGTGGTTGAAGAACATCAGCCATCAAACAATATGTGTGCAAAGCTGAGAGTTAAAAGAGTTTGAAGGGTCACTAGATTAGGCACAAGTTAATTTTACTGTAGAAATAAAAGTTCTACTATAAAAAAAATAATTGAGTTGGACTGCAGCCAAGCTCTCCTTTCTCACCAAAGTCATAACAGACACAGTGTCGTCCATATGAAGAGGTTTTACACTTTAAATCTAAGAGTTTAAGGTTTTAAATAGCTAGAATTTTGTCTTTCAGAAATTCCCATCCTTTGCAACCAAACTGCAAACGTGATTTTTGTAGCTAACAAAATGGCCGTGTTAGCATCGTGGGGCACTTACACCGTGGGACCAGCTATTTGCAGTTTTTAGTTTTTTAATGCTTTGTCATTTGCAGCAGTGGTTTATCTCGAACGTGCTTTCACAACTGCAGTGCTTTCTCATTTGCGGTGAGATTTTTGCTTGCATGTGCTGAAAAGAAAATCAGATGTTGTCAACCTGTCTGATTATTATATTGTTCGGGTACGTTTTGTTGATTTCGTCAGTAACATCACATTTGCAAATTGCCATATGTCAGTATATCCTCATTATGTGGTTGCAATTATAATCTGTACAAAAATGTGACCGCAGTTAAGTTCAGTAGAAACATAACTTAGTGGGGACAGGGTTCCTTATATTGCTGCTATATTACTGTTGTAAGAAGATAATATAATGCATATGCCTATGCTTAGTTAGTATGATAATTCAAACTCAATATTCCAAAGAATTATATATTGCGTAACCGTAGTAAGCTATATAATAGAAAGCTTCCTGGTGGACGTGTTCTACTACTGATTTGCCTTTGTGATCAGCCACTGCAGTTAGGAAAGCATTCTGCTCACAGTAGTCACTTTTAGTCAGAATATGGATGCAAACAAACACACACACACACACACACACACAACACAAAGATTAACAAGTGCTAAACCTCAGCCTGATGCGTCATCATTTAGCTGTAAAGCAGCAACAGACACGCGAGGGATTATTTTGAAATCACAGCCAGCTAATGCTCCATCATGTTACCCACCAAAATTACACAGCAGGGTACAGACTGCACGGCTGGCACTCTGCATTAGGGATCTGGAGGAATGACAAATAAACCCCAGTACGAACGAGCAGCTGTGATGCACCATGTGAAACAAACTGATTTTTTAGGAATACCTATGATTCACTGAACAATCAACATGACATTTCTCAGCGGGAAGTCGTCAGTCATCAGTGTGCTACCCTGTTATGACTGTGAACATTGTAAAAAACACTCTGGCAGTGATTTGACATGACAATAGTGCCCTTTACCTGTGCACCAGGCTGAGGTACCTGTTTTTACTCCCTAGTATGCTTTGATCACCAAAACCACTGAGAAACATCACGAGAAATAATGTTATACTAGCAGTGGGATGGTGACATTTGATTCAAAAAATGTAGATTTACTCATAGATGTGAGGGTTTGAAGCTTCTTATTTAACTATACAGTGAAATGTAACGCCATGAAATAGTCTAAATAGTTTTTACAATATAACTAGAATGAATGTCATTGGCCACCACAACAAACTTGTTTATGGTTTTTGTAGTAAATGTAATGATATTATGAAGCACTACATGTGTTTATGAAAATTCATGTCAAAATCAGGTGGCAAGAAAAGGTAATGGCACTGATTTCCTTTTCTTTTTATTGCGTCTTCACCCGAGTCAATTAACAAACACAATGTTTCTAAGCTGATAAAACGTTATACTTGAGTCTTTATTGAGTAAGTTTAACTGTGTTCTAGTTACTGGTTCAATCACTTCTGGCAGCAATAACCACAAGCAAGTGCTTCCCGTAGCTGTGGAGTAGAACAATGTCCAGGAGGGATTAAAGACCTTATGATGTGTGAGGCTTTAAACCTGTCTTTGAATGACTGGTTGTGATTTGGTGCTATAGAAATAATGTTTAACTGAATTGAATTTGGACCATTCCTTCAACACAACTGCTTCAGCTTAGACATTTTTGTGAGACGTCTGCTGTGACTTTGACGTCATTATGTACATTGATGTTTAGGGTCATCGTCCTGCTGCACAAGTCACTTTCTACTGAGCTTCAATGATTTGTGTCCAAATATTAACCGAGGTTGTTTGAGCAGAAAAACTAATAGAATCAATACAATTAATTAAATATCGACAGATATGCAATTTTAACAATAACTAACAAAATAATCAGTACATCAGTATTTAAATCTTCAAATTCTATTAAAAATGAACATTAGTCAGAGGAAGATGATGCCGAGTTGTTCTCAATCAACAACTTTTAATAAGCAGTATAAGGAATAGGCGGAATAGCTCAATGGGTTGAGTGTCAGACTGTGATGCAGAAGGTTGCAGGTTCGATACCCCGACTAGTCCATCCCTACCAGGTGTGTCCTTGAGCCAGCTTTGGATAAAAGCATCTGTGAAGTAAAGTAGAGATATGATAAAATAAAATATGATAAAACTTGCCACCTGTCATCTAAAAATACAGCCTGAGATGTGTGGAAGTGCTGATGAGCTGTGGTGGATCACCCATGAGTCAGTAGAAGCCCCGCCCATCACCGACACACTGTTACCAAAGAATCAGGGCTCGCCCACTACTGAGGACCCCTGAGAAGACCTCTGCAGTTTCACTGCGCGGTGATACATCTGTTAGTCACACTCTTCCCCCACAACAAGCTCGAGAGCCAGGCGGCCAGAAACAGCATGCAAAAGATTGGAATTGCTCACACTGTGATTTTCAATCAGTCACCTCTGTTGTGCGTTTCTCCCGCCAGCTTGGTGTTTGGTATTCCTTTGAGGTCGGGCTGGCCCCAGCGAATAAGTACTGAGGAGTTTGGGAGCAGCTGGCTGCAGGGGGAGGTGTAAAGGATGAAGGCAGTGGGGTGTGAGGGAGACACCGGGGAAGGAGCGTGATGGGAAGTTACTGTTCTTTGCCTGAAATCAAAAATTCAGGACTTTCCAGGACGGATCATATACTGACATCATGTGATAAGTACAACAAATGTGAGCAGTTTCACGAACGCTGTTGACCACTCACTGGCTCGGATGAAACTCCAAAATACATATGTGTTGAATGATAATGCTTTGACCACACTGACCATGAGTGATCTGCAGCTCTCATGGTTTTTTTGTGCACTTAGGACACACAATCTTTGTAGCTACTATTTCATTCTTCTGTTTTCATGCATTTTCTATTTTCACATGAGAAACTCTGCATGGAAATGGTCGTAGAAAAGTTGAAATGCTGAAGCAAAGAGTTTACGCTTGATTGAGGTGGAAAAGTCGCTTTATCGATAAAGAAAAACACACACACACACAGAATGTGATAGAATGCAATGGAAAAGAAAAGATATGGAGAATAAATCATGACATTTGTGAAGCATGTGACTTGAATGTCTCCTGAAGCTTCCACTCCACTGGAGAGAGAAAAAAAAATGGCAGACAAAAATACAATAAATAATGGAGACGATCTGTGTAGAGAAATGAAAAGAATAACAGAAATATTATATTTCCATCAAGCCTCAGACATTTTGTAACCTTTTTTTTGTACAACTGACACTTTGCTGTGCCCTCCTTTAGAGCTTTACAGCCACAGACTGAAGACTTGGTGTCATCAGGCCCATTCAGGGTTTACCATGCCAATGTCCGGCTTCGCTGTTCGGTATAAGATTTATAAAACCAGCGTGGGAGGTCTGAGAGAAGGTGCTTTTCTTCATATGACGTGTTGGCCTCTCTCCAAACATGTTGCTTTTTATTATAACCAAATAATTCTATTCTTCACTCATCTGTCTAGAGATTGGACATCCAGAAGGCCTCTGGTTTGTCCAAGTGCTCACTGGCAAAGTTAAAATAGGCAGCTTTGTTCTGAGAGCAGATGCTCCCTTCCAGCACCCCTCCCATAAATGTCAGGTCTATTCAATTTTGGTCTGATTGTAGACTCATGCACATTTGTCCCAGATGCTGCCAGTGAGGTCTGCAACTCTCTAGAGGTGATGTGTGGGTTGGCCTATCCACACATCAGATCTATACTTTTTCTGGTGCTTCTGGTTGATATTTTTGATGACTGTCCACTTCTAGGCAAAGTTGCTGTCATGTTGAAGGCTCTCACCTGGTTCACTTCATATTTCTCAACTCAAATCTAATTCTTCATGTCCATTTCTGCCCGAAGTTCAGTTTTGGGGGCCCTTCTATTTATTATTTACATGCTCTCGTCCACATATTCCAGAAACATTATATCCATTCTCACTGTTATCTAGTGGGAATCCAGCTCTATATCTCATCCAAACCCAATGCCACCCTTTCATCCACCCCCTTTTTGTCAGTGTCAGGTTGAATCATGGTTATCCTCCAACTTTCTCAAAGTTGACAATAATAAAACTGAAATTTGTCGGCACAGCTTCCGTCCAACCGAATCCCACAATTTCACCATTGACAAGTCGTCCCTCCCTTGATGGCACCCTCAGCATCTCTGTCATCTCAGTCTTACACCAATTTACACCAACCGGTTCACATATGTACACCACAGCAACATGAACCAACTTTGTCCTGTCTTGTCCTCACTTCCCATGTTGTTTGCTCTCTTTGTGATCTGATCAATTACTTTAGTCACCAACAAAAAACCTTATCTTCTAGAAAGTCAGCACAAATGAAATGTATTGTTGATATTAATACTATTGATACACCATAACTCATTTGAACTAAAGCTTCTCAGCACACCTTCAGAAAAAACTTCTAAGATACCCGACAAGCTGTCTCTGCATGCATAAAGCAGCTGTTACCGAAAAACACACTTGACATTTTACATTTACATTTACAGAGATGTATTTCAGGTGCTTATCGAAAAAAGAATTCCAGTGAGAGCGACATGAAAGCACAACTCAATTCCCAGATCGCCAACGCTGAACAATTGCCTACACACACACACACACACACACACACACACACACACACACACACACACACACACCACACACACGCTGCTGCAGTTCTGAAATCCATCTGACATTTAAATGTGCAACTCCAACAGAACATACACCTACTGTTGCTTCACACATGGCTATATGAGAGCTGCGCATTAATGTGGGTTTTAGAGGCGGAATGATGCCTGCCGGTTGTGTAATAGTGGAGGAGGAAGAGGTGGAGAGGTGCATCCACACAGTCATGATCTGAGTCTGTAAAGATGCCTGTGACAGTTTTGCCCATTTCCTGCATGCGGCCAACTGGGTTTGTGTGAAGGTTTATTTCCCGTGCTTTTTAGAAACTGCATATACAGTGCTGTGCAAACATCTTAGTTTCAGGAGTGCCTTTATTATCATATATATTTATTTTTGTCTTTTTTTATGTATTATCTTTTTAGAATACAGGAAATATAGACAACATGTACACATGCTGGATGCTTTCCAGTGTCTCAAGAAGGAAACTCTGACTTGGTCCTGTTTTTGTCCTTGATCTCTCCAGATTTCTATCCAGAATCACACTCGCCTAAAGAAGCGAGTTTTTTGGTTATTTTCTTTTATTTATTTGTTTTACATATTGTCTATAGTCCATAGATATATTCTAATAAAAACATATAATATTTAAAAAAATACACAAATAAAAATATTTGATCATAAGAGCACTCCTGGAACTAATGGTGGCCTAAGACGTTTGCACAGTGCTCTACATTTGTGCTAAAATAGAGTAAATACACAAAGAGATCTGAGCCCCTATGCAATATCCCCTAAATATTTATTTATTCTAAATTGAACCATCTTTTAAAAACGGTATTCATTTTATGTTAAGTGCAGGGTATGTGGTTAGAGAAAGTACCAGGAGAATACAGGGCTCGAAGCGTAAATCACAACCTCACTGCAACATAGGTGAGTACACATGTAACAGCTGTGATTTCCAGTGAAGGCTAATTGCACAAACAAGGTTTACACATAACGCAAGCAGGGCACCTGAAAGTTGTCCGTGCAATTAAAGTTCAATTGTGAGATAATTTTTTGGGCAACATAACAACTAGATTGCATTTACTATTGCCTCAACAGCAGGGAGAGGGAGGACTCAGTGGAACCCAGTGGATTGATTGAGTCTCATGCTCAAGCTTCAGTTCAATGTTGTCTCACGTAACCGGCAAAATGCAAAGTAACCCAGTTATCTGCTTTTATTAATATTATTGTTTTGTTGGATGGTACATTATCCTATTGTCCTGTTTTTTCCTTTGCAGCGCGTTTTCTTCTTGTTCCTGCTTTCTCTGTTCGTATTTTTTCATACGCAGTGCATTTTCCTTATGTTCTTGC
This sequence comes from Microctenopoma stevenorrisi, assembly GCA_032270685.1. Classification (NCBI taxonomy): domain Eukaryota; kingdom Metazoa; phylum Chordata; class Actinopteri; order Anabantiformes; family Anabantidae; genus Microctenopoma; species Microctenopoma stevenorrisi. Next base: position 19,061,910 of record JAUMTR010000008.1, read on the forward strand.
TTTCTCATTTGTTCGTGCTGCATCTCTGAGGGCCACTAATTGGAGACTGAAAAATCCCTCTGCAACTAGGTATAATTCGTCAAACAATGGTCAATGTCCTAGGATAGATTACTGGTTAGTTTCATCAATGAAACCATTAGTAAGGACATTAATAAACAGCTGCAAACAAGATTTATCAACGAAGGAACAAATGTAACAAAGCTATTTTCAATCTCATTGTTTTTAGAGAGAGCTGACAGTGCTTATGTTCATTCAAGAGCTCGATGGGTTGAAAAGGGGGAGAATAATTCTTCCTACTTCTTTAATTTGGAAAAAAACAGATATGAGCTAAAAAGAAAACTCATACACTGACTATTCAGGGCGTTACAACTGGTGATCAAGACCAAGTAACGCAGCTAAAGAAACCATTGGACAAGAAAGAAAGAAAATAAATCTTAGCTGACATTATGTGATGGTGTAGTGTACTGTGTCTGTAGTGAGGCAGTCAGACAGTTGGGGACCCCATGTCCTCTGGTGTGTTACAGCCAGAGCGTCAGTTAATGCCTAATGTGCAAACAAAGACAATGACACTCAAAGGGTGCCGTCCATTAATCCACTTAGACTTTTTGCTGTGTGCATTTCCACGATTACAGGGGCGGGTCAAATTCTATTAACCATGAAATTTGAGGGTTGTTTTTTTGCTTGATTTGTTTGAAGACTGGCATGCATGCTAATGGCTTTTTGCTACAGAGCATGTCTGCGTGTGCTATGTGTGAACGTAGATGCATATATAGGTATCTCACTGGTTGAGAAAACAGATTCAAATCACATTTATTTGCACAAGTTCTCTATATATTCGGGAGGCAACAGTAGGATGCCAGTGAGTCAGTTTTGACGGGTAAGATTGGTAAATCCAATCATTTAGGGACACTTCATGCTTGTTTCAAGAGAAACAAGCATCAAGGGAGATCATATTACTCCTACATTAGCTTCTCTCCATTGGCTTCCTGTTAAATCTAGAATAGAGTTTAAAATCCTTCTC
>JAUMTR010000008.1:19063257-19087929 GCA_032270685.1 Microctenopoma stevenorrisi
GGCCGCCCACCCTGAGTCTGGTTCTGCTGGAGGTTTCTTCCTCTTAAAGGGAGTTTTTCCTCTCCACTGTTGCTTCAGCGCTCGCTCAAGTGGCACTGTTGGGTTTTCTGTATATATTAATGTGTAAGGTCTTAAACCTCACACTGTAAAGTGCCTTGAGATGATTTATGTTTTGAATTACCACTATATGAATAAAGTCAAATTGAATTAAATTCCTACAGTCTTTTATCATTAGTCTTGACTAAATATGAAAAATTATGGCTACACTCACAAATCTCAAACAATAAATATATCTCACCTACAAGTACTGTGTGTGTGTGTGTGTGTGTGTGTGTGTGTGTGTGTGTGTGTGTATCCAAAGGCTTTTTTTTATCAATTTAATGTCTGCCACACAGCACCATTGCAGTCCAGAAATTATTCAAATCTAATTACTGAGCCACCTGTTTCTTCATTACATTTAACCCACATTTGACTGAGTCCCACATACTGTACACTGACAACAACACTCAACAATAGCCTCGTACCAAATGTGGATTAATCTGCCCATTGAAAAAATTTCTCTAACATTGCAATGTTCATCTATTTTAGAAAAGATGTGTGTGTGCTTTGCAAGATATGGTTAGTGAGAGCCAATCAGCAAGGCGTGGAGTATTATAGACAAGGTAACATGGAAACAAGCAGGGCAGTAGTACTAATAGACCAGAACTGCCCACTTGCCATATAAAAAAACACGTAGTGTTGTAACCATCATCTATTCCCACTCGACTATTGCAGCAGATTTGCTTTAACACTGAATGCCTTTGACAGATACTCATTCATTCAGATATTATTGCAGTCAATAGACCATCCTAAACAGATAGAGGAGCTAAGTCAATAGACATTCATAAAGTAAATGACAGTTTACCTTCATCAGCAAATACCAGTGCTTTCATTGTGCATGCTCTTTGATCCACCAACGCTATAAAAGCAGTGCGAGTGCCTTTTGTTTAATTTTACGGTTTTGTTTTTTGCCTTACTCTTTATTGTCCGGTGTGCATATGTGTGTTGAACATGATCAAAATGTATGTAAATGTTCATGTTAGAATCACTTGGGACAAAAGGAAACATGGAATTAGAAAAAATAATTTAAAAAAAAGAAAACTCTACTTAATGAGCTCTAAAGGTGTCTTGATTATAATTTTGAATAACTATACGCCTCCTGACTGTTTTCTGGAAAAATCTTTCAAAACACACAGCTGCTGAAAAACACAAAGCGTCATATTGGATGTAATTTGCATCAGTTGGAGGCACTCGATGTGTTGTTTGCATCCAGCATCAATAATGCTGAAAGAAAATGGGAAGTTAAAAATAAAAGCAGTCGAGCATTGTCAGTAAGTTTCCAAGGCGATCATAAAAAATGTTCGATAGAATTGATGACATGCCAGCCAACACAGTGGGATGTAATGCATTTTAAACAGATGCAATCATCTAAGATTGGCCACTTTGTCATCAGTGTTGAATCTTGTAATTGCTGGAAGCTCAACTAAAATAAGAATAATCAATATGAAATAGGGCGAGGAAATAAAAAAGAAAATGCGCCTTTTTTTGTGGAATTCATAGATAACTGGTACCCTTATACCAAGCTGGACAATGACTTCAGACTGTGTGTGTGTGTGTGTGTGTTTGTGTTACTTACAGACTGTGCCGTAGCTCTGCTGTATCTCTAGATGTTCCCAGTGATTGAAGATTTTTCTCTAGTGTGACAACTAAAGAGAAATTAAAAAATACAACATTAGTAAATCTTTTGAAACCTCTCCCCTTTCTTACAGCCCATGTATGTCATTGTAATCTGGAAATATCGCTGCTTTTCCACGGGACTATAAAGCAATATTTTAACCCCCACCAACTTAAAGCTAGTACTAAAAGATAAATAGATAGATGGTAAATGCTGCTTGTAAGTCGCTTTGTATAAAAGCCAAGTAAAGTAAAATGCTAAATGTACAGGTACTAAAAACCTCAACTTAAATGTTACATTATCTTCAGTGTAATGTTTTAAAACCACCACTTAACTATTTTCCACATTCTGAATCTGAAACTATCCCTTTGATTATAAACGTTCCAGACAAAACACTGACACCCTATAGCAGCTCTGACATTAATCAACTATTTCCCATAGGAAACAATTAATTATTATTATTTTTAACATGTTTGGATCAATATGCGTTAGTTCTTTGGTAACTCTTTCAAAACTAAGTTACCCAGCTAGTGTGCCATGGCTCCAAAAGTGCAACACATTGTGTTATTTAACGCCGTGAAGAAAAACACAGTTCTTAACTAAACATCTGATTTAATTTAATGTTAGTATTAACAATAATCTCAACCGATAAATCGTCATTCAATAAATACTTCCACTGGAAAATCCTACTTAGACTACTAGACTACCTCACTGCATTGAAGGTACATAAGCATAATGCAGGGCAGTAGGCGGTTTCCTTGTGTTTGTCTTCAACTTCATGCTTGGGTGCAAAATTACAATAAACAACAAGAAACACTCAGTCTTAAGGTTAATATGTTCCTTTATCACCCTAATCAACCACAAAACTCAATTGTGTTTGCATAATACAAACTTTGAACACACAATATAACTAAATATAAATAACTCTCCTTCTACGTCGCTTTGGATAAAAGCGCCCGCCAAGTAAAGTAAAGTAAGTGCAAAGGGCTTTTTTATTCTAAAGCAATTCAAAACGGCTTCAAACGTGATCCACTGTACTTTAAGCCCTGAGCTCTGATCCTAACCTTTGCTAAAATCCATGCACACAGTACAGTCTGATGTGTGGTTTTACTGATGAATGCTGTTTTTACCATTGGAGTTGATCTGGAAGATGTTGGAGGAGGTTTCCTGAAACACATCTTGTAGTTCCGAGGGGCTGACCTGTGTGGCTTTGGAGAAAACGTGAAATCAGCAAAAAGTCACTAAACATTTTCAGATTATGCAGTTTGAACTGTACTCTTTACATCCATTTAGGCCCATTTGAACTTCAGCACGTCTGCAGGTACTTTTGACAAAAAGACATACATAAGGCTTTTTGACTGAGAATATGTGAGGCACCGTTTATGTCCTGAATTTCGAACTGTTAGTCCCTTAATTAACACCACAGTAACCAGTAGAATGCACGATCATTGCAAAGTGTTCATGTAAGCATGTTAACATGCACACATTGGTGGCATCTACTGCTGCAGCCAGCCTGCATGTAATGAGGTGAAGTACCAGAAAGTGATATCAGAGTTTAGCAATTCTTTAGGCTGAATATGTTATTCATACATTAGACGTGACTGCACATGGATAATAAACAACAACGAGCCATTTAATGGTTAAATAGATTCAGCATGCTTATCAGCATGTTTCATGTTAAACTAAATTATTTTAGGTTCATGCAATTTCTGCACAGTGAGACGCTGGTGGTGACAGCATGTAATTTAAGCAACACTCTAGTGTTTACATTTTCTGGGTTTGAAAATCAGGGATGAATAGCATCATTTTAATTTTCCTATGAATCACTGTGACTGTTGCTGGTAATGATACGAGCTTAAACATTAGTTTTCTTTTAAACAAATTCAAACAATCATGGTGTTAAACATATCAATCCCAGCTGTGTATTGTTCTATACTGTTATTATCACGCATAGACATAAAAATGAATGGACTAATTCCTCTAATGCAGAATGTAACTGCAACAACGATGATAGACTGAACTGGAAAAATGGCACGGCACTGAGCCACAGGCTGGAGAGTTAGCTTTAGAAGTTATGTGGGTAGTGCCATTTTCCTTGTTCAAAAGCACGTCATTTCAAATGACAGGAAGTATTAATGGCCCGGAGCCATTACAGCAGGGTGAGATCAACATCACGACCTGTGTAAGCCGTGCGCACAAGCCATCTCACTACCCTCTTGTCAAATATGGAACCCAGAAATTATTGCAATTTTTTGTGACATGGGCAAAAAGTATAGGTGTATAGATAAAATGCTAAAAAACGGCTGGGGGATCGATTTGCCAGTGAAAGACATAAAGAGAATTAAACAGACAAGTTAAGGTGAACACAGAGACAAAGCAGAGCTGGACAAAGAGACGACAACAGTGGGATCAGAGTATACGCACCAGGAGGAACTGAGCTATACTGACAAATCATCCAGGTAGCATTCATCAACTGAAAGATCATGCACGCATCTTTAAGATATGCTTTGTCCATCCACCAACAGATACTGCATGTGATGCTCATTATACAATGGAGGTAGCCTGGCCTGGTCATTCATGAAGTGTTGGTACATGTCCTGCACCGGAGCAGTTACTGTCACTGTCACGCTCAGTGTCCTTAAATAAGGTTTCTTGGTAATAGAAGCAAAGCACAAACACACAGACTTTTTATAAGGAGTCCACTCCAACTTTAACATGAACAACTACACAGTCCAAAGAGAGGCGTGTCATCTGCAACCTGAGAAGCTACTTGGGAGCTTGTGGAGGTGCAGTCTTTCATATACAGACTTGTAGACATCTAAACTTCTTGGGATGTGGGTGTTTAACAGCCTTGTTTTAGTTTAACAGGAGTCATGCATTATTAAAAAACCTGTATTTCGTAAGAGTCGCCAGTGCTGTTGTGCATGATCATGCTTCGGATAAACAGATTCCACAGTGTTCTCATTGTACGTCTCATGACGTGTTTTTAAACCCTCAAACTTGCTGAATATTTTGTGGTTTACTGGAAAACAATCGCACATTAAAACTGGACCCCAGTGTATGTGTCCACTTCATGTTGTCACACAATCCTACCACGGGGGGGTAACGCATTTTTAGAACACACCACAGATAATCTGCACTTGTGATTTCATGCCCATTTCACATACCCCACTGTTCCCTGGATGGTTGACTGATCCATAGAGGGTTATTTAGCAACTGGTATTCGGTAAATGGTTTGGAATACATCAGTGGCTTTTTTATCTCTGCCCACTTGAAACTTTTCTCTCACTTTAATGTGTCGACGCTTTTACATGCCCATATCAGCATGCCACTTCAAAGCTGTACTGATACGAGCTCCCCCCTCAAAAAAAAAAACACTTGACAAGTTTAGTCTCTGGGGATCGAGCAGTGCGTCTGATACAGTCGTAACTTTGATTCTGTCCGATATGATATCCCTACAGAGACATTTTAGAAATGTTCGAGCAGGGTGTAAGAAGACGACAAAGGGCTAACAAGAGGTTTTGTGCAGCACAAGCCACAAAGGCTGGATGCAAACAGTTACGTTTTAAGAAGTGTATCGCACACAAGAAAAGTGGGGGAAGCAATACCTGCGATACTTCTAAAGGTGAGTTGAAGCTACTAAATCAGAACAGGGCCACAGCAAGGTGTCAAAGGATCCCGAGTTAGAAAAGAGTCCCAAAGGCAAAGCAACTTAAGAGGAGGATTTAGTCAGAGGCATGTCGATGATGAGCTAGATTCAACCAAACTGACTGGACAGGTGAGAGTGAGAGGTGCTTGTTGAAGCTTTGTCAACGAGCCTAAACACTGCTCCGTATCTACTAAGACATTCATGCAGAGGAACAAGTACAACGTTCTGGAACGACCGTCTCAGTCCCCAGACCTGAATATCTTTAAAAATCTGTGGTGTGAGTTAAAGAGAGCTGTCCATGCTCTGAAGCCATCAAACCTGAATGAACTAGAGATGTTTTGTAAAGAGGAATGGTCCAAATTACCTTCAACCAGTTCAGTTCTTTTTTGTGGTGCCCAAACTTACGCACCTGCGTAATTTTGTTAAAAAAATTATTTCACACTCTCTGTGAATTCTATAAATGTAACAACCAACGAAGATTAACAAGGTTAATCGCACCCCACTGTATGTTCTCAACGCATCTGTCTGTTACTGTACAATAAAGGAAAACACGGAGCTGCAGCAGCAGTGATCAACTAGCTTTTGAATAACTGTTCAGGTCTGTTCAGCTGCTATATGACGAGCTCATATTTTACACTTGATAAATCTGCAGAATGTCTTTGAGGTCAGATCCAGTCATTCACTGCCTCTTTTTCTCTCTTTCTCCTCGTCTTCAATTTATGTTTCCATTTTTCTCTCCACTTCTTCCCGTTGACATGGACATTGTCACTCTGTCAGGGGAAGGTGCGCATGTGTTCGTCTGTACGAGTGAGCCGGCTCACAATGAGGCAGCAACCAGGGAAATGGGCTTGTTGATTCATCCCGGCTGTAGGACAAACTGTTGTGGTTCACTTCATTATGGAGAGAATCACGAGGGTTCACACTGGGAGCAAAGCTCAAATAAGTAACTACACAGAGAACAAGCTCCAAAACCGGCGACTGACTGATATTTGCCAGAGATTCTTTTTAGGTTTTGCAGCTGCGACCCTCCAGCGATACCCTTAGTATTTCTAAATACATATTCACTTTTTACATATATATATATTCTATGTTTAACTTTGCTCTTATTTCTTGGGCTTTCAGACCTGCTGTTCTCTGTGCTGCATCACAAAGCCCGTCCTGTTTCTGACGACTGATTCATTTCATCCCGTTTGGCCCATTGTATTCCCTTATCACCCGCCTTACCGAGACATCCCTGGATCACTTACTGGACAAGTGGTCCAAAACGCTGCAGCCAAGCTTTTATACAAAGTACTCCAAAAGGTTACGTGTGGCTCAGCATCACCAGTTGGAATTTGTGATGCTGTGATCAGGGCTTGTTGGGTTGATCCTCGCTTGGGGCTCAAGACAAAAAGAGGCTTTGTAGATCCTTAATCCTGGAACCTGACAGTAGTTCAAGAAACTCAGATTTAAACCTTCGAGTATGTTACTTTATGCTTCTCCCTCTCTCTCTCTCTGTCTCTCAAATCTCATGTGACTCACTGATCTGAAGCATCATGACCAGCATCAATCAGTTGACATTATTAACTATTATATACTTATGTACATGTGACTGCACGGTATTTGCATTGCATCACGTGCCCTGTGTCCTGGATGTAGACCTTTTAGCACCGGTTCATTGTACACTTTCTTAAATGTATGGATTTTAATAAATATACCTAAAGAATCTTTGTATATTTCACAGCTGCCAATGATAAACCCCACTGAACTGACCATGTATAATGACCAGTTTGACAGTACTGTTGATTTTTCTCCTTTTAAAAACGCTGAATGATCAATATAAAAGTTTCCTGATTTCTCTTAATATAATGAGTGAAAGTCGTGAGCATGCAGGGGCTAAATTACCATCACACCCTTACAGAGTGGTTGGTCGATAGCAACTGCTCTATCTGCAACATGTTCAATTACACTCTCAAACGAGAGGGGATCTTAATCATGAGCTGCCATCACACCATGCCTGGGGTCAGTCGCTGTCTCTCCTCGCTGAGAAGTGGCAGGTTTTACTGTTCCCAAAAATCGACATTTCAGCCACAGAGAAGTTGGAACGTGGTCTGTTCTCGGCAGCTGGCTGGAGGTGGAATTACATTCTCAGAAATGTAATGTGAGGGGGCTGCCCATCTCTATAAAATCACTGTACAATTATTTTGGCAACAACAACGGAAAATTATCATTACTCATTTTTATTGAGCAATGAAGAGCTTGAAGTTCAGTTTGCAGAGTGGTCGCTCCAAGGCTGATTGTTCGAGTCCCCACTCCTCCCTGCCATATGTCGAATAGGTTCCTTGACCCAAGAATAAAAGTTCTAAGTCCTGATGCATCCTGGGGAGGGAGGTGTCTAGAAGGGCACCTAGTGTAACAACCTGTGTCAAAAAATGTGCATGAAGATTAAGTTTATTTTACATTAAGTCTTTTTTAATAAACTCCCAATTGAGTCCCCCCAAAAATCCACTTAGCAGTGTTTTTAGCTGGATGCAGAAGAGATGCTAATATTGGTAAAAAACTGCATCAGTTTTTTGCTCCATTAAAATGAATCACACTCAAAGTTGAATCTGGATCTCAGAATCCAATTAGGTTGTGGTGGAGATGCATGAAAGGTTTAACCTGCCAGAATTAGTTAGTCAAAGTAATTTACCTTTAAGATACTGTTAACAAGCTACAGGTTTGCCATTACTCCTTGTTCATTAAAGCTTCTTTGCATATATGGATTGTCTGGATTTCGTGTCTGAATAAATTTTGTTTGCACAGTTGCCTCAAAATGCCCTTCAAGTCATGATTAAAGTAGTTTATTTGGAATGGAATAGCACTTTGCTGCACCAAATAAGCTAATTATGAGTGTGATTTAGTTTTTTTAAATGTTTATCATATATGTGAGAAATTGTACTAAAAATCAATTTAAGGTACTTTAAAGCCAATAAATCTATGATTTGCATGGTAACTAAATCTGTTGTGGAAAAAAATACATTATTATTATTATTTTATTTGATACATTATTGAGGAGGTTTTTGTGTTTCTACACTAACAGAGAAATTAGGAAACATTAGAGACAGAAATACTGTAGAGAATGGAGGGATCCCTGAAAGACTGTCTGAAAGTTCTAGTTTTACATTTGTCCTTATCATGGCATGTAATCCACTAAATGTTATGCACATTATAACTACAAGAGACAACATGCCAAAGACAAACAGTAGGATTGTGTAAATCATTATAACAAACTCGACAAAGTAAAGAAACAAATGCTTATGTAGGTTCCTAAGTCATTTTAGATTGCTTGCTTTTTGTTTAGGGTTCTCTTGCCAGGACTGTTAATGCTGTAAAGACATAAACACAAGCTACTGTTCTAGGACACACACATGCCAATATACGGTTATATATATGCGGTTCTGAGAGTTATTTTTAGCACATGACTGAATCAAGCTTAGAGAGTCAAAGAAGAGTCATAAAAGATTCACCTTGACACTGGGAGGATGCATACAACCCCCCCCCTCCCACCGACCCGGACATGTGCACAACACACACACACACTGTTCTGCTCTGTTTAGTGCGCTCTCATGTCCCTCACAGCCAGAACGTGCAGAAAATGCATGAACATCATTATCATGAGAAGCTTTATTCTGGTCTGACTGAACGCCATGCTGTTCAGATGACGCAATTTGTCCTCATGGTTTTTTATTTATTTATTTCATTTCCTTTGTTCCTCATAATTATACCAGTAATTTTGACGTACTCCTCCTCACTGTGTGAGATGGACAATTTGCAAACACTGGGAGGAAAGGTTTGCAGAGATAACGAACATGAAGCCACAAAATTAATCTTAATCATTTAGAAAAAGGTCTCGATGAAATGACTAAAATCCAGTAACATCCAAGTTTGTGCCTGAGTTGACAAAACTTTTTCCACTCAAAGTAATTCAAAGTCTAAATATACATTATTGTTAACAGAAAAATGATGAAGCAATTAACTTTGACATACAAAGGCTGTTCTGTTTAAACTTGATCAACTATCGAGATGCAAGTGTCAGGGTAGAGTAATTCCTGTAGTGATTAAACTCCTTTACTGTTAAAATCTGATTAAAACAACCGTGCACAAGACAATGATGTCTCTATCTAACGCAAATACAGTTTTAATTATGATTTGGATTTTTTACCCAATCAAGAGGGGTCTCTCTCACCGATGGGTCCAGTGCAGATGCAACATACGGATGAATCAGATGAAAAGCCAACATCAGCGGCCGACAGTTGCTGGACTGATGCTCTGACACTGGTGAATGCATGTGCACAGTAAACATAAGTCTGCACAAATGTTTTGTTCACAGTTGAAAGTTGAAAGCTTTGATCAGAGGCCTGCCAAATAAGGAAGTGTCTTCCACAACAGGAGACATAAAGGACAAAGGGGTAAAGAATCTCTGACAGGATACTTTACCAATCAGAGAGAGAGAGGTCTTCCAGAGATCCAAAGGCCTAAATAACGCCATTACTCCTGAACAGGTTCCAGCTGTGGACTTCATTACAGCTACAGAGACTGCCATCGGAAACAACAAACTACCAGCGGCAGAGGTGGAACAACTACGAGTACACTCTACAAGTCTTTGCAGCCCTTTCCAGTGCACAGCCACCTAAATCCAACCTCACTAAGGAGGAGAAAAGGGCACTGCCATCTCTTGGCAGAGATGCGACAATCACCACACTGCCTGTCGTCCTGAATGCTGCAGATTACAATGAAAAATGAATCTCTCTTTTGCAGGACAAACACACCTATGAACAACTGAAAAGGGATCCCACCAACATCTACAAAAAGAATGTGATAGACTGCCTGAAACACCATCGACAGTCATCACCGTCTTTATCCTGGAGAGACCACCCCCTGTCTTTGTGGACTTCCCAACATAAGTTACCATGGCAACGTAAATTGGCCAAAATGTATGAGCGAGACGAGAACAGGATGGATTTCTACCACACACACCAAAACGACCAGCTCAGTGTCTGTTACTCTTTTTAGGTGGCCTTTAGAGTTACCACGGCAACACAAATTGCCAACAACCACACAGAATGAGCTCACAGGATAGGTTTTCCGCTCAGTCATATTATACATCAAAACGAGCTCGGTAAACTTGGTAAATCCTGCTTTCTGATTGGTGAGATAGACTTAAGGTTAAAGTCCCCCATGAACATTCGAGTTGGTTTATGTGTTTATATAGTTTGTTGGAAATATAGCAGCAGTCCATCCATCCATCCAAATAATTTAGAATAATACAGTTATTTGTAAGAGCTTTGTTGCAACCATATCTTCAAACATACTTGCTCAAACTATACATAAAAACAATGTACACATAATACTATTATGCTGGGCCAACTGTGACCACAGAGCTTTTCACCCTGCATTTTCAATCCTCATTTATTAAATGATATTATATGGCGTGTCAGTATAGTGTGTTCATTTTAAAATCATGTTTTCCTGTCTCCTGAATGAGGGACTCACTGAACGAGCTGTGTTGGAGCTGACACATCACATCTCTGAGAGCAGGGTGGAGGGTTCCGAGCTTTTGCTGGGAGAGGGAGGAGAGAGATTAGCCTAAACGACAGCTCTATTAGAGACTTAACCTGGGCTTTGATCATTGCCTGAGCTCCCCTTCAGATCAGTCTGAGCAACAGACGGCAAATCTGACAGGCTCTTGCTCCCCCTCAGCCTCCCGCCCTTTTTCCACCACCACCACTGCTCATATCCTTCATAATGTATCCAGCCTTCAGTGTGATCAAAGACTCCCTTTCTGGTGACTGAGGCTGCCATCTGTCTACCCACAATGGGGAAGACGGGGAGAGAGAAGCGGACTGTCATACTAAGTGAAAGGGAGTATTTCACGGTACACGTATCAGTACAGTATGCTGAAGTGCAAAGACAAAAAGCACATGTGATGTTTGTTTTTACTGACACATCATCCCTTCTCCCTTCACTGGGAATTTGAATTGCAGCATAATGACTTTTGCCAGCTATTACCCCGGAAAGTAAACCACAAATGATTGAGGTTGCTATAAACATAAACTTGTATACTTGAGCTATAAGCGCACAGTACAAATCGGGCGAGTAAGGGCATATTCATCTGGCACTCACTGGCCAAATGAGGAACATTTCACAGAAAAAGACCTGAGGCCTTATTCATACAGCTAACCACTAACAGCTGTGAACTGCAACATTTTCTGCTTATTAATTTGATGTTTCTTATGAATGAATTGGGGCTGTGATTGCCTCAACCTCAATCCTGCATATGTGGTTTTTGTAATGACTTTGAAACTGTTTTATTTCTGGACAATTAAACAATTCAATTGAATCCCGAAGAACTGCCCAATCCTGGATGTGATACTTTTAAAAGTTCAGCTAACACTATTTTCCAACGCCATCTGTTCCTGCATACTGTATTTAGGGCCAGTCTTCAGTAGATTAGAGTAGATTCCACATTATTTAGGACTCTAGTAAAAAAAAAGATCTTTTATTCTGTAGGAATCTTTTCCATTATCTGCTACTAAAGGTAAAGAGATCATTTTTTTGTTGTCCTGCGCCCAGCCAGGACGTTCTGCGAGCCTGTACATATATACATACTATTTGTAGAAAGCCAACAATCCCTCTTGAGCAGGCACAGGCAACTGTAGAGAGGAAAACCTCTCAAACCTCCAGCACAACCGGGCTGAGAGTGGACGGCCATCTGCCTTGATCTGTTGGTGTGAGTGGAAAGAGGAGAGCTAGAAAAGAACAGCAGGCAACAGATCTAAACAACAACAAGGAGCAGCAGACTGGGAAGGTTGGCAGGACCAGTAACTGCAGCTCTGTCTTCTCTGAATTAAGGAGAACATGTTTGTCTTTATGTCTTTCTTTTTCTTTTATGTCACAAGCTTGAGGTTTGACTAATTGGTTAATTTCTTCTGGTATCATAAATAGGTGTAGCTAGGCGTAATCACCATAACAGTGAACATTTATTGAATGTTTTCTTAGAATATTGCCCAGCTGAGACATGTATATGGTAAAATGCTCCGAGCACAGAACCCCGTGAAGTTTTTTTATGTGCATCGGAGGACTTATCAGCATAAACAAATTGGAAACTATCTGATTGGTATTAATTAAAACAGCTAAGATAAAAAAACAGTACAGAGAAGCTCATGGTCTGAATCGAACAGAAGATCAGTGGGCTGATGATGGTGACTTTGATGAGTGCTGTTTCTGTGTTTTCCTGGACAGGTGGTCACATACATACTGCAACTCATTTACTCATTGAGTATATGTTTTACTACAGCTACCCAAAAGCCTGTGGTTCATATTCACCTCCCCAAAAAGGGGCGTGCTGGAAGGTAAAACATCTTTCAGCAGGATAGTCAGAATGGCGCCAAGAGCCAAGTAGAAGTTTTAGATTAATTCATTATCAACGATCTGATGAATGTCCTCCTCCACCTTCGTGATACCTTTGTGTTCTAGCCTTGCAATTAGCTTATTCTATTGGTATCCAGTCCTGGTCCTCAAAGACCTGCTTGTATTCCCGAAAGGCTCCAACATCTGCAACTTTATCACCCTCTAGAGTGGCTCGCTCCAGTCAGCAGGGGGTCACACTTGGGATTCCCTGCTCTGTTGAGCTTCAGCCACCAGGTTGCTCATCCAAGGTGACCTCCGTTGTTGAACTGTTGATTCACAATCATTGTCTACAACAACTGAGCAGCTGTGCCTCAGCCGCTAAAGCAGCTGTATTACACGGTCATCCTCAAACCATTGGTCCAGTGGTTTGACTCCCTGACCACATGGTTTAGGTATCACTAAATAGGACAAGAAGCCCGAGTAGCTCACTGTGAAGGTGTAATATGGGAGTTGCTTTGAATAAAAGCATCTGCCAAATGTCTTAATTCAAATAAATAGAGTTATAAGATATACATAATTCTACTAGCAGCATTGGTAATAAATTAATATCAATCAGTATGAAGTACTGCATTTAATTTCAGTTATTACTTTCTTATGTCATCTTGCTTAGCTCATTCATTTTACATTAAATATGTATGAATAGTAGAAAATTTGCTTTTCATTCTGTGTTAAATAATGGACCGGAGAAGGGATGTAATAGTTTGTTATATATTCTGTGGGCAGCCTTTGAAATTATGTAGAATTAATTTCTTTGTGTGTTTCGAGGTGAGGTAACCTATGACTCGTTCGTAGATGATGTCATCAGTTTCTGAATGAAAAACACAAAAAAAAAACAATACTCTTTGTCCTGCCCAAAACACAAATCATTAGTTCATTATGCGTTTCTAACTTTATGTCTACTGAGCCTCTCTCCATCTGTGGATCTTCCTCTTTTTCTCAAACACACACACACACACACACACACACACACACACCTCCAGATTGGCTGGGAACATGTTTTGCCTCGGGGGTTTTGTCTTGCTCCTACCGCATTACAGGGCTAATGAAAGCAATGAGAGGATCAAATCCAATGAAGCTGCTTTTCACACTGCTTAACCCTTATGAAAGCCTGTGACCTCTGTGTAAGACACACACACACACTCACTCTGTACTTTTACAGAAACCAAGTAATTGATATTACTGTTTAATACACAGACTTTCAACAAATAATAATAATAATGAATACTTTATTGATCTTCTTCGGAAAACTGTTGGGCAGCTGCTAGACCTGTGTCTGCTCTACTACGGGGTATCAGTGTCACCTCGACATGTAACCTGGTGGGACTGGGAATCGACTGCTCTGCCCACTGAGCTATCACGCCGCCCTGTAATACTGTTTGAACAGAAAACATACAACATATTGGTTTACGTAGCAATTATTCGTCTACTCGTTGATGCTGATTTCTGGTTGTACGTGTATTTTTACTCATGTACATGTAGCGTTGATTGTGTGAATTATTCATTTCTGTATGAATAATAAATGTGCCGTGATCACTGAACACCTGACTCTGATTGCCTGCATATAGGTAGCAAAATGAAAATAAAGCCTCAGAACTGACTTGTAGACATTTTGTTCTGATTCACAGAGGGCTTGAAGCTGATCATCCTTGATAGATAGTTGTACCATTATACCCTTTCTTGGTAATTGTCCTGAGGTTTGTTTATCTACAGCTATCTTTGGTTAGGTACGTATAACTCACATATTGGCCTGGTTACAGAGCCTAAAGAAGTGCTGAGAAAAAGATCCCAGCCACGTACACATACCTCCTTCCATAGAAATTCCAACAGTTTAGACTGCATCAGCGAGTGGGACACCCATAGTAGCAATTAGGATTTTCTGATTGGGCATTCTGAAGTCATTAATGCCCCTGCTATGTTCCTGATGGTGTTACATACCTTTCTGAATAAATATAGTTTGTCTACCTTGTTTCTTGTCTGAACTATCCTTTAGGAGGAGAAGTGTGAGTTACATGTCTCCACCGAGAACAAAATCCCTTTCTGTGTTCAGATCATTGACTGTTTACTGGACAACACCCACATGCTTCAGTTTCTTCAACTTCAAGCATCACTTCATTTAGATATTTAGTACAATTAAAACCCCCTCGTATTCGCTCTTTTGGGTCTTTTTAGTTTCACCACAGTTAACCTGATCAACAACGTGTCTGTAGCAAAGCTCGTAAGGCTTTTTACATTAGCTGCCATATAACGGCCTTCGTTTTGTTAAAAACTGCTCCGTTGAAGAACACGATAAATCAAAAGTCAAACTAGATCATTAGGCCAGTATCTGTTGTTTAAAGGGATAACCCATAATTGCTGTTGAGCTGCTTTATATGAACGATATATTTTCAGCCGTGACCAAATCTTTGATTGTCCGTACCTACTGGCTGGTAGCCCTGCCTCGTTGGACCACCAAATGGGTTGCGACCGCCAACGGAGCCTCCATCGATGGACCCATACGACATTCTGTCTGTCGGTTGGTGGTGTGTCAGCTGCAGGCGTCTGGGGAGGGAACAATATCCAGAAAAGACAAACAAGAAGAAAACACAATTTATTAACAGATTTTTTTTTTTTGCCAATCAAAACATTCACGGACTCACAGTCTGACAGTAAGTGAATAAACGTGATTTGTGTAATGACATAAGCTGTTTATAGATGGCATTACTAGAGCAGGGCTGGTTTTACCAGAGCTCCTCTGTGATTTCAGTCCCATGTGGCTCAATATGGTGATTATTACACATCAATTTGTCTTTATGAGAGTGTTTCCCACCCAATAAATGACATACTCCTCTCCAAACACAGGCACCAATGTAGAAAAATTCATACTACAGGTAGCTGCATCTGTTACATTCCCGATCTTTTAAGGGGACATTCTGAACATCACATTTGGCTGAAGATAAACTTGTTGCTGAAACATTTGTGAGTTTTTTTTATAGTGGACTCATGTTTGTTTAGTAACAGTCAAGTAAACTTCGTTGTTGGAACAATTATTATTATGTATATGCAGGGTATATATGGAAGATGATGGGTCAGTGTGTAGAGCAGTCGTCTTCAAACCCGAGGGTGCGCAAGTTTGATTCCCTCGAACCCCTCATGTCAGTAATAAAAAGTCAGAAAGCTAGGTTAAAAAAAGGGCTGAGCTATAAAACGTCTAGAACAAAAATGTATAAACTGACTTGAAAGTTTAAATGTGGGCAAAGAAATAATCTATACAAGCATCTGTGAAACCTTGGAACAGGCGCTGCATTATCTTTACTATTGTTTCTGTTTTGCTAAGCTAGGCTAACAATATCCTGCACTAGCAGAATGCACAAACATACAATTCATATACATCTTCTCATTTCACTGTCAAAAAAAGGGCAAAAAATTCTTTAACAATTCTTTAAAGTCTCCAGTGGCTTCAGGGCTTAATCTGTTGTGGCTGTTTCTTTGTTCTGTTATGTAATGAACATTGCAGCCTCAGAGGGCTGCTTCAACAGCCGAAGCTTTAAGGAATTGTAAATGTTTGAGCATGACATGAATATATTAAACCTTCCCAATCTAACACATACAGTATGTGTGTTCCTGTAAAGCACTCGGATGTAGTCTGTATGAGCGAGTGTGTTTTGAATTGGAGCAGTTTAAGGCATCAAATATGCAGAAACTACAACTAACCGGTGAATATTGTATTTGTGATGTTAATTCATTGCCCACTTCCATGTGGAGAGGAAATGAGGGTATAGAATACTAATCTGAATACTACAGAAAAGGTCAAATCATCATGTGAACATGTGTTTTACCTGCGGCCAAAGACACACAGACGACACTCACATCAACAAATCTCTCTTAGCGCCTCGACGTCTCTATGAAAGGTCAGAACATGATAGTGGTCAAGTGGCCAATGCGATTTCCCCCACCGTGAAAGACGAGCATTCAGACATGCAGGAGAATGTGATTACACTCCAGGCTCATTGTGCTGCCCATTGTTGTGCTTGGAGCCAGTGAATCCGACCTATAGGACTGGCATTATGTGCACAAAGTAGGACAGAGGAGCGGCCGGAGATTCAGTGTCCACACATTACACAGAGACAGATTCACTGGGCCACGAGAATGTTTCATCCGATTAGTTTTCATAGAGAAGGGAGATTAATTACTTTTGGCAGACCATAAACAATCTTCACTCTGCTCGATTTCAAGCCCAATGACCGTGCCTCGCATCCCTCTGAAGTGCGCGCATACGCCACCTCTATCTGTCTATGAGATACACACTCATGGGTGTACGTTCACACACATTCAGAGAACGCTACCCTTCCCTCCCGCGTGGAATTCTACATTGTCCAGTTTGTTTACTTGGTTGCTCATACAAGTGGAAATTAAGGTCATTAGATACTAATGAAATGTTAATATTTAACACAAAAATATGTTTATAAAAACATATATATTGCCATTATTCGAGCATGTGACATAATTTGCCGTGAAATCACCTGTGCAACATACTTAAAATCTAAGAATTTAGAACGTTTTATATTTTTACACTTATGTTTTGTAAATGTACCTAAAACAATTCTCCTCTACATAAATGAGCAATAATAAATAATAAACAAACATATATATTTGCTACATGCCAACATCTTCACTGTTTTGTACGTCTTTCATCTGTTCATTTAGTTTGTTGTCTCACTTCAACATTTCCTGTTTCTCCGGGGCATTAGTCTCATATTGTTTTGCTTTTATTTGAAGCGCATCAGGTATACACACATTTTAGATTGTATTAAATTAGTATAATGCAGGAGAATTTGGCAAAAAGGGGAAAAAGGATTTATTCAGAGATGGCCTTTTGCTAAGTAGGCTAATGAAGAGAACATGCTATTTTTGTTGAAAGGCCAGTGTTTTATGTGTTCAGTTTAGAGCTTGGGTTTATATTTAATGAAACGTTTGGACATCTGCTTTTTTTTTTTTACTCAGACATGACACAAAATATCACACACAACTGCATGTGGCTCTAGATGTGACAAAGGGACCCAAAAATAATCCTGTAGTATATACTGTACCTTCACAGGCTTTAAATACCTCCTTCTTTTAGTAATTTTGCTTTGTTGGTTCAAATAAGTGGCCAGTCGTCTCATACTGCATGAGCAGTGCTGCACTTGTATACAAGCTTCATACTTTTTGAGGTTAAGCGTGTCACAATTTGCCTCTCATTCTCACATACACACACACACACACACACACACCAGTGTCGGCTGTCATGCAAAGCACTGGCCTGCACTAATAGGGTTCAGTATCGTGCCCACGGACACTTTGTTATGTTGAACTGACAGTATATGGGAAATTGAACCACCAAATGAAAACTAGTGAGCCCCAAAGCGTGTGATGTTACCATAGCAACCATCATGTAATCTGCTAGGGGATAATTATATATTAATGGAGTAAGTGTATTATTAAATGTAAAGACTTACTTTGTATTACTTTACTTTATTTGGCAGATGCTTTTATCTAAAGTGACTTACACGGAGAAGACAAGAAATTACCATTTGGGTTCTGTGAGTTCTAAGATCCCTGATAAGACCTAACTTGAAAAAGAAAAACATGCTAGGAGTTGCTTAGTGTGTGTCTGTATATACCGCCCCAGTGACAAAGCACTACAGTCACAAACATTTAAAAATTCTACTAATCAAGCAATATTCAAACAAAAGCGATCCACATCAGGCATAGACGTGGTTCATCCGGGCGAGGCAGGCACAGTATGGCACGAGGAGGTCTTGCCTAAGGACCCCTACTGGAGGTAGGCCACAACCGGGACTTAAATCCCAGTCGCCCGTGTGAAGGCAGCGATCTTATAGTAATATCCTAATGTAATTATTTACAGAAAATGTTTATTACTAAAGACACAGAACTAATCATCCATTTTTGCAACCCTAACTTTTCTCCTGTTAATTCCTGTTGGAAATAATGACTTTTCCTAACATATATTTTTTGAAGTAACTATACAAAACAATTACAAATCAGTAGAATAAATGGTTTTGGCACAGCCAGTTTTCAATGGTGGCAGTCCTCAGTTATAGAAAAAAACAGGCCCTTACTCTGGTAAATAGTAGAAGAGAGGTTAGAGTGATGTGCACCCCAGTGTGACACTGCAGGACACAGAAGGATGGTAAATACAGGCCTGGCAGAGCAGAGTGACTGGATTCACAACTACTCACCACCCCCACTGGCTTTCATTCAGTCCCCCACTCCTTTCACAGCTGTCATTATCAGCAACACAAGGCTTAGCTAAGCTAGAGCAGGCAACTGAGCAGAAATAAGCCTACACCTTGGACACAAATGCTGCATTTATCGCAAACAAGCAAGGGGCCAACCTCAGGCAGGACTGAGTGTACGCGAGAGTGAATGAATTATATAGATTTTTCTGAAGGCTGATATCATTATTTCTACATGCAAGTGAACAATTTGTATTTGTGTTGTTCAGTAGTTTCAAATTTAACAAATTCGTATTGAGACCGTCTTCAGTTTTAAAAGGAAATGGTTCTGTCTGAACAACAAAGACTAAGAAAAAGGGTCAGCTCTCAGCTGCATTGTGAGGTTCTAAGAAACACATGTGATGTCAAGGCATCGCGGGGGTCTGCATACATGCATGGTTTTTAGTTTTCCTTGTGTGTTAACTTTTGTAGTATAGTTCCTGGCTTTTTTATAAAAACAAATCTGGGTATTCAAAGTAGGATCACGTCTGCGTACATGTTTGTGGAAGTGTGCTATGGCTCAAATAAAAAGACTTTTCATTGACTGTAGGGTAGATCATGTACAAATGGAGAGAATTGAACAATATTGTTGAGGAGTGGTTGATTGTCAAAGACCATTCCAAGACCAACAAGAAGCCACAAGGTAAAGCCTGAAAAGCTAATTCAGATTGAGATTCAATTTGCAAATCAATCGCTGTAAAACCGAGTCACACGTCCTAAACTGTGCTGCTGAGGAGCCGAAACAGAACTAAAAAAAGAAAAGCTGGACTGGTTGGCTGTAATAGCTTCCTTAAATTAAAGTTGACAATTACAAATCAATACTGTAGATGATATTTCATCACCAGCGATCCCTGCTGTCTGCTGTGTTAAAGTATATTAAACTATGTGTCTGCTCTTTCGAGGAGCACTGACTCACTGAAAAAATATATGTTTTAAAGACTGAACAGTAACCTGAAGCCTGATTTATTGTAGCCACATTCCCGTCGGTAGCCTGGAATCAAGTCAGCGAGACATGACAACCATTAACACTGTGATGTTGTTTCTTCAGTCCACGATGACCCTAATCAGCCGGGCTCCGCTAAAGCATTGTGCTCATTCTGACATTCGAGACATTCTGAGTCCCAGGTCTGATGGAGCCTCCCTATGTAATTATCTCACACACACGATTTGATTACATGACTAGTCATTGAATATATAAATGATTTAGATATGATTCATTTACCAACCCAGAACTGTCTCTTGGAATTATCCCATATTCCACAGTCGACAGAAACGATTCTCATTTAATCCAAATGTTGATCGGTAGCCTCATATGCGAGTCGGACCGCTCTGAACCTGAACAGTGGTGTAGGAAAACACCGTGAAACACTGTAACAATACCGCACCAATGTAAACTAGGAATTCCATTTCAAACAGCCCACTGGCTTAATCCAAACAGCTGATTTTTGGTTGGCTTTTTGGACTTCTAATATTCAGAACCTACGTAAACTGCAGTTCTCTATGTTGGCCCTGTTTCAAACTGTAGGAGCAACTATTTAAATAAAAGTATTACAGTGCATTTATTTAATGTATCTTCATATTTTGTTCTTAATGCACCCTTTTTATTCTCAACTACTGTTTCAACCTGCTCTCGCCACCAGGGTATCAGATAGTGGCACTTTGTAAAGTCCTCTGGCAACCTGAATATACCCATTTGTATTGGTGTAAGACACACAATGATGTGAATGTACTACAATAAGAACCCGAGTGTGTCGATATTTGATGCCTATAACAACAACATACTCTTAAAAGTTGATGATTGGGGGGTGCAGTGGTTTTCCTTTAGTGTTAGCATGAGATACCAAAGGACTTTGTCACCTACTTTTCACTTACCAGTCAGAAAAGAAAACATCTACATCTTTTTTTTAGATTCCAAATAGCACGTCCTTTGATTGCTCATTGAATTTCTAGCTTCAGGGTAAAAAAAAAAAAAGCATCCATGACATAACACCGGTGATGTTACAGTAGTCTTCCCGCTATGACATTACAGCTTGCTTTATAACGTTACATGACAGGCCATAGACTTGCTTGTAATTGGACATTAAAGGGTAAGGATGCTTTGCCAATAGCTGTATTTTTGATGTGCATACTTGGAGATACAGATATGCAACCACACGGTAGATTTGACGGGATCAAAGGGAGGGATGGAAATCAAACGGCGGTTTGTTTTGAGGCTCAGCCCTCCACGGTAACCTCCTCAGTGAAGAAAAGAAAGATGAACTGAAAACCTGCCTCCCTCTCTCACCCCCCTCTGTGGTTCTCCTTCATCCCCTCTCTTCATTGTTGCTTCTTTAGCTGACACAGTCAAACTTAAGGATTGCTCATGTGTGTTTACTAAAGCCTCTTCCCTCATTTCCAGTCTGATCGCAGGCTGTTCTATTGGTCATGCTTCCCTTTGAAAACAACCTCCAGCCTGGGAAGGAGGGAATAAAAACGACACCCCTGGCCAGTGAAATTGCCTTGTCACACAAAGAGGAGTTATTATTGAGATAAATCACCCCATTCTGTTCCATAACTAAACTTACCGTCCAGTAGCACCTGACATCCAGGCTGAGCCATCACATGTGCTCTCCAGACTGAACCTTTGTCTTGTGACTCAGGGCTGTCTGTGACGGGTTCGGGTTGATAATATTGTCTACACAGCCAACTGACTTCAGTAAGGCCCAAAGCTAAAACACTGACTATCACTATAACAACATAGGAATAACTGATTATATAATGCTCACTAAAACCTGTTTATGCATATTTCTCTTTGTGCATTTAAACACAAAACCTCACAGCATGAGTGTGTACACATTAACAATCCTGATTTCTACATTGTCTCCTAACATTGCAGCATTAGCATGGGTCAATTCTCAGGTTGCCACCTCACCCTAACCCTAACCCTAACCCTAACCCGCCACCTCAACAGGCACAAAGAACCTACTGACCACAGTTTGGTGCAGCTGCGTGTAAAATGGAGGCTGTGAACATGGCCTCCTTCACCTTCCCATGTCCCAGGCTGAGAAATTCCTCCACAGGTGACATTCATTCCAGAGGCAGGCTGCAATGCCAGAGGTCAGCACACCTTCTCCTGCTCTTTTACTGAAGGATAATTCATACCATCTTCTTGCTCTCCAACTGACTTCTATGCATACTGCAAATGGGAATGCATAGACACTCCAGCGATAAAGAATAAAATGATGAATAAAAAGGGAAATAATACAAACACAGCATGGTAAATCCCTCCAGAAATGAGGCTCTGTCACTGTGCAAACATGTGTTTAACTTATATGCTTTAATTGAATGTAATTGTTAAGAAATAATCAATCACAAGCCATTTGTTTGTGGAATGAATCTTTCTTGAAACATACGCAAACATCGTCTACTCAAAAGAGCAACAGATCACCCCGGCGGCAGTACGTGGGAAATGTGAGAAGCATCCTGTGAGGTGGAGAAGTGTCAAACTACTGACATTCAATCAAAGTTGTTTTGATTCCCTCACAGAGCAGAAGCACAAAATTGGTTTCCACTGCAATAAACGATGTAAAATAGGTTCCTTGTCTTCACAGTTAAAAACACAGTGTTCATTTCTGCTAGGACGTGAATAAGAAAGCTAATGAGTACATATACAGTCCCTAATTACTAAGAACTACTACACAGCCTGATTTACTTTAGTGAATTGCATTGTCAAAACAAATAGCACAGACTAGCATTCTCCTGGTGGGTCTATGGGCCAGCAAGTGCAATTTCCTGACGCGGCCCTTACAGCAGGGGGGGGACTGCTTGACTGGACTACTGGTATTTCTGTCAGGCCAATTACATCCGCTGGCCTACTGCCTGCCGCTCCTCAGCTGAAAGCTACAGGCAGGGGCCTGGAAAAATGTGCAGTGTCAAATGAAGGACTGTAGGATTATCGGGGGGAAACTGTAAAAATATAAACAAAATGCAAATGTGTTTACGCCATTCCAACCGGTGTCTGTAAATATGACTCAGCTCTGGGGAAATGTAATTGATGCTTGCGGTTTTCTTTGAACAGTATATACCAACGTAATCGCCCATGTTGAGCATAACACGCTGAACATTACTCTGCTAAGTGGTGGTATTAGGGACTTATAGGCGTATTTATTGAAGGGGGAGAATTTTACTGTCTGGCTGCCTGTGCTAGACCTGTCTGGGCAAAGTTCCAGAGCCGATTTTCAGTCCCAGTCCAGCCCTGGCTAATGGTAACATACAATAATAATGTGGAGCAGTTAGCAGCCTGACACTGTCTTTATCCTCTTCACCCCGCAGAATGTTTTATGTCACCACACAAACAAGATCTAGTGATCTACGACAGCCTTTTTTTCGTCTTCAGAAGCATGTGTGGATTGGCAGGGATAAAGTAAACGGTTAGAGGGGAGGTTTTGATGGAACACAAAGGATGTGTTATCTGTGTTTGTTCTCTGTCACAGCTTTGGCCTTAGGAAGGCAAACACTAGCAGCAGTCTGGCTCATCATAAAACTGTGCGAGGAGGGAGGCGGAACACACCGCTCTGCTTTCATTAGCTCGCACATGGTGATGGGAGCGTCTGTGATGATTTGTTACTGATGTTCTCTTGATTGCATATGGATTGCAGCCCAGGTGTTAATGCATAAAGTGATTCAATGTATATTGTCATAGTGGGGATGCACAGCGGTGTAGTGGTTGGCACTTTTGCCTCACAGCTAGTAGGATCGGGGTTTGAATCGACAGGTCACCTGGGTGTACCGTGTGGAGTTTGCAGTTCTCTCCGGATACTCTTTCCTTTCGCTGTCAAATCATTCATGTTAGCTTGATTGGAGACTTTAAATTGCCCATGGTGTGAGTGTTTGACTGTCTCTGTCAGCCCTACGAAAGACCCACCATCTGTCCTGCATGTACCCCACCTCTCATACAATGACAACTAGGATAGGTTGGAGCAGCCCCAGAACCCAAATGGATGGATGGATGGATGAATGGATATTCTGGCTTCTACACCACAATGAGATTATACCTGTAAACAAAGCATTTCATTTGATATACTGACGCATTCTGTGTCTTTGAGATGTCAGTGTGAGCAGAATAAAACACTCAAACAGCTGTATGCTGTGGAGATGACTGTCTAGACACAAAAGTACAGCACTCTCACAGTTTAGGAATGTGGTGGTGGTGGTGTGTGTCTGTGTGTGTGGGGAGAGGGGGGTCGAGTCTAGTGGGTAAGGCCAGGGTCTTGATGCTTTTACCTATCACACCCAAGCTCTCTCCGCTCTCTAATTGGAACAACCTCTTTAATTGGGTGTGGAAACCATGGAAACAGCTGCTCCGTCTGAGAGCTAATAAGCTAAAAGACACCTTCAGCGAAGGAGAGGAGGCCGAGTGAGGCGGCATTTACTTTGCTACAGCTGAGATGTTTAAGCCACCACAGAGAGAGAGCTGAAGCAATGGGACTGACAGGAAAGTGTTCCGTTACTGGCATTTTCTCACACATTTCCACTAAAGTTGTGTTGGGATGTGTGCTATTACTTTTGGTAAAATAGTATTCAGTACTTTTTAAATAATTTGTATTTCAGTGTTTTTGGGTCAAAAAATGGCAGTTGGAGGAGTA
>JAUMTR010000008.1:19087963-19119267 GCA_032270685.1 Microctenopoma stevenorrisi
ACTTTTTACAGTTGTCAACTTTTTGACTTTGTCAACTTTCATCTTTGTAAATACTCTGTGAATCCTGCTCTCTGGTCAGGGTGATTGGTCTAAGGTTCAGCGGCGCAAGGTGGCAGGCACCTTCAAAGTTTCCCCAGGAATTTTCTAGTCTAATTAATACTGTATTTATTTTGGATTCCTTTTTTATTTGTTTTAGTATTCCACGCAATATGGTAAGCCTGCCTTTATTATTGTTTGTCATCCTTTTTTTTTTTTTTTTTCTTGTTGTTTGTTTGTCATTCTAAATCATCAGAAAGCATTTTATAATACATGAACCTAAATGAAATGAGCTGTACGTAAAAGGTTTCTGCAGAAGGGCTAATGCCTTTCAGCCTGTTGGCAGCTATGTGACTGAAGCCAGCCATAGACACAAAGCAAACCACCTGCATCCAGTTAAAAAATAAATATCATGGTGATGGGGAAAGAGAATATTAAATTTGTAGAATGTCAAAAGTTTCTCCCGTTGTTGCAGATTATAATGTCTTATGTGTACAAAGGACAGTGAGATTGCATGAATCTTTCAGTCAGAAACTGGAAAGGTAATGACCATAACTAATCTCAGGAACACACGGGTGCGGAAAAAATGTCATCTGCATAGCATGAATTTGTGTCTCTCCACTGATCAACATGGGTCTGGGGAAGGCAGTCATGTCAGAGGCAGAGAAACAAACTGAATTCCTGTTGCCCCGAGATCGCACACAATGACTGCTCCAGAGTCGTACTAAATTCTCATTATACCATGTCTCTGATAGGCCATCGTTTCATACTGTACATGTGAGCAACAATTCCTGTCAACAAATTAAAGAAACATTCTCTTTGACAGGGATAGTTTCTTAGTCCCTCTTTTATTGGTATTACTATTTATTCGTGAATATCACATTATTTTTATAATTTTTTGTGTTGCATTTTGTTTTGTGGACGTGCGTTGTGTGAAAAAATTCCTCCAAAAAAGAGACAGAAAGCCATTTTTCTGATGTCGCATCCTATCAGCAAATTGACATTTTTCGCTCCATTCTAGTATCCCCAGGAACAGGATGAGTCAGCATGTTTGACATTCAGTGCCAAGAGAGCAGGTAGTGTGTCTGGTCTCTCTGCAGAAAAAGAACATTAAGACCTTAGATGTCAGTGAGGTAAATGTCCAGTAGCATATATGACTTTATTGCATTAGACTAGAATTCACTGACCAGATCTTTCTTTAACCATTATTTATTTTCCATAACCAAAATTATTCCCGAAACTTTGCGGTATTGTTCACACATCACTCTGTCTTACTCAGAGAATCATACATACAAGACACAGTCATTTGTAAATTCCTCCGTTCATGGTGCATGAGGAGCATCTTCTCTTTGAAACGTGTCCCTGGACAAGAAACCGAACCCAGGCTCCTTTAAGGGGCAGCCTGCCCACAAGGATTTCCCCAGAGGGGTTAATAAAGTATCAGTTAATATTTGATTATGCTGAAGAAGGGACAAAATCACTGCACTGATCAGAAAAACAACTTTAAAGATCTTTTCCGTCTTATTATGATCATCAGTATATTCGGTCACGAAACCGAATTCCTTGTTTGAGCACTGGTTAACACTACAAAAAGTGGTCTCCTTAAAGGATCTGTGCCTTATATTTATCAGTCAGGCAGGTGTCTGGGCGCAACACACACGTCAGAGCCAGATGATTATCAATAACACTTTACAGAAAGGAAAAGCCCACACGTCCCACAGCAGAGACAGATACACGTTAGTGAAAGGTGACCTTGAGTCAGAGGACTAAAGCAGCTTCATTTGTTTGAAAGGACCAAAAAGGTTGTCCTCTCTGCACTTATTTGATTGGATTGTCAATGGCAGGATGAGAGTTTTTCTGCCACACGTCGCTGCCTCGCATGCATACGAATGCGCTTTGGAGCAGGTGATGGTCCTAAGGGGAAACTGTTCATTATTCCACAAACTCCTCTCACTAATCTGTGCTTAAGAACTCTTCTGTTCTCTCTCTTTATTTTTTCCTTCAGCATCATTTGCTCTCAACACCCAATCTGGCCGTGGCCTTTCTCTAAAGGACAGCTGAGCGTGCAGTAGACTTTATCTGACTTCCTTTTCATGTGACCTTTGAAGAAAAAAAAGTAGCTATTATTTTACCCTGGGGTTGTGTAACGCGCACCAACATACCTACAGTAATATCTCACGTTATCGCAGCTGATTGTATTTTTAGAACGGTGGCCCATGAAAGAGGGCAAAAAGCAAACAGGAAAATAACCAGAAGGCGTATGCTGGATTATACTTAGGTTGAAGCATAATAACACCACTCATATGTCAGAGGAACATATTTTGGGTTTAAGAGAGGCACAAAAACATCAGACACAGCATGCCAAGCCATGTGTTGGCAGCTGATGCTGGAGAGTGATTGCCGTCCCAAAAAACCTGTGACAACATGACAATGGATTGATTTTTGTACGTTTAACACCCGTTGCTGGGAAACTTCCCTCATAACTTTGCAAAATCCACACTCACAATTTCCAATTATAAACTTAGAGCACAAGATGCATGAGTGCTGTCTGGCCCTAGTGTTTACACAAAAATGGGAAGAAGAAAAATATGCTTCCTGCTTTAACTATGTGAAACAATTTGCTGAAAGAAATTGAATTAACCTGGTTTTACTGACTGAATTTAGGGTCACTGTGTGCATTGCTGTTTAGTTGTGCAGTATGCTCTTAGCATACTGATAAAAAAACTCTCTAAACTCAACTCAATTGCCAGAAATTGTTTAGCAATTCATGCACCCAGTGGTATTGGTGGTGCAAAAACGTAGGGAGGGAACATTCAGTCTTTACATGAAGCCGATCCCTCATGCACACTCACTATACAAACACAATCATAGACTAATTTACAGAATTATGCAGTGTAAATGCTAATGGTTAATTTTCTGGGTTGAAAAGTGCAATAGAACTGTATCACACATTTGTGTTAATGCTGTCTTCTAAATAACTGAAACTGTGACTTGTGAGAGTAATATGCAAGCAAAGAGGTTTTCTAATGACAAAATTGCAAACAAATGAAAGTTTAATTAAATTCCACTGAGAATGCCACATGAGAATGGGAATGGACATTAAAGTGGTAGTGACAGAAAAATTATTTTCATTTAAAATAAAATGCCTGATGTTAAAAAGCAACTTCATTAGCATCAACACAGAAATATTTAACCGTTCTTGATTAATAGTTTACCGGTGAAGTGAGTTCAAA
Source organism: Microctenopoma stevenorrisi (assembly GCA_032270685.1). Classification (NCBI taxonomy): domain Eukaryota; kingdom Metazoa; phylum Chordata; class Actinopteri; order Anabantiformes; family Anabantidae; genus Microctenopoma; species Microctenopoma stevenorrisi. The sequence continues at coordinate 19,091,233 of JAUMTR010000008.1, forward strand.
GTTTGTTTTGTCTGAAACTTCCATCTTGACCAGATGTCTTCAAGAAAGAGGTTTATACTGTGCCTGGTTAAATAAAGGTTAAAGAAAATGATTTCAAAATGAGTAATCCAGATCAATTACAGTATTTTGACCTGATTTCAGACTGTGCTCAGTTGGTTTATGCTTTACAGTACATGCTAGCATAATATTTTGTTCATAGTGCTGCTGGAGATCCACAAACATAACCGTTTACTTCCCATAATGCATCAGAAGACCTTTCTGCCTGGTAAATGTAGATGTCTGTATCACTTGATAATCTAATAATAAAGATAATGTATAGCTGAGATGAACGAAGTTCTAAAATCACAGCACGTGGTGTAAAACAAGGAGAAAAAGAAGACGTGGTGATATTATTTTTTGGTTAGGCGCTGTTTTGCAATTCAGTTTTCAGATGCACTCTAACCCAACAATGTCCACCAGCACTATGAACATGAATTCGCTTTCATTATCACAAAGCAGCACAAGGTTCAATACCAGTATAGGCCATATTGGAAGTTTTTTTGTGACTACATTTATATTCAAAAACAGTAATTGTCACTATTCCAATATTAAAAGTTATAAAAAACGTTTTTGGGTGATTGATACTGCGCCTTCTCCAGTGTTGTACACTGTGTAACTATGTATGTGACCTTGTTCTTCTTCTGTTATTCTTAAAACAGTGCATTTGTAAGTAAAAATCTATTTCTGAGAAACCCACAGGATTCTTTATATCATCGTATCTATCTGTCTAGAACAAGGTGTGTGTGTGTGTGTGTGTGTGTCTCATCTCAGACTGGTGCAGTAACCAATGAAACCGGGCAGTGGACAAATCCCAGCTGTAAAGGACTGTGGAGAGAGTCATACGGGATTCCTACAGGGAGAAAAGCCCAAATAAATAACTACACAAACGAAAAACTGCGACTGATGATATTTGCAGGGAACTTTTTTGAGCGCTTGAAACTGCGCCTCCTCCAGCGGGTGGTGCCCTAGGCGCCCGCCTAGTATGCCTATGCCAAGAGACGGCTCTTTAATCTTTTCCTGTGAGGCTCTTTTGTGAAGCGGTTCAGTATTTAACATCTGAATTTGCATTCTCTATGACAAAAAACTGCTTGTCCTACTGACTGCAAACAAAACACAGGCACAGTTTTTGTTTACATTTCCTGGTTCTGGAGCTGGAAACTGACCCAAGGTCCTCCTATACTTTGTATTGGAGGGAGTTCCAGTGCACATGCACCAGCTCAGTTATATCTTAGGTCTATGGCAAATACACAAGACTGTTCGGTCGCAGTAAATGACCTATTTTTATACTACACTTGAATGCAGATTATATACAGTACTCATGATGGTCTGTACAATATATAGATTGTTTATTTAAATCTAAATGTTTATGTGAGGTAGAAATGAAAGTGTGTAGTGTTTAGCATACTTGTTCCTGTACATACATTCTGCTGATTCAACTGTAATATTTAAAAGGTTCTGATGGTCAGACTGGTGTCAGGTTACCATTACCTTAATCAATTTAGTTTTCTTTCCAGAAATGGAAATATAGGAAAGAAAAGTTTGGAACTTGAGGTTCATAAATTTGATCTAGTTCATTCTTAAGCTGCTTCTTGTTTCCAGTCCTTCCATGCAAGTGGCAGTTCAGTCAGATAACAACCAAAACATTCAGTTACCTAAGCTAGATTTAAATGAAATTGATCTGACATATATGCCCAGTTTAATTCCTTAAAACTATTTAAAACAGAGCCTCTGACTCAAACCAACAAAAAACTGCTGCATTTGATTCACACTCTGTCAGAACTAACATAAGTATAGCTTTGGTCCTAACAGTAATATCATTTCGGCAGTAAAGTGCCAATAGGTCTACTCAGGCTTTGCGAACAGGCCTTCAGTGACGCAGCCTTGTAATGTACTCCCTGTTTGGAATGGACTGGAGCAGCCGTAGGACTTGGCCTGAGATAAAGACGAGTAATCATCTTTGGCCAATGAGTGAGCCATGCTGTGTCCACTTCCACTCTAGTGGTCCCATTCTGCACACCAACAAATGCGCAGCACGCAGTCATCGCTCCGGTTGAGGATGTTTTCTGGAAGTCCCTCTGGAAGTGTCTGAAAACTCAGTGTCTGGGTTGAGGCGAGAAGCTCCCAGGGGAAGCTGGTGCTGTCCTGGGCACTGGCATTTGGAAAATGTCGTTCTTCCTGTGTGGTTTCTAGGGGGGGCTTCCTGGCCCTGGCTGCAGGATCACAACAGATGGCCAACTGGACATCCACGATGCGGCCTTCTGGTGCAATCCTCATGCCACATATGCTTCACCCTGCAGCTATGACTTCCTGGAGATTGCTTTCTCACAGTCCCTCACAGCCATCACCATGGCTACACAATCCTAATTGTGGCAAACAGACCTCAGCACACACACACACACACACCATCATTACAAGCCTCTTGAAGCTTGAAATCACCATACGAGAGGGACTCCAAAGCCACTGTTGGGTATTCTTTTATCAGCCTAACAAGTAGTGGTAATTCTGGACAGTGGGAAACAGCCATTGCTTTCTCTTAATATTCAGATGTCACATCATGAAGCCAAATTGTTGGAACTAGACGATAAGATGCGACTCAGTCAAGCCTCAACAAAAGCTGACTCTTGAGTGAATGGATTTAATTCTCTGGTTATGACAAGATAATCAAAGGCATTTCTAAATACAATGTCGAGCACTCATCTGGTCATGCTCCGGGAGACAATCATGCTGCTTAGGCTGGTTGATAAGCTTAGGGCTAATCTGGAGAATACTTTGAAAGCAAACACAATTGATTATATTGCAATCAGATTGGCTCAACAGAGTGTGGTGGTGAATGAGGTACACAGGCAGGTGGATGAATTATTGGAAAATACACATGAAAAAGGGCTTTGAAGAATGAAATAGCTGTTAGAGATTATCTCAGCGTGAATGCTAATTGATAGTTTATAAGCTTTAAATGATATGTTCATTGTTTTAGTAATTACTGACCGAATGAAACAGTTTCCTTGTCCTTTAAAGTAACCTTTTAGCAATGCATTTTCTGTTGTTTTTCTCCGTCAGCTCTCACATAACACCTGACATTTCGCTCAGAGCAGCATTGCTGAAGGTGAGCAGTGCCAAAATGCGAACAACTCGGATGCAGCTAACTTATCACCTACATGCTTTACAGTTCTCATTTTTTAGATCCTCATCTCTCCAGGTGACTTTTTTATGGAGACAACAGAGAGACTGAAAACGGTAATAAAGCTGCCTTAAGTGTGTTTAAGTAATTAGGGCATATGAGTTTTGAAAAAAATCGGACTTCTCTGCCGTTATAGGTGAAATCAGCTCTCTAATTAGCATAACAACAGACATCAGCAAAGTGAAGTGGTTAAATGAAAGAGAATAAAAAAAGGTAATCATCTTGCTATTAAAAATGATTTCTTCTAAAATCCCACAGAACCTAAAATTAACATGGTTCTAAATGACTCAACTCTCAGATTTGACTGTTTACTGAAGTCATGCACATTCATGCCAGGAGGAAAAGCTATTATTGTTACTTATTGTGATTTTTACTTTAGAGTACACACAGCACCATAGTACCAATGATGCTATGCACATTTTACTGTTGTTTGACTTTATTTATTTGAAAAATATAATTAAATTAATGCCACTGAAACACTTTTTTGTCTTGCTGACGTTTCAAATGTGTTTATTTAATCAGATAAGGTCCAGTCGATTATTGAGTAACTGTCATTAAACAAAGCAAGTTGTTCTGATCAAAAAATAGCAGAACATTTGAAATATGCAAGTGCTAGAGTTTCAGTTTTCATTGCTGCGTGCTTTACTGGCTTATTAATCCATGGCATATTACCTGATTCAATGATGTCAGTATTCAAAGAATTGGAGCAAATTATTTAGAATAGGCTATTAGGATATATAACTACTTACTACTACTACTTATATATATATATATAACTACTTACTTACTTACTAACTACTTTGCATCATGTATGCGAGTTAATGCAGATGGAACAGGAGAATATCAGGAACCTTCTTAGGATGAATAAGAATCACACTCGGCTGGACCTCGTAGCCTGTCTCTTTAATGTTTAATTTTAAGTTTAATGTCAGCACATAAGTGTGCAATGACATTACACAAACTTCACATGTACAACATCTCACGTCCTCATCTTTATATTTTGGTCAGACACACGAGTAATTACAAAGAGACAACAGAGACACAGCAGCTCATTATCTACATTCTGCTGTTCTATCATTCTGTTCTCTAGGGAGAGTAAACCATGGCATCTCTGTGCCCTTGCCAATACTTTGTGGAACAAACAAAGTTGTGAAGCAGAACCAGGAACTAATTTCATTAGCGGCTGCCATTTGTGACTGATTACGGGCTGTTCTCAGTGGCTGGCAAGCAGGTCCAAAGTTCTGGGAGGTTAATAAGCAGTAACAATCAATTACTTAACAAATCTGATATGATCAATGGGGTTTCCAATCTGGGAGACAGCAAGATGAGCTCTCGAATACAATAAAACCTCAAACTTGCTGAATGTTCGCTCCAGCAGCAATGATCTGCAGCGAAACTTTATACAAAAGCTCAGATGTTTCGCATCAGCAAAACAGAGAAGGAAAGAAAGTCATAATAAAATCCCCTTTGGTTCAGACTAGCAGAGTCCCGTCACGACAGTACACAACACACATGGAGAATATAAGAGTCCAATAAATAAAGGAGCAAAGAGGAATTCCATTTCACAGGGAATTAGGGCTAAATCAATGATCAGGAGCATTTTAAAACAAAACTCCCAGTAGAGCATCAGTATTGTCAAAAAAGAGGATACTGGACCAACAGCAACCTAATTAGTATAATATCAGCTATCAGTAGGCCTCCCTTGTATTACTGCGCATCTCTATCCACATCAGGACTGATTATTCTAATGATGTCTAAACCTTTGTCCGGCCATTATTCACACATCACAGAGCCTGGCCTTGTTATTTCTGATGGCAAGGCTCCTTGTCTCCCTGAATCCACAAATTAAAAACAGAAAAGGCTTCTTTACCTTTCCTCCCTGTCCTTACTAAAAGGTCTCAGTTGCCATGCAGCATTCCAGTCACTCACTGGCTATTAGTTGATCTGCAGTGCTAATTTGCACCATCATTTTCTGACTGGCAGGACGGAAATGTCTACATTCCTAAAATGTCTTTTGTGCCATAACAAGGCTAAATGTCTGAAGCCATGCTAGAGGCTACAAGGCTTATTAACAGTGCAGTTCTACAGCAATGTCCAAAATATAATGGACAACTTTATTCAAAGAGTGCCTGGTGCCACAGGAAAGGGCCCTGGGCTTCTTCTTACCGGTAGGAGAAATGTACTCTTTTTTTGTTGCAATGTAGATATTTTGGCCTGAGGTCCTAGAGGGAAGCTCGCGGATTGTCCAAAATAGGTTTACACTCCAGCAAACATGAATAGTGCTCAGTACAAGTCATTAAATGTTGATGCTACTTGTGTAAAAATATCAAAAATAATTTTAGCAACCTACTGTTCTCTAAATTTGATTGGTAATTACTGTTGACTTTGATTTTGCAGCATGCATATGCAGGCATGCAGCACATGACCTTGTTGGAGATATAGCTATTCAACCATTGACCAATCACTGAGATCTTCAGAAGATTTATCCATAACATCCTTTTCTGCAAGGTTATCCAATGGTTTTGATACGTATCTATGGAGGAGCATAATTTCAGCGAAATTCCTTCTGTAAACCTGCGTACCAAGCACAGCTGACTAGTTGATCAGCCAGACACGTGGAATGTATATATTTACATATACTCTACCACTCAAAGGTTTGGACACACATAAAACATAAATAAATCAGAAATACAGTGTAGACATTCTAAATATGTTAAATGACTAATGTGGCAGGAATGAGATGTTTTTAAAGGAATATTTACACATACAGATAATGATACATATTCTTGTATGAAAAATATGGTAAATGCTACGTGTGTCCAAAGGTTTGGCTGGCATTGGATATTTTCAAAGACCACATTTACATATTAAATTTTAATGTAATAAAAAATAAAAATAAAATTTTCAGATTCGTTAAAATATAGGGCTTTGCTTAAAAGTAGGGCTGGGCATGTTAACGCCAATAAATATCTTATTGTGTGTTAAGGCACATGTGTATTCATACTCAATTGTACACACATATGTGTGTGTATATATATATGTATTACTAATACTATACTGTACTAATTCAGTTCGACTATATTTTATTTTGAACAACTCCTTGAGATTATTGTGTGAGATAAGGGCAGGCCATGAAATTCCTTTGTCTCTGTATGTGACCCAATATGTCAGAACTATTCATTCAGACCAGGAATATTAGATGTTGCGTTTGGCCTTCCAGGTTCCCATTTTTTTAGATCCGCCAAATCAGACACACACTGAACCCTTTGAATGTATCCCTCCCACTCAGCCCTTTTATGAAAGTATATTGCTCCCTCCAGAATCCAAGCAGCTGGTATTAAAATTGGTGAACTGCTTTTTCCAACCCTCTTCTCTCTGACAGAACTAGGAGGCATGGGCCAGCGACTTGATCGCACAGATACCAGGGACGAGGCGGTCTTGCATTCACTGTAGCATAAACACGTTACAGGATGATCCAAAGTGAGGTAATGCAGCTGATTACGACTAACTGACTAACAATTTAATAATGGTATTTATGTCAACTAAGGCCTTAAAAATATGTATGAATTAATGTTTATAGTAATCCTTGTTAGCCCTACCTAATGTAATAATAACTATTACCTGATAGTTGAGCAATAAACCAAACACTAAATAACAATAAGTGTCAGTACACAAATGTCTCTTCTTGAAATGTATTTTTGGCTTACATGCTAATTCAGGTGTCAAGTAACAAATGGTTGATGGATATGGTATTTAACATGTATACCATGTTCATAACAGTGTGTTATTAATGCTTACTTCATACTCAATTGTATGATTTTTTTTTGGTAAAGGTCAAGAGCAGTGGAGACACGTCTCTTCATGTAGACATTACGTGTTACGTGTTGGTTCCATACATAAATCCCTGTAGAGAGCAATAAGCCTCACGTAACTGTACTTCATCAATTCATCATTTATTACGGCTCTTTGTGACTCTTATTGTACGGTGTGAACATGTTTCTCTTAAGTAACACTTTAAAATGATTGGTTAGTTACTTAACCATCACTTTAATTGCAAAGAACAAAACATGTGAACCTTTAGTACCATTAAAATTCGGATTAGGATTTATTCAATGCTCTTCATAACCCTTGAAAACAGGCATTCCTTGTGTAAAATTTACAAAATGCAGCAAATACTTAACCACAGATACCAATAAGCAACTGCTCTCCGTTACATTACAAATATTACACATGCAGATATTAAACATTAGTGAAATATTTGCAGGTGCTGTGGCTGTGTAGTGGCCTCACAGTGTCTACTTGTGTATTTTCCTTGCGCAACTATTAGTTAATAATTATTAATTAGTTAACAATAATTATTAAATTGAGTAGGACTGATAAGGGTTTTATTAACATTAAATATATATTATGTATAAATTGACATAAATTGCATTATTAAATGGTTAAATTAATGGACCCTTATTGTATAAGTCTTACCCTAAAGCCTACTCAATGAAAATACAGTCCAATCGTAACTCGGACATCCTGGGATGCTCTAAAGTTATTCTTAATTGTATTACTTCTTTCTTAATTATGTGCAGTTTGCCTTATATCATAGAATGGTTTTGGACAAGAAGTTTGTCCTTGATATACTTGGGTTCACTGCATGTTGTTATTGCATAACATGTGGCAAATAAAGAATCTTGAACATTCATATTAAGACTTCTTCTTTGGGTCACTCCCCATGGTATGCCAACCTCAAATCACCTTGTAAATGTAGGCACTACACCTCCAGGCTAAGCATGATGAGAATGGGACAAATTAGAGATTTCTCATCAGTGAGTCAAAGTGGATGCTTGTGCCAAATCTCACAAATGAACCCAACGTTGATGGTGCAATTGTAGTATATGTTATTGCTGAACACAGGAGATCATATTCCAGATGTCCATATGCAACTTGGACACACATGAATATGGATAGGTGTCCAGGCATGATCGATGATGCGTTTTCGCCACTGGGCTTCTCTGAACCTCATCACCATCATCAAGAAGGATTTATTGCTAAATGTAGATTCACTTACTAATTAAATCAGTTCCACAATTTGGCAAGTAAGAAACTACTATCATGGGAACGAGAAGGAATGAAATTAGTTTTAAATAGACTTTAACCACTGTAGGCACCTCAATACTGCTTTTAGACTAAGTTGAATAAAATCCAAACCTTTCCACTTTCATCTCAGGTATCTGTGCAGAAAGAAGATTCATTTGGTGGGATTGAACTACAATGTTCACACATTCGTCAATACTGAAAATACAAAAAGAAAATTGTTCTTTCTGGCTCAACTGGCCAGTGACAGTTACAAATCAGAGTATGTGACAGGGTCATTACCGTGAACTCTGCCCTGCAGGAAAACACTGTACACATTACTGCTAGATACGCAGCACCAGGAGAAAGTTTGCTTATACCTGTGTGTGTGATGGCCAGTGGATAGCAGAGTTCTTCTTAATCACACAATCCTGAGCAAAAAGCAAATTGTCAACATGGCGCGACTTCGCCAAAGGATGACTACTTGTTTATACAAACGCGGCAGCAGATGGCAGCTCTGAATACGAGCCATATGCAAACATCATTCACAAATGCAAAGGGGGTTGGAGCTGGTGTTATGCTGACGCTGCAGAATGTCTGGGTGTGTCACTGCACGCAGAGATAGAAGTGCTTTCAACCAGATGAGCCCATTAACAGTCACCTTGCTTTACCTGACACGTACCACGATGGCTGTTGTGAGTTTTTGGGTGTACAACCATGGCGTGAGATGTCATAAAAAAGTTTGAGTATTGATGGAAGGCCTTCCCAGGTGCTGGAGGGGAGATGACTTAGACTTGAGGATATACCATCTATCTACTTCCACTAGCACAGATAGCATAGCTGGAACAGTTACAAAACAGGTCCACAGAACAAGTCTCCCTCATAGGAGTGTTTCCTTTCAGCCTCTAACAGTTACAGAGTCCAGTTTCTGGTGGACTCGTGGCTGGTTAGCTATGACGACAAGTAGCGCAGCCATCGCTATCACACGCACACGACTATCCGTGGCATTGAATTTATACTTGTTAGAGTGGCCCTCGGTCCCCGCAACTGGTATGTCATCAAACCGTATGTTGCCCTGAGAACCCAACTCACAAAAGCAGATGCACAATATAAAACGGTATATATGTATCACACACACACACACACACACACACACACACACACACACTACACTACATGCCTGAAGGAAACCATACTGGAAGCCAACAAGGTGTACACGTCTGTGCTTTATCAGTTTATAGCACAAACAAGAACCCTAATTGATTTTGCTGGCAGTAGAACAAGCTGTAAACACTCGCACCTGCTAATTCCTACAGTCCTGCATACTCACTGCCCTCGACACTTCCAGCACGTGCTGAAATGTAACCTGTTCCTCGTCTTCTTATGTGCGTCCTTCATTCATCCATCCAGTATCTCTAGATCATACTCCTGTTTCCTGTTGAGACTCACATCAACATTTTGTGGCCCATAATCTCAATAAGATGAAAGAAAAGCGACAGTGACAGGAAAGCAATCTAGTGTCCAGGGAGGCCAGATGAGGAATGAGTCACTAACCATTCAAAGTCAATCGCTTGAAGTTGTGAGCTTCTGCTTTAAATGTGGCCGTAGCTGTACAAAAATCTCAACAGGCCAGTGAGGGTTATGTGATAAGATTAAGTGGTTTGTGTTAGGTGTTAAATGTTATATGCAGGCTGTTCACACCCTTGGACACTTGTCCCAGCTCCTCACCTCTGGTCATCACTAAAGAACTGTACACCAAAATGACCAGAAACATGTTCCACATGGCATCCATTAAATGATCATTGTCTCTGTGCAGTAACTGTGAAACCCAATTCATCAACATAGTATTAAAACCAAACTGTGTTTATCAAATTACATATTAACTACGTATTGTACACACCTTCATGTCTGCACATAAAGTAAATTCTGCAGGTTGGATATCCATAATGTCATTTTTATATTATAGTATACACTCAACGGCCACTTTATTAGACACACCTTGCTAGTACCAAGTTGGACCCCTTTTGCCTTCAGAACTGCCCTAATCCTTCGTGGCATAGAATCAACAAGGTACTGGACACATTCCTCAGAGATCTTGGTCCATATTGACATAATAGCATAAACGCAGTTGCTGTAGATTTGTCGGCAGCACATCCATGATGTGAATCTCCTGTTCCATTCGAGCTTAATGACATGATGCATTATCCTGCTGGAAGTAGCCATCAGGAGATGGGTACACTGTGGTCAGGAAGGGATGGACACGGTCAGCAACAACACTCAGGTAGGCTGTGGCATTGCAGCGATGATCAATTAGTGCTAAGTGTGTCAAGAAAATGTCTCCCACAGCATCATGCCACCACCACCACCCTGAACCTTTGATACAAGGCAGGATGGATCCATGCTTTTATGTTGCTGACCCCAAATTCTGACCCTACAATCCGAATGTCGCAGCAGAAATCGAGACTAAACAGACCAGGCAACATTTTTCCTTCTTCTATCGTCTAATTTTGGACCATTCTCTGTAACCCCTAGAGATGGTTGTACGTGACAATCCCCGAAGATCAGCAGTTTCTGAAATACTCAGACCAGCTCGTCTGGCACCAACAACCATGCCATGTTCAGGGTCACTTAAGTCACCTTTCTTCCCCATTCTGAAGCTCGGTTTGAACTGCAGCGGTTCATCTTGACCATGTCAACATGCCTAAGTGCATTGAGTTGCCACCATGTTATTGGCTCATCAGTAATCCGCATCAACAAGCAGTTGGACAGGTGTGCCTAATAAAGTGGCAGCACACACACACACACACACACACACACACACACACACACATATATACATATAAATTCTTGTATGTTGCTTCAAGCTAAGAATGCAGATTTTGCCCCCACAACAGTTTGTTCATGTCTTAAAGAGCCATACAAACATGAGGCAAGGTTTAAATCACTCTGTGTTCAGTGAACACAGGCTTGCCTGCCTCTGCTGACATGCTTGAATTTATCTGTTTTATGCTGAAGGTTGAGCTGATTGTAACATACATACAAACATCCTATGACACTTCTTTATAGCTCCTCACCTCAGGCTAGATATATGTTCACAGCAGCTATTTGCACATTGAAAACATCTGTGCTTCCTATTTGGCTACAGAAAGCAACGGAGAGACATGCCTGAAGGCCTACCATCCCCCTCATCCCTGCTTCTCATCCACTCCCTCCTCCTCCTCCTTCGGTCTCCTCCTCCTCTCCTGTCTGCGTACGAGACTGCAGCATCCATCAGTAAAGACTGTTAAAATACAGGGTGAAAAAGGAGGGATTCCCCCAGCTTTACCTTCGAATGTAGGGAGTGATGTGGGCTCTGATTCAGCTCTGATGCTCCTGCTCCTCAGCCTTGGCTAACAACATCATATGACCATGCATCACCTGCTTCTGGTTTGTGGTCATATGACCAGATTAGAGCCTGGCAAAGATCTCTGGGATTTGTAGTTGAGGATAGGACAGAATGTAAAATTATGCCTATGTTTTGGTTGGTTTGGTTCCAGCTTTACAGCTTTGAGTTTGTATGTGCTTTATGTGCAGCACATATATAAAACATAGTATTATATTTAAACACACACACATATACATACATACTGACCATATATAACATTGTAAAAATGAAATAATTGAATTCTTTATTTTGTTCTGTCATTTCTATCAATTGTGAATTTTTAAAATTGGGTTTAAATTTTGTCGATTATTAGAAAACTTTGGACACAGTTTTTTTATATGTCACTGAAATATAAAAATAATTATTAAACATTAATATTGTTTTCCAATCGCACAGTATTTTTGCTAATGGAAGTTTATTAAATTATGGGTAAAACTGATCAATAAATCATTTTGCAATGATGGTAACGAAGCTGAAGCATCTTTTCACATGTGTCCTTCTTTGACTGGTAGTGTATTTAAATAAAATTTACAGTTTTTCAGTGTGAGGAAAACAATTATTCTCAACATGATGTCATATCATAATCAGCCTTATCGAACGTTTTGACTATATAGAGGCAGATAGGAGAGTGAACGAACATGGCATGCAATAGAGGAACCCAGTGGTTTAGTGGCATGTGCAATAATTAGGCTTCAATCACAAATGAATTTCATTCAATTTCAAAGTTATTAAATATACTTTACTTTACTTTGCTTGGCAGACGCTTTTATCCAAAGCGACTTACAGGGAGCTAGCGCTGTGTGTCTGGCTCAGGGACACACCTGGTAGGGGATAGACTAGGACTCAGACGGGGTTCGAACCTACGACCTTCTGTATCCCCGTGCAGCGATCCTGCAGATATTTATTATAAATACATGGTAAATTATTTTACGTTTGTCCAGGAGACTGAATTCAACACTAACTTTCATTGCTAGAACTGTGACTTTATTTTCAGTTGAACAGTCTGTTCAATATGAAGTAACACAATTGCAGCATAGAAGTAGAAGCCAAGTGTTAAGATTGAACTTTTTTCCTTTTAGTTGTTAAATTATTTCAAATTTGTGATGGTGATGATGACTTATGATTTATTTATTAATTTTTATGTTTATATGTTTGCAGAAGACAGACGTGTTGAATGCAGATCCACAGAGAAATTAGACACTCAGGCCAGCTTGGCAAAAGGCCTCACGACTCGGCACAGACTAAAGCTGGAGCTTGAGTGAGCCCAGCTGGACAGCGAATCAGAGCCAAATCTGACCGTTCTCGGACCAGATCTGCACCACTCCCTCTCTGCTTCCCGGGGTGCTGTGGCTAGTTGACCACACTCATGTAGCAGCGCTGCTGAATTGCTTTGGCGGTTTCCGTGACATGAAAGTCTATGCCATTCATATTTCACTTTTCCCCTGCTGGACCCATCTTTTAGAGAGTTTTTATGTTACTCACGGGTATAATTTTGTGGACTTATTGCAATAAAAATAATGTGCTTTGTTGATTTATGATGTGCTTTAAACGGTCATGAAGACAGAATGGCAACACTTTTTTTCCAGTTAATTTAAATTTACTTCCAAATAATTTCTGAAACGTCAAAGTGGGAATATAGAATTTTTGCTACTAATTTCAGCTAAAACAGATTCCAGCTGGTACAATGTAGCCTGGTAATAATGAAGCATAAATAATTAGTATTTTGTACCAATGTTTACTATAATTTTTACTAAAGGTAAAATAGTTCCATAAAAAAAAGGCAATGTCCTCAACATGGGAGTAAGAACCACCAGGGTTTGAATACTGATAGCACCCACTACGTGGAGTCTGAACTTTGTGCTCCGTGGTCCCATCTCACCGAGGACCCTCGGTCGATAGCCAGATGGGTCCCCAGGAACTGTGAGACCGTAGCAGAGATGTGTGCACACTGCCGAAATGGAACAGTACGCACTGGTAGGTCAACATTGGCGTCACCGTGTCGGTGTCTGTGGTGTCTCCAAGGAGCGGGGTGGCATTCAGGGCCATTGGCCCAGTGGTCCTCACAATCGAAAAAAGAGGAGAAGTCGAACCTGGAGTCAGGCCTTTAGCTGGGCCCAGATCTCACGTGCTGAGGTAGGGCTCAGGGAGACCTGGTTCTCAGACGCAATAATCCATGTGCTTGTACATTTGGTGGTCAGAAAGGGACGGGGTGGATGTAAGTGGTTTGGTTTCGAGGTTGAAGATAGTGGATTGAAAAATAAAACCCTCCCCAGCTCTGGTTGCTGGTCAGTTCATAGTGTCAGTTATATGTACTAAAGCAAGAGAGGTTTCAAACAAAAAGAGTCTTAAATAAAAGAGTGCAACAGGGACATAAAGCTGAACTGAAAATCACTTCAAGCTAAATACAGGGAGGTAAGCAAGGTGTGAAGAGAAGTGAGGAAAAGGGAATAAACACTATGTAAGATGAATGAATTAGGGAGACCTGGGGAGAGGGTGAGTGACAGGGGTGAAGGAGAAAGAACAAGACTCAAATCAACTCACAGCAGTGATGAATGAGCTGCGCAATAGATGAATGACAGGATAACAGAAAAACTGTCAAAAGGAAAGTAGAAAGTGCAGGGGCTCGAATAGTGAGAGGACACCTGGGGACACCTGGGAACAACCGAGTAGCAAGAGAGTGGTGAGAGTGGCGTGGCCAAGGTGAGGGAGGAACAGAGGTATGAATAGAAAGACCCCGAAGGCTCAGAGGACGACATGACTGTGACGAAAGGGTCACCCTGTGCTGCTTTTAGAGGGATCCAGAGAGTTAACCCTATGATTTGAACGTATGCGACACTTCCTGCATACTTTTAGCTAAAACGCGTTTTGTTTTGAAAAGTTGAAGCGGAAGCGCCACGTTTGATTCTTGTCGTTTGACTCAGCGATTAAGATTCTCCTCAGCTCTGTGCTGTTCTCTGTTGTGCCGTTGAACTCTTTGCTGCTTTGAGTGCTCCAGCTCTTTTAAAGCACAAAGTGGGATCTCTCGAGGGGCATCGTGCCCGCAGAGACATCTGCCTCAGTGACACCAAAGTGACCTTCACGCCCTCCTACTGTCTGATCAGAACGGTGCATATGTTGAGAAGAAAAAAGTACAGAGAGTGTGGCCAGCTGTCCTGTCCACAGCAAGACTGATATATCTGGCAGTAGAGCTGTTAATGACATCTTTGGAACTCAGCCAGTCAGTGTTGTTCGTGTCTGTGATGATGGAGGATCCTCTTGTCTCGAGTCTGTCTTCAAACTGTCAGTGTGTGAGACGAGCAGCCTCAGTCTGCCTGAAAAACCGTTTGGCCTGTGACTGGAATTCTGAGATTTGGGGTTGTTTGAAGCAACGTTACCAGCAAAACAATTGGCCACACCTCCTTTAGTGTTATTTTCAAAATTGTACAATACTGAAGACATTAAAACTTACATATTTGGAATCGTGTAGTCAACACCCAGAAAGTGTCTTATATTTTATTATATTTGAGAATGTCCAACCATTCTCTGTTCAGATTAATGAAGCATCTTACTGATTTTCAATTTACATACTGACTTATCAAGAGTTAGTCTGTGACATTTCTCACCTTCTTAATGTGCTTTAGATCATCAGTTGTGTTGTGCAGGGGACGGATGGTGTAGAGTCAAAAGTCCTATTAGTACAAATTCATGGAAATTCATGTTACGACAACAGACAGTAAAAACGGCTTTTTGGTCTGATGACATGGAGGAGAAGGTGTAATGGTGTCACTGTTGGTGAACATCTAACTAGCATGGCGGCCACAGTGTCGTGCCGTCACATTTGATCTGTGCTTAGTGGGACCGTCGTTTGTTTTCCAACAGCACGATGACCCCAGACACACCTCTAGGTTCTGTTAGGAGCTATTTGTCCAAGAAGGAGAGTGATGGAGCGCTGCATCCCCTGACCTCACCTCCACCATCACCTGATCTTAAACGACCTAAAAAGAAGTGTGTGTCCTCAAAGCCAAAGGTGGCTAAGAAAAATTATATTATCAACATTATGATGTTGCTTCCATGATGTCTCATGAAGACGCTACATGCTCCTGCACTCCAGTGTGCAGTTTATATTTATCTAAGTTTAGGTTTTAGGTTTTATTTGACATTGAAATCGGTGCAGTACTCACACACTATACAGTCCTATAGGGAAAAGAGTGAAGAATCATGGCAGCATATGCCCAACGCAAACTGTTTAAGCAGAGAAGAGTAGCGGTGGGGAGCAGCGCAGACAGGAACAGACGGACATTTAACAGCACAGATGCTCCAGACGCTGAACAGTGCATCCAAGGAGCATCAAGGAGGACTGAAAAGGTTCCCGTAGTTAAGGCTGCAAATTCAGCTCAGCACAAATAGTGAGTCTTTAGTTTATGATGTAAAGCAGGGTATAATCAGCCTTAAGGACAACCCTAATACTTCCCTACCCTTAAACAATGCACTTCTGTTGCCTACACCTTATTCTGCATCTGTTTCCCCGGACAACTGTCACCGAGACACAATCTCACCTGGAAGCTGCTCAGTACAACCACTGACCAGCTCTACTGGATCAGCTGGGATTAAGGACTTTACTCTAGGGCATCTCAGTGGAAATAAGTGGTCATTGCTATTTTTTACCTACCTTAGATCAAACGGGTGACCGTCCAAACACAACCCTGCTTCAGGACCACTGTCTGATTACAGTAACCAGTAGCTCTTGCAGTGTATGTTTTGTTCTGCGATTTTTTCACGGTTCAGATTTTATTTGTCACATGCACAGTCACACACTGTTCGATATGCAGTGAAATGCTCAGACGACCGCCAACGACCTTAGAATTGTTAAAGAAGTAATGGGTAGGGCAACTATAAAAGATAAAATACAATCCAGTATTGCAGCGAGAAGGAAGAAAGAACTGTACTGTGACAAGAGAATAAATAACAATCCTTGAAAACTAGAATGATCGTGGTACCATAACTTGTGCAGACTTAGCATGCCTTGATTCATGGTTCTGGTGAAAGGTCTAGAAATATGTGATATGTATGAAAATAAGGATAAGGAAATTAAATCCAGCGGAGGAACGCAGAAGGTGACTTTGACAGGTGCCTGTTCAGCAGACAGCAGTTGTTAAATGTGCTCGTTCTATGATACTGTGATGGAATTACATAATAAAAATACTAATTATAAAATCTGTGAACACATTAAAATGACACTTTTACACAAACCAAATAAAGTGACCTCTTTTTACGTGTGTGTGTGTGTGTGTGTGCGGGCGCAGGGGGTGAGGAAGTACCAGACAACTGCTGGGCCATTGAGAGACTGCGACTTGTAGCCGTTGTTTCTCTGTGGCCAAATCCTGCCTTGTCTGTCTGTGGGAACAGTGATGAGACAGGAAGAGAAACAGCATGAAACTGCCTCCAGATTGAATTATGCATGCCTCCATCTGCTGACAGAGGACAAGTCTGTCAGGCCTTCTCAGTGTCATCACATACACAAAGATACATCCACGGCTCACTTTACTCATGCAGATCCATAGTTCATCAGCCCAGCGCGTCTATAACAAACACAATCACTCAGGTTAACTGTGCCATTCACTTCACTCCTGCTCACCCCGGTGGAATTGGCTGATTTAAGAGCAAACGCGAAGCTTGCATCGGTATTCCCGGCAGGACTGTTACTCCTCACGTACAGTGGATTGAACTTGTACGTCTCCGTGGTACCAGTTAAAAAATTTAAAACTGCCACTTGCTGATATTTTATGCATTGTCATTTTTTTCAACCCGTGCTGGAGAAACTAGGTTGAGAATTAAAGGTAGCTTCGATTCCTGGATCGTAAAATTTACAGTTACTAATGAAAATGTACATCCAGTACACCGCGCCACTACATTATTCATCCAGCTATGCTGAACATTCTAAAATGTCTTTTTATTCATCCAATGCAAGACCTCCTAAATTCCTGTTAGTGATTGACTAGAGCTAGTATTTTCTTTGAGCACAGAAAGAGTAGACAGCTGGATTGACCAACACGTGGTACATTGGGAAACACCACAGACTGAATTCAGCAAAGAAGATGGAGAGTCATAACGATGATCAGGGACAACCCAGGAATCAGCAGCGCACAGGTCTTCCATGACTTACTGGGTTCAGCTGAAACAGCAGTCCTGATATCCTGCAATTCACCACATGAATTCAAGTCTTCTGGAGAAACGTTTTACAGCCAGAGGAGACAGAGGTTGACTGAAAGTGAAGTGTCTTGCAGTGACCCCTTGATGAAGACTTGATATTGAATGCTTTCTGGGTTGAATGGTGGTGGTGGTAGCACCATGCTCTGAGGTTGTTTTTGTAATGTGCCACATCAACTGATCACTCACTTTAACACCGTCAGAAATACAGAATGTAGACGAGGTTTTAAAGGTCTGCAATAGAAGGACTTATCCACTTTACATCTCCTCAAACATTATCAGTCTCAGAACTATAAGTCTTAGCCCAAACTGACACAAAAATATTTTTCATTCGCCAAACTCTGGTATCTGTCCGTCACAAATTTGAACCGTATCCAGAAACATTGGGGACATGCGAGCGGACACAACACAGGTCGGTAATAACTACTTCAGTAGTTTTGTGAAGAAGGGAAATTTCTTGGGAAGCACTCGACTAGTTGCTTTAGTTTTTCACCCTTGATTTCACACAGTTTACCGTTGCAACAAAGAGCTGCGTCGCCACTCCTCTGTGCCCTAGTAACACATAATCTGGTTCTAAAGGAAAAAGCCCTCGGAAGGAAAACTTACCTGTGAGCTTATCACAAAAGGCAACGTGAAATATTTCTTGCACTTTAACTTTGTTTATGATAAAAAGGCAGCAAAAATCTGTCCATGGGTGTCCAAACAGCATACAGTTTAGCACAATGGTACACTGAACTTGTATTGTAAAATATGCTGTATCTGTGTTTTATGTATAATAAAAAATAAGGACTTTATCACTAATGGCTCGATGACCTGTGAACATAGGATCTATATTGAGGTGAGGTCATTCTACACAACTGAGCCTTCTGATGGTGCGGAGTCCCAGCAAACTGTGGCCCGTATTGCATTCTAATCCAGTCGGATCCGTCTTCAGCTTCAGCAACACTCCACACCACCAGATCTTTCTGTCTGTGCTTGGCTTGCTCAGAACTGTGTGAACCTTCAGGGTCACTTGTAAAAGGTAAGGCATCCTGCCCCCGGGGTCTTTTTAAGCATACTTCATCCGTATGATATCTCAGGGTCCTATCTGCTCACAAATGTTTCCTATGACTGATACGTGGATGATGCTCAACTCCTCACGTATTTTGTGGACAAGTGGTGACAGTGTCACAGTAGGGCAGACAGCAGTTGTTTGATTGTCAATGAACCCCAGGGTTGATGGTTTAATGTCCAGTCCCTCCCCATTTCCTGGCCGCATTGTGATAAAAAAACGAATAAATAAATAGTATAAATTTAACCAACACTACAAAAAAGCTTTGACTCTCCAGGGAGCGCAGAAAGAATTTCCCCCAGTGGGAATCAAAAAGTATAAATGATTATTATTCATCTTAATATTACGTCTGCTAGAATGGGAGAAAGGCGTCTTCAGGTCAATCCCCGCCCGTCAGGACTTCTGGTCTTGGTTGCCAGCTGCACTTTGTTGACCCCTCACTTGGTAAAGCACTTAGCTAAAGATTCTTAACCAGCTGAACGCTGAAGACCTAAACACCAGAGGAGCAAGCAACAGAAGATGGAAGTCTTCTGTTGCTTATGTACCTCTATTCTCAGAATAAGGTGAATAGGGTTACAGGAGTTAGGCGGCTCAGGGTCACCTTAGGACACAATCCCTTCAGATCAACATGCAACTTCAGCGATGAAGCTTAATCTGCTCTCGTCATTTTAACCTCATAACACATTAGACGGTTGTCAGTAGGGAAGGACAGGCGAGGAGAAGCAGTGAGAACAACCCACCACTGATCCGTCGTATGCACCAGGCAGACAGAGGTGAAGGGCAGACGTTGCGGTTTCCTCTGTCCTTCCCAGACACTGGGGATAACGAGGGGGTAGACCCCATTACCAGGCTCTCCTCATCTCAAGGTCTCTTCTGATTCAGTGTGTGACAGCGGGCTGCAGCAAATCAATACACAAATCACAGGAAACCCAGCAAGATGAATGGAGTGCAGACAAGGATGTGAAGCTGGATTTTTTAAGACACTCCCCAAAGCCTCGGCAAGTGGCATTTAAATCAGGAGGCCCGAGCAAGAGTGGAAGCGTCAGTGTTTGATAGTTGAAACATCATTAGGTCTTTAGAATTCAATGGCAACACTGGGCTGAAATAACACTTACAGCGTTTTATCAAAGCTCCTTTTGGCTCATATCAATCGTTCTGGAACATAACCTATCGGCGGCCTCCGTTCGAATGGAGGACATCTCATTCTTTTGCAGCAATTAATTGAGTACATATTTTGGTTTTTCACATGTAGCTTGTTTTTCACTCGTCACTATTAAGATCTTTTTCATCAAATAGATCTCAAAGGTTTCCTAAATGTGTTATGGCCACAAGGAATGCCACGTAGCATGAGAGTGTGGGAGGAAATCTATTAGCAGAGAGCAAAACACAGGCTGCTATGCAACTCACTAGGAAATATTTCTTCTTTTCAATCTTATTCTAACAGAATCAAGAAGTTTCCTTTTTCCAATGGCAAGCTGGATGTGAAAAACATGTTTCTGTACTTCACTATTACTATATAGTTCATTCTTTTTAACATAATGCTAATAAATAGCCTCAGGACAGGCTGACTTGTTTTCCCTCGCGGTTTTGGAGCTTTGAATATTCTTCCTGTGACATTTTGCTAGACGGCGACCACAGATTTCTAACAGCCCAGCAGGACAGAAGATTAGCGTAAAGCCATACTGTGCTGAGTTTTTAAAGGTTGTTGCTGATAGTTTACGGGTTTGAAAAATGTATATTGGAAAAGCGTATAATGAGGCTGAGCGACTAAACAGAGCTGAGCGCGGAGACAATTTCAAATACGGCCGCTGGACTCATGCTGTTCATGTTACAGCTTTTTCCTCAGAGCTGTGTTCACCTCCCAAATGATAGGTCTGATCATAAATGTGTGTGTTTGGATGCAAATGTGTACCGACAGCGGTTCAGCAGTTATCACACTCTGTGTCATGTTTGTTCTCTTTACTGATCGGTTTACACAAACGACAGGCTTGTTCATATGATCCTGAGTTTCTAGGAGACCCCGTGCCCCTGGAATGCCACTCAAACTGTAGAAACACCAAGTGTGTGGTCCTGTGTCATGAGTGACGGGTGTAGCCAGTGAGGTTAGAATTTCAAATACTAGGAGTCAGTTAATGGTTACATCTGATTTGCATATCCTCTCGTGTGCCTAACTTTGCCTGTGTCTGCAGCAGTGTACAGCACAGCGAGAGGAGTGAGACTACAGGTTTTAAAATGAAACAAATAAAACCTGGAAAAGAGTCTTTTCCATTATTTCTATTAAGCTTATCCATCCTTAAATCCAGTGAGTGGGACTGAAGGCATCAGATCTAAACAACATTATGATTCTTAGTGACGTTACATAGCGTTAGATAAAAAAAACTGTGTGCACAACTGTGTAGAGCAACCAGCTCAGCTCAGCTGCCTTAACATCCAAATCTTATTGTTTAACTCAGAACACTCACATTTGACTTATTTATTATTAGCATGCTTCTCATGCATGAAATGCTCATAAAGTTTTCATTTGGTACATTTTTAAAAAGTTGGAAAAAAATGAGCTTAGCAATTATTAATGAAGGCAGATGTTTTATTTCTATTTAAGACAATTGAAAGCACCAGCATCTCTGCGTTAAAACACACAGACAGAAGCACTTAAATGCGTACGCACGGACATGTTCGACTTCCCACAGCAAATGTTACCCACATGTCCACATCCCTGCACACACACACACACACACTAATCCCTTTCAGCTAACCGATCAGAAGTAAAACCTTCCTTTGCTCATTTTAAGAACTTGTTTGAGTGATTGATCTGAGTTTCCGCTTGTGGAGTCAGCATCATTTAACAGCTACGAGCCCAATCTACCTGAGCCACACGTTAATCTCTAGGACTAAAGTACAGGCCGTGTGGATTATAATCACAGATTACCAATCCAAACATGTTATAAACCAAAATGACGGTGAGAAACTCAGCAAAAAAACTCAACCAACCATCGCAACCAACACAAAACACAAATCAAACCCCGATCAGTTATATCCACAGGAACATGCAGCATGAGGATTGCTCTCAAGTCGCTCATGTGTTACTGTAGTTTCCAAACTTCAAGTAAACCAGACAAACAAGGTTTCGTTTGAAAGCAGAGACTCTGCTCACAGTGCTACTAAAAGTCACCGAGCCCGCAGCCAAAGAATATCCACAAACAGTAAAGGATGTCTCACCTTTCCTGTGGTCAAAAGTCATATTCCAGCTCGAAACAACACAGCTAATGGTCACGTCAAAGAATCTACATTACGCTACGTTATATTGAAATTAATTTAATCAAAAGTTCCCGGTTGTTTACATGGAGACAAATCAACATGGACACACTCACTTTGTGTTTACGTCCTTCTGGTTCGTCATACGTGTTTCCTAGGTGAACGTGGGTGTTATCACGTGATTCTCCGGACTGTGATTGTCTCCGTCCGCAGTAGCAGCAGTAATGAGCTCGTGCACATTTTCAAAGTAAGTCAGAAACTGTTGTATTTGAGTGGACTGGCTCACCTTAATGATATATTATTGGAATTAAGTTACTGTTCTAGTCTGGTACCTGAGAAAGGTCAAATGGCACATGTTGCACCAAAATGTGCCCAAATGGATAATTTTTTATGTGTTTTTAAAACATCAATACAACTGTTCAGGTTGATGTTTTTAGCATCTACAGTTGCACAGTTACTCATCAGACATTACTGATTCATAGATGGATTGGGCTTTTATTCTATGACTTAGAGCATTTTTAACTAAAAATGTGTTTTTTCCAGGAAGAATTGAAAATGTCTATTTTCGACTTTGTTCCAGGTGCATTTCCTCTATAATTATTACCCATTAATTGGCTTCTGACACTTGGATAATACCCTCCTAGCTTTATTTTGAGTGCCCATGATCATATACAGCTCCTGTAGCTGTAATGGTTTACTTAGCTTTATTAAGGATGTGTCATTTGAGACAGCAAGCAGTGAAAATAGGCCTGGTGACGAAGAGGCAAAGTTAAGTTTAATTTCAGCATTAAACTTTTATTAATAGAGGGGTGGATGTTGGCCACATCATCCTGCATGTATTTGTTCTTGTTTATTGTGCTTTTATAGTTTTATTTTTATATTTTGTTGGTGCGATTTATGTTGGTGGGCCTTCTAATCTTTCTGTAATGAGAGCGGCTGTATTCGTGGCAAAACAATTTCCCTCTGGGATTAATAAAAGTGTCTTGAATCTTGAATGAATGATGTTGGGCTCAGGCAAGTTAGGGAAGTGTCATGTTTTGGTTTATATTTGGTAGAAAACCTTTAAACATTCTTATGGAAAAGACTCTTCTAGTTGAACTATAATAACAGAACAGCAACTATTTTCACTTCCTTCCTCTGCATGATTAGAAATATGGAAATGCTGAAAAAGGTATGACTCCAGAATTATGGTCAATTTAATTGTAAGCTACTGTACGTTTCTGAGAAAGTGTGGCACACTTATAGGCAATGGCACATAAATTGCTTGCATACATTCTTTACTTTACTTTACTTTGCTTTGCTTGGCAGACGCTTTTATCCAAAGCGACTTACAGGGAGCTAGCGCTGGGTGTCTGGCTCAGAGACACACCTGGTAGGAGATGGATTAGGAGTCAGACAGGGTTCGAACCCACAACCTTCTGCATCCCAGTCTAACGCTTAACCCATTGAGCTACCAGGCCACATTCTGTCCACACACCTTAATCATGGCCTTTATTTCTGAATGACTGAGTCAACCTTGAGTGCTGAGTAGTAGTACATTCAAATTTTAATTTTAATTAAAATATATTTTTGTTAGTTAATTAGGATTTTCAAACATATAGGCAACACCTTGACAGTTGAAATCCTTTAAACTGTGAGGAAGCAGCTGAGTGTGGGAGTCACCTTGTGGCCTCACCCCATTTGTCGTTGTAAATACTAACTACACTTACTGACTCACCGGTGATGCCAGTTCCTCATCAGCGAGCTTCCTAAAAGACCCTCTTGACATGTCTAAACAGTCAAAACATGGCAGCATATAATAGAAATCAATTACAGGTTTGTTTGTTCTGCCTCAATAAACCTTTTGGTTTCACCACAGCAGACATTTTGAGCGGGAAAAGCACAGGTGTAATTACATTAATGATAGTGCGGATCTATTTAAGTGTCCTAATACTAGAGCCTTACAATAGATGGAATGCAGCCATTTTAATGTTACTCTGCATGTCAACAGACCACGTGGTAGTAAGAACCACACTTAGGCCAGTTAACACATACAAAATCTTGCAAACATCACACTAATCATTGAAGTCCTCTCTAAACTGCAGCATACAGGTGTACTCCTCAGAGTCCAAGCGATGCAGAGTAGGGACGGAGAAGACAGTGTGTCTGGCAGCTACATGGCCTCAGCACCAGTTACCTCCGTAAGCATGAAGAAATTTAAAAAAAAAAATAAAATGAATGTGTAGTTGGCAAATCTTTCACTGCTGAAATTTGATGATTAAAATAAATATTAAATAAAACAGATTTAATAACTGGTATCTTACAGGCACACACACAGAAAACATGGAACAATGGAACAATACAACAACAGAATAGATGCCCTTTCATTAAATCTGGTGTTGGACATCTGTCTCACAGAGCTTGGTGAGCTTGGTAGGGATGGACAACGTCCATGTTTTTGGCCGATGAAAATCACTCACACCTTCCCTTATTCCCTACCTCCAAAAAAAGACACTTAAAGCATCTGAAGATAAGAGAGGAAGTATAATTAAACCCTGTCACTCCCTGATGTCACATGTGGTGCTGGCAGCAGGAAGTGATGCCATAGACTTTTAGGGTACACTGACATACTAATCTCTACAGACATCTATGTGTCCTACATGTGACTGTATTCCCTATACAGAATTTATTCCTATGTTGCTAATTTGTCTACGTATTCTCTGATGCATGCTGTTTACGGAGGAGACTTATCAAGCTGAATCTTGAGATTCTATCTTCACCATGACACATAGATGCATCATAGCAGCCTGGAGCCAGAGTGCATGAGCTGCAGTTGCAAAAGTGGCAGTGAATGGCCCTCTCACCATCTGAGAGTCATTTCCTAACGGCATTGTTTGCATGAGTTAGGATGGGATGTTGGGAGAGTGGGGAATTGTTGTTGGATGACACAACGGAGGGAAATGTCTCACCTCAAAAGAACTGTCAACCTGGTTCAATCCAGCGATGTAACAGTATCTGACAACACATTACCAGCTTAGACAGGTGGTACAGGGTGCAGATCAGATGTTCAGAGGAGAGAAGAGACTCTTTGAAATGTATTATTAAAACCACGTGCGACTTGAACATTTACATACCTTATATATTGTTACAAATTAAGGTCAAGGTCAAATTAAAATCCTGTCCTCCTAATATTCATGTGTGGACAGCTGAATACTGTGAAAAGTAAACACCACTAAGTACAGACAGCTGTCCACAGACCGCAGAAGTCGGGTGCATAACACTGATATCAAACGACAACTCGGTCAACAACCTTGTCATCGATACAACAGAAAAAGCTCAAGCGAAAGATTTCACATTGGACTCGAACGTTGGTTTCGTGTAAAATCCTGGGTTACGAGACTAAACTAATCATCTTCCCAAAGAGGAGTTTTAGCTATTCAATAGAAGGTCACCTAACTTTGTCCTTTGCTTGTTTTATAATCACTGCATGTGTCTCATGGTTGGTTGTAATGTTCTGTTGAAGTAAATGACTTTACTGGTATTTTATAAAAAAACAGTGTCTTATTAAGCACAATGCCAAATTATGTAAACATAACATGCCTCTGGGCATGAAAACTATCTGTCTAATTAATTGGCTAGCTGACGAACCATGTAATGCAGATATATTTTAGGGGCGACACTTTCTCTGTTGATAGGGACGTCGTCACAAACCCAGGATCAAGTCATGGTTCCCTCCTGGTCACATGTGTCTCTGGACAAGACACTAAACCCTGAACACTGGCACCTTAAGGGGGCTGCCTGTTCACAAGAACTTTAATTTAATTAAATACGAGTTCAAAATATTAAATCCACATTATTTATATAGCACATTTAGAATCAAATGGAGTTGACCAAAGTGCTGAACAATTTTCAAAAGCAAAGGAAATATCACATTAAAAAGTAAAATCAATAATAATAAAATAAGCAAATACAAACAAAAGACATATATTAAATAAAAAGTTAAAAAAAGATTAAGAACACCCGAAGGTTATAGAGAATAAATTAGTTTTGAATTAGCCTGTAAGACGTCTATGGACGCCGAGTCTTCAAATGAGAAACGAAGACCGTCCCATAGCTTCGGGGCTCCCACGGAAAAAGCATGATCACACTTTCCTGCTCGTCTTAAGGGAATAGTTAAAAGTAATTGATAAGCAGATCTATGACTTCCAGTCATATCATAAAGGCAGAGAAGCTCCGAAATGTACTGGGGAGTTTTAAAAATCTTCCCACTCCCCCAAACCAGTGTGCAACGAGACTACTAAAAGTGTGATTATTATAAAACAGAAATGGTTCCAACCAAACGTTTACACACACACACACATTCATAGAAATAATATTCTGACCACTGACACGTGAAGTGAGGAACACTGGTTTTCTCCTGTTAGTGGGTGGGATATATAAGGGAGCACATGAACATTTTGTCCTAAAAGGCTGATGTCTGAAACAGGACAAATGGGGAAGCATAAGGACATGAGTAAGTTTGAAAAGGGCCAAACTGTAATGGCTGGACAACTGAGTCTAAATCTGCAAAACCACAGTTCCTGTCTGATCAAAAGTGATCCAAGTAAAGTAAGGAAGAGTGGTGAACCAGCAACTGCAGGATGGTTCATGTGTACTGGACAAACAAGTTCTACGGAGGCCCCACCTCGCAGGAGGGCATCCCGGGATGAGTCAGGGCTGTTTTGGCACCAGAATAAACCTGATTTAAGAATCCTCGCTGTCTCTAGTATCACTCTATTCAAGCTGTTCTCCGTCTGAGTGAACGACCCTAACTCCTCGATCGTGCACCTTTCACACATAAAATGTTCTTGCGTCAATCTCCTTTAAGTGTGAGTGTGTGGTAAAGTTCAAAAATCGACTTGAGCACACACTGATGCTTTAGATCCGATCAAAAGTGATCAAACTGCACAAATAGTTTACCCCCCCTTCCAAAAAAAACCCAAAAGGTCAGTTTGAGATACTGAAATGTGGAGGGCAACGCCACACCATAGAGGGTTAAAGTGAATATGGCATTTAACTGGAAGCCAGTGCAGTGACATTAGAACAGGGGTAACTGGTAATGGGCCAACTGTACTGAGATATTCTAATCCAGTTGCATAACAGCTGCATTAGCAGTGTCCGTCTAGAAATAATGAGACAAAATGCAACTCAGACTGTGTGAGTCCAGGACCTGGAAAGACCAGCAGAAGGACTGAAGCTCAGGTGTGAATCACCACTGTCAGTCAGCACCCACATAGGAAGCATCAGAGCTTTCTTTCCAATACCAAAAAAAGAGGGACAACATCCATCCACCAGCATTCTCGCCATGCGGCCTGAATGGGATTCTGTCGCAGACACCTTAAACCTAAACAGAATGAAATAAAGATTGTAACACGTGTCACTCTTTCTGAAGGCGTTTAGCCTCGTGCAGCACCTGCACACGCGTCTCTACATTTACTGTAGCAGCGTCTCGTACTGCGTGCTGCTCTGGAGGCTGGTATTGAGCACCACCTCAGTTCCTTTATAACCTTGATGAAATATAAAGCAGCCATGCTTTCCCTGAATCAGCATGCTGGTAATTGCGTGCGACAGAAATGGATTT
Source organism: Microctenopoma stevenorrisi (assembly GCA_032270685.1). Classification (NCBI taxonomy): domain Eukaryota; kingdom Metazoa; phylum Chordata; class Actinopteri; order Anabantiformes; family Anabantidae; genus Microctenopoma; species Microctenopoma stevenorrisi. The sequence goes on from JAUMTR010000008.1 coordinate 19,119,026, forward strand.
CCCGTCACTCCTGGTCTTTATGAAGAAAGCTGAGCCACTTTTTTTCCCTCTCACAACATGTGTTTTGATTTTCAGCATTGCAAAAGGTGATAAACAGGCAGACATTTTTATCAGCCATCAACTCAGACATGACAGAATGGATCACAGCCAGCTCCTAAATAAGACATGGCGCACAAAGGGAGCTCTGCCTTTCCACACTTTGGATTCTGTGTTTTTTTTCCCCACAAGGTTAGTAAGTCCAG
>JAUMTR010000008.1:19126235-19185082 GCA_032270685.1 Microctenopoma stevenorrisi
TCAATGCGAGCAGCTACTGGAAGCCAGTGAAGAGAGGTGAGAAGAGGTGTGACATGGGTGTATTTTGGCTGGTTGAAAATAGGACGATATTACCGTACTGCAGTTTACCAATCACCATCCACATTTTGAGACCTCTGATAAAGAACATTAAGGATATTTGCTCTGGAATGTGTAGTTCCAGCAGGTTTTATGCAAGTCTTCAATAAATACCTGTTTTTAAGAGATTTTCAACAAAAAAAAAACTCTTATTATTATTTCATACTGAAAAAATCGCACAGATTCAAATAACGATTTTATATGATCTTTTTACTACTAAACTATTAAGAGTAATATTAATACTATCTCTCTGATTGGGTTGTGATAGTCGCAGCCAGGCTAAAATTTTCTTTGTTTCTAACTACAGCCACAAAGACACCTGGAGGTTTTAGGAACACACCTCTGCCTGACACTCACCATGGGGGGTGACGTCAGTCATCCTCCAGTTTTCCTCCCTAAACACCCTCTGGTGTTTCCTGTGATGCACTTCTTACCTATCATTAACTATCATTTTTTTCCATTAAAAAATTCCTTCAGCTTCCATCCAACACTTTTTGGTGAATTCACTAATATGTCGTTTCTATTTTCAGCCCACACAATAAAACACACATTAATCTAGAAAATGTGTTCATAACTAGATCTTATAGCTAAAACAAATGTCCCTAGCTATTCCAGGAATTGGTCCAGGTTGGTATTTTGACTCCCTTGTTTCTTTCTGGATTTTGGATTCACAGCAGGTCAGTAGTTTTCAGTCTTTCATATAGAGAGGATTTTGTCTGAAGTGTGTGAAGTTTCAAACAATGGCAGTAGTGCAGTGGTAACAGGAAAGCTAATTTACGCACTCCATCGGTCTAGGTTGCCTTCAGGAGACTTCAGTGCATATTGGTGTACTGTATACATCTACAAATGTGTGTTTTAATACCTTTTAAAATGTCAAACTGTTCTTTTAATAAAGTTTACTGCTAAAAATAACTGAGTATCTGGATGATTTGTGTAAAGAGAAAGAGCAAACAAGTGCATTTACCAACACATCCGACTGTTTGCTCAGTGAAATGACAGCTGGAATAGAATATTCTCTGCATACTTTAGGGCAGTGGTATCTAACTGGGCGAGTGAGCACATATGTTGTTTGGTTGTACATATGTGTGATTTGTGTGTGTGTGTATTAGCTATATATTTGTGTAATCCCGTATGTGGGTCATTTTTCTAGAATGTTATCTCAGGGTGACTGTTACCTTTAGGCGTCTTGACTTGAGCACATAAAGCACATGTTTGGTTTTGAGGGCTGTGACCTCCACCACTGGGGGCTCAATTTAAGTACGGTCCATGTTCGAGTCTGCTCCTCTGATCTGCAGGGAGGAAAATGTGGGGCACTGCCAGAAGTCAGCTGACTGACAAACTCAGCATATGACAAGGATGGAGGGAAGTAAACAGCCTCCACTCTGCAGTTAATTCTGACCTCCCAGTGCTCTCCATCACACCGGATATAGGAAATTAGCTTTCCACGGCTCACCTAATACTTACTTTATTTGCCTTGAGCTGCCTTCAGCTGAAATTGAGTACTGAAAGGCACCAGCAAGTGCTCCAGAATCTGAAATCCTCTTCCTCTTTAACTCCAGCGTTTTAGTCAAAGAGGCAGTTAGGATTTGAGTTTTATTTTATTTGTTGCCAGTGCTGATACTCTGGATTGATTGGACGGTGCTGGGATGTTTTGTATCTATGTGACATTTTTATTCCCATAAGATTTAGACATCCAAACGATGTTGATGGAAATGCATTTGCAGTCTGGAGAAACTTGCTTTGTATCTATTAGGGCTGCACAATGAATTCCATTGACATGATGTTCTCAGTGTGTGATGATATGTGATCTAACTTGTGTGTGTGCGCGTTCTGGTGTGTTACTGGATAGGTGTGTTACATTAAAGTGTTTGTCAGCGCTTCTGAAAAACTGTGCGTAGGAAGATGTCATACCGATGTAAATAAATTAAAGGCGGTTAAGGACACGAACTAGAATTACCAAGTTGCAGCAGTATGCTTCTGCCAACCAGTCAAAGTGCAGTTTATATGCGCGTCTGTGCAAACTGATTCGAATAATCATGTTCATCCTTGAGTCCAAGTGAATGTTTCTGCCAAATTTGATTAAATTGTCTCTGGGCGTTCCTCAGGTGACATGAGGTGACAGTGACCAAGTAGATTAGTCCAAACGGATGCCAAGGATGTGCTTTATGTGATCGAGTTGATACGCTCCTGAGATATTCGGTTCATATCAATGAACCAGATGGATTAACAAATAAGACACATAAGAGGTAAATGCAAAACATCAGTCAGGTCAAACTGGAGAATTATTTATTAGCATCTTGTCAGATTTTCCTAAAGAATTGCTGGTGAACTGAAAGAAGAAATTTCACACACACAGGGAAATTCTGATGGTTAAGGCAAAGAGACTCTTTATATTTCACCTTTTTATGTCTCATAGAATACTAAATGTAAGTAAAAAAGTTCAAGTCTTTAATTCGCCTTGGTCATTATGTCTCAATTAATAATAAACTACAAGCAAACAACTTTATCATCAGTGGTGGACATCTCTGAGTGAGCCACAAGATAAATAGCAGCATCCTAACAGGTTTCTAGTTTGTCAGTCTTGTTTGTGTCAATGTGATGATAAACATTATGTAGATGCACAATATGTACACACAGGAATATGCATATATGTAACCCCTGCTTTCTGTGGTGTTGAGCTGGCCCCTTGGTACAAAGCATATTTCATTCCACCCCAAGAAACCTTCAAAACACCTTGGACCATAATCATCTATTCAAAAGTGGTCTTGCCGTTTCCAGACTGGGAGCAGACATTGATGAAAAGAAGTAGCGGCAATAATCAGAAGAGGCAAAGCTCTCAAGGACATAAACAGCCCACCTAATGTGCCCCAGCAGGTACTGTGATAGATAGCAGTGAGCCGGAATTGGCCAAGATTAATCCCTTTGGTGCAATATGATGGTGCCAATACCAGTCCAAAGCATTATTATTGTAATTTAGCATTTATACTGAAGGTAACTGCCATTGATAACGGGAGACTCTTATGTATTTAGGTGGAGACGTCACAAAATAATCCAGGCGCCGTCTCTGCAGAAAGGCATGGGGCATCTTGGTAGGTGAATCGTTACAGTGCATTGCAGGTAGCCACAGCATGTCTGGTTTGAGTCTGGGGAGAAGACTTTATTGATTTTAATGTTTTTTGAACAGGGCGTGTAAATCGAAATTTAAAGGTGTCTGAAACTGTTTTTAATAATTATCTCATAGTTACATGAATTGGATTCAGTATTGTATTATCATGAGGAAGATATCCTCATAATAGCATAAACGTCATGTTGCAAATATGTTGACACCGAACACACCTGCAGATAATCTATGTATTTGTTGTCTCTGGTCTTGCAGTACGGCATCCCGTATCTGACTATGTTATTGAAGGTTATGATCACGTTGAGCACCTGCAGCACTTGGTTACGGTTTGGGAAAGATTGTGGTCTGGAGACTTTCAACTTCAAACAAAACCAGAATATTTCTTGAACCTTAGCCAAAGTGCTTTTATATTATTCAGGTGTGTGATATTCACGAACTCTAGACCCCCAGCATTCACCAGTTATCCAGCAGCAATTAGCCGTAAACACTGGTGCTGGGTTAAAAGATTCTGGTGCAGGTGGATACAATTGTTTAATCAAATTATCACAAGATGAACATTGGGCCAAGTAATATTCCGAAATAGAAGTGTGAGTGGGAGTAATGTTGGGTTAATGGGGCCCGAGCAGCTCATTTCCCCCCCACAACCTCCCATATTGACTGTTGCTCCAAGCATTGCCTGTGCTTTTGGTGACTCGTTATCTTTGATCTAACACCACTGTTGGGGAGAAAATTGACCCCTGAACAATTCTTTGGTTTATCTGTGTAAAGATCTTGCTACAGGATGGGCCCTGGTTTGTTGGGACCGTGGTCATTCTTTATGCATCACTAACAGATGAAGAATTCCTCTTGAACACACACATTTCAATTGCTTTAAAATCAGTAAGCACTCAACACATCCTTGTTGTCCTATTTACAGTATGTGTAGATCTGCTCTTATTTTTCCTCACACACACACACACACACACACACACACACACACACACACACACACACACACACACACTGCTACAATCCCATAATTCACTGTATGCTTTATATGCTGACACATATTCACATCTCTGGCACCCTTTTCTTTTTCAATCTGCAGAAACATGACTGTGGGATGAGAAGTGAGCAGCCATGATTTCTTTGGCATGGATGGCTCCAGCCTCCCCCGCACAGTTTACACCCCAGCCACAGTGGAACTGGATCGGGGCCAGATTTCAGCTCAGCACACTGGGCTCAACAAGGTTTCAATGTATCCCGGCACAGAGGATCAATGTACCTTTAAAAAGAAGCCTTCGAAAAAAAAGTTGGCCTTTTGAAAAGAACACTTTGTGATGTGTAATTAAAGACAAACGTAGGTCTATGCAGAGTAGATAGCAGCTAGAACCTACCCAAAACCAAATATTTAGTGCACTATGGTTGACATAGTCACATTTCTCTGTATATAGTTCAAAACATTTATGAAATCCCTGAGGACACTTGTCATTTTTGACCAGGGGGACATCTTAAAGATGACAAGTGCAAGCTCTGAGAACTACAGTGTGTTCAGGTGAGGTAGAATTCCCCCAAGCTTTGAGCGCCTCTCTGCATTAATTCTGCAAAGAAATGGCTTCTGCGAGCTGGGTGGATAGTCTGTGGCCTTATTAAATATTTAATTACACATTTAGTCTTTTGGCCACGTGCTGAATTAGTCATGTCTGGTAATGGTATGCAATGCAGATGACAGGGCTCTGCAGTCTCAGGAGCCCTGCAGCACAACCTGCTTGTCCACATTAGCTAATAGGAAACAGAATGAACAGTGTGTTCATGTTTGTAAAAGAAATGGACCAGAACTGAACAGGAACACTGGAAGTGTGATTGCAGATGCATTTAAAAGAATTATGCTTGTTTGCTGCAAAACCTCCTCACATAAAAGAATCGATATAAATTTCACTTGCGTGCATCTCGTACAGAGATAGCTCCGGGATGTGTTGAGCTGTTTGCTTCACAACACGAAAGGCGGAGACTGTGAGAGCTGCTGGTGTGGCCCGTTGCATCCTGAGACAGCTCGAACATGGCCATTAGACTCCACTTCCAGCACCTACGTCCAGGACTAGTTTAGTGCTTGGTTTCAATTGACCTCTTCATGTTTTAACCTGAAAACTAGTTCCTGAGTGGCACCAACTCTTTGCTAGTCTTGAATCAAGAACAACTACAAACGACTGAGGAGTGGATTTGATTTGTTAGATTAGTTTAACTGGACAGTGATTGATACCAGTGTAGCTGGTTTCTAAAAAATATAGGCAAAGGATAAAGCTAACTAAAGCTAATGTCAAAATGTGCTGGGTAATCAAGTTTCTCAGTTTTCTCAGTTCTGAGAGGAGAGGCGTGATATTTCACTCCCTAAAGACGGACGTGAAGAGGGAACAAGCGTCCAAAAGGAGTCCACCACTGGAAGGAGGTGGACTGGACAGACATCCACACATACGTACAGTAAGTCTGTTGATTTTGTCTGGGGCATACAGACCCAGAAATATACCCGGCACTACTTTATGCTATGTAATAACAATAGATACCAGTCGTGGTTTTGTCCACATAAATACTGCTATGATCCCAGAGGTTTATGTAGTGCATCTATGTGTGTGGCAGGTGACAAGAAGGAGGTCTCCAGGGGCAGAACGTCACATGTCATAATCTCTTTCCTTGGTATGCTCTTGACCACGAAACAAGAAATTTGTGTTTTCATAATAAAAGGTTTTCTGATGAGCACAGAGACGACACTGTGAACACCTGGCATGACAATGCTGTCTACAACTGGAAATGAAAGGTGAGTCTACACTCCCAATACCATATGGTGCTGTACTTTTAATCCTTGAATTGTCTTTCTTTTATCAGATGTTTTATGTAAACTAACAGAATATGTTAATGTTTCAGGTTACTGACACATAAAGCACGACACTTGGTCTGAGGTGAATGGTTAATGGGTCAACCTGGTTTACAGTTAACCTGTTGAAAACTGTAGACCCTGGTACCGGTTTAAAACGGGTCTCTTCTGCGATTTAAAAACACTGTAACTCGCTCACTGAGTGATCGGGGCGTTATGTCACAAAATGTGATGATTTCGTTTTTTGTTTTTACGCCCGGTTATGACACGTACAGCGTACAGTACACCAACATCCTATCAGATCTTGATAAGGCTCAGCACAGCAGATTTTATGACACTTTTACAGCTAAAGCAACAAAATTATTTAAGGAAGTCTAAAGAAATTCTGGGGTGAAGGGTTAATTATCATCTAAACATTTTAACTGACCAGGAAATCTAATATCGTGTCTATGCTTTTCCATAAACTGTTCTGTGAATCTTGACACTACCTCTTTTATGTATTGTAGTCTCTCTACTTATGACGGAACAGTTTTCATTTTTATTTTACCACTAATTTGGTTTTTTGTTAATATGGTGAAGAGCACTGTGTGTTTTGTTGTATACACAAAACAGAGGACACAAAAGCAATACAAGAACGAGAGAGACACAAGTGAACTTTAATGAAGTAGATGTAGAAACAAAGACGCAACACAACCACTGAAAGGTCACTCTTTATCAAAGGGCAAAACCTGGGGAACTAATGAAACACTGAGACTCAAGAGTCAAATCAGAAGTGTCACAAAAGCTAGGTTCATGTACCGTGAGGTGACTCAGGTAACTAACGGAGTGAGAAACTCCTCCAAACCACACACCCTTTGTATTATGTTAGTTGTCGTTGCTCTTTAAGTCCATCCTGCTAACCAAAGGATATTTGACTTGATCACAAAGAAAAACAAAAAAAGTACATAACAAAATTAACACTTGGACACTTTCAACTGTAGTGTAAACAAAGCCTGTGAAATGTAGGCTAATATCTGTCCACAGATGAACGTGTCACTACATGAAACATGTGGGCAATTAGAAGACAATGTGCCTTAAATTGCAGCTTCGTTTTCACAGCAAAAAAGAGAAACGTTTGCATCTCAGCTTTTGTGCTATTTTAAATGGTGTTGGTTTGGTTGACGAGCATTAATGAATTCCTGAAAACCTAACAATGGTTAATTCCTTCATGTCAGGGAAAGGCATAAGGAGATGGGGTGTTTCTTCCTAAACAGTCTTTTATTAGTTCAGCTGCTAACACAGCTGCTTTCCCTTCGCACTCATCCCCGTGCTCTCTCTGTGCTCTTGGACTCCGGCTGAACATAATTCCAACACAAAGGGCCTCAGAAAATGCACTCTCAGCCCCCTGTAAATGCAATTCATGACGAGGCTGCATAAGACTTTGATTGTGCCAAGAAGTTGATTGCTTCATGGGTGCAGCAAAAGAAGGGAGGATGTTGGCAGGCACTTCAGGATACACGGTGGTATAGTTAGCAAATAAAATTACCTAAATTATGTTTGCAAACTGAATCATACACACAACAGTACTAAAGAAAAGGTTTGGAAACATCAATGTCTCAGTATACGTAGCCCTGACAACAGTCTTTGCCAAGAGGTCTTGAGAAGGTTTCTGCATGAGTGTGTCCTTATGTGCACTTGTACATGCCTGTTTGCATTTGACTGAGGTCAGTAGCATTTGTTTGTGATCTTGTCCATGGAAGGGTTGCACACCATGGTTTCCCAACCATATATGGTACCATATATATAAATCTTTACAATACTGTGCACAGTAATAAGAACGCGTATGTGACAAATATTGAGTGTGATGTCTGTAGAAGAATATGGAGCAGTGCACAAATAGGAGTGGAAAACTTGTTAAAATCCAAAATCAGACAAGAAGTTTCTCAGAGTTCTGCTTTGAGGTCCAGCAAGGACCTGACCCAGCATCTGGCAGCTTCATCTGAATGCCAAGTTGATCCTTCCATAGCCCGAATAAATAAATGAATAACGCAGGAACTGAGAGGCATAGCTGAATATGCAAGCCCAGAATTCAATTTAATACGAATATCATAATATGATTGGGACATACAGTTTGCTTTGGACATTAATGGTCCCCAAAGATGGACTTAAAGTGATGTCCCTCACCATATACATTCTGGTCGTCCAGTCGCTTTATCAGGTCTCGGGTTTTACTCAGAAAAATGTTCACATTTTAGCCACGGGCTAATAACTAGCTTTCTGACACTGAAACATGGAGTTTGGCCAACTTGCCAATGCTGCAGCAGGTTCTTTGGACCAGTCTAAAAAAGAAGACAGGCAAAGTTAAAGGTTCTGTGTCATGTTTTGTGGTTTTGGTACGTACATTTTATACAGAACATGTGCTCTTTTCTAAATGACTGTATGTTGTTTGGTCATCATAAATAAGTTGCTTATGTAATCATTGGTGCATTTTGGAAGGAAGTGCTTATTTTCGCAATTGCAACGATTTGGGCAGCCAAATGTTAAAGATGTGTTAAATCATTTAAATACTGACAAAGGGAGAGAATATATCTTTACATTTTTGAACGCAACTGGTGTGTAGAAGAGACTTCAGCTTTTTAGGATGAGGGGACCCTAATCCAGAAGGAGGCAGCGGTGCAACGGAATGGATGCGAGCTGCAGTTAAACCCCACGGGAGAAAAAGAAGGAGGAGAAGAAGCAGTCAGCCATTTTGTTTCATTTGTATTGACTTACAAAACTATATTTTATGTGTGTTTTATCTTAAATGCAGATTTGGTCTCAGCGCTAATGCTGCTAACGAATGTGTATTGAAATGCATTTGTTTGATGCTAACAATGCTAAGCTAATTGTAGAATACTCATTTGTATTTCAGTTCAAGAAATGTGTACCACTTATAAGGAACTTAGACGTTATATCCCGACTTGCGCGTCATTTCCAGTGGAGTTAGGCGACTGCACACACACACACACACACACACACACACACAAGGAGATCAGGACATTCACGTGGTTTGAATCATGATTACTGTCTTTCTGTGAGTTTAATTCTAGTTCAAAAACTTCGCAATCATTTTTAGTCTGCTCCTCAGTTTATACACGGGTGACCTGGTGTTGTCAATGTGCATTTCAAGTGGGGCCGAGGTTCACTGCTCAAGGCCCTAAAAGTGCGTGGGCCAGACCTCTGAGTAATTATCAGATGTAGGTCAACACACTATCTTACAGAGACACGCACAACTGCAACCCTACCTCCAGCCCTAAATCTTTATGAGGGATTAGTCAACAATACTACTACTTTATACAACATAGTACCTCATGTTTTAGAATATATTGAACACTTTAATGTTTAATTAAGGGATTTTACACTGGATACACAGAGATCCATGTAGTAATAATAATAATACCATAAAAATGGTTCATTTTGATGCATTACGTTTGAAATGCAGGCCTGGATTACCTTAGGCCCAAACCACATAAGTCCCCAGAGGCCAAATAATAATTCGTTTTAATGATTAATTAAAAGTAGGGTCCAAAGTTACGCAGCAACTTGTGTAATTTGAGGTAAGGGTCAATCTGTAATCCCTAACAATGCATTATCATTTATTATTTTATTAGTGTATTTTGCATTGACACTCATACAGTTTTATAAATATACAAGTAACTTAAAACGAAAATTTTAAGTTTTAGAAAACTGTACTGTAAAATCTAATGATTTTATTGTGTGTTTTTCAGGTTTTATACAACATATCAACAAAAATAAATGTATCTCATACTGCATATGTTTAAAGTACATGACCAGTTATTAATCTCTCTGTCTCTGTGCCCAAGAGTTGGGGTATGGGATACATTACCAAGCTGACACGCTCCCCTGGGGCGTGATCCTAAACTATTCTGTTAATCCAAATGTTATTGAATTACATTTATGACCATAGTAGATCCAAAAATAGAAGAATGAGCTGCCAGAACCCACGTCCTCAGGTGTTGTTGGTGTTAGTCATGGCCCTGCACATACCTTTGTGTTGTCAGTGTTTATTCCTAACACCATCTCCCTGTGTGCTGGATGTAGGTGGTGCCTCAGATTTGACATAACATCTAATTGACGCCGTTTGACTCCAGAAGAGGGGGCTGATGGGTGGGTTTTCTATTGAGAGGAAACCCTTCAGCTTTGAACACAGTAAACCGAGACTCGGGCAGGAAATTAGCCAAGTCTGCCTTCAAAATAAAAGCATTCCCAAGGGACGTATGTTGTTCAATTAAATGTTTAGTCAGTAAAAAATATATATGTGTATATATATGCACATTGACATAAGACTAACTAAAATTCTATTGGAGCTAGACATGTGGCATTTTGACCCTGTATTTCTGGCTTGGAGCTGCCCACAGTATTGCTGTGTATCAGTGCATAATTTAGGTTTAATGCAAACATACTTATTGTAGATGTACCTCACAGAGATACGTGTGTATATATGTGCATATGTTTTGACTGCATTTTGCATATTCACATATCAACCCTAATAACACATGTTTCAAAGCAAAAACACATGAATTATAAAGCAGAAAAGCAAATATCTTTTTATAGAAATCATACAGATTATAGGTAGTTATTTTATTTGTTTTAACTCTAATTATGAACTAATAGCTCTGTATTATTTTCTCTCGCTCTCTCTCTCTCTTTTCTGGCTCTAAATTGTTCATTTGAAAAGTCAAGTGCTGCTTTGAACAAGAGCTCCTTCAGTGAAGTGTCTCAGCGCGTCCTCCAATTAGGATATTTATTTTGAAAGATGTACGCTGGAAATCATTTTGGTATAATCTGACTCTCTTGACGGCGGCACGAGCCCCGGGCTTCCAAATAAGGAATCCGGCTGTTGCTGCGCGCGGACACACAGACACAGAAGGACGCTACAGAGCCGCGAGCTCGTGGGGCAGGAGGGTGGCACTGACGGCGGTTCCCGAGGCGCGCGCTGAGCACCCCCCCACCCCCCGGCTTTGATTTGCCGCTCCGCTAAACGCTCACATTCACTTGGAAGAGACTGTGGAAGCTGGAGAAGGGGCCGGAGGAGAGATTAGGAGAATAACTTCAGGAGCCCCAGCTCGACCTTTTTGCGGAATAAGAAACAGTTTCAGCGGGATTCTCGTTTGGTTCATTCAAGAGGAGCGTCTCGTTTGGAACTATGTGAACACAGCACCGGGGATTTGCTGAAACCATTTTACGCACTGGGAGCGCAGTCGGATTTAACGCACATTCAGAAGTCCTCTGTCTGAGTTTTACTCTTCTTTCCCCCAGTAACGCCACGTTTCTTTTGCCTGGTCGTAGTCGGCATTTCCATGCAGAGTAACGCGTCTTGCGGACTTATCCTAGGACTTATCCCCAGGCTCCTGGAAGTGGGGACAGTGAACGCTCTGAGCTTTGACCACTGACACTATGCAACACAAGGACTGCTAACTTATTCAAGGTAAATGGATTCTTTTTTTATTAAACATTACTCACTAGTATTGACCCCCATCCTGACACCGCTGCTCATCCCCCCCCCCCCCCCACACACCCACAGAAACGCCATGGTCACTGCTTCTTGTGTTTTTCCTCTGCGTTTTCTTTTGGCGAGATACGTGTCGATTTTTGTCACTGGTGTCACTGCGCGTCTTGGAGTCAGATTGACCATAAGAAATGTGTCCTATAACATATGGATATTTAATCTGTAATCCTCCTTTTATCGGGGAGTCTCACACGCCCAACGGAGAACTCTGACGGGCGCACCGCTGCTGGATCCAGCCCGCGAGGATCAGGCTTCATTCAAAAATCATGCCATTTAACGAGTTCGTGCTCGCTGTGAAGGGTTTGTCGCCAGCTAGGACGCCACTGAAGGCGTTAAAAGAATGCGTAAGCGCAACTCTTCACATCGGGACTGAGATTTTAGGCACATGCGGCATCATTTGTTGCAGTAAATACGTATATTTGAACTTTGTTAAATGCTCACCTACTTAAACCAATGTGTTGTGCTTTTTTTTGCCTCCATTGATTTTAAGCTGTGTGTGTAAATGTCAAGAGGCAAGACTGCATCTAAATGCACACATGCTGATGATGAACTTGACAAAATGTCTTTTAAAATATTGTAAAAGAAATAAATATTTGATAGAGATGATTGTTTAAAGTGTGGAGAAAGACAAAGCTAGAGTTCAGTTATTACCTGAACCAAACCTAAAGTCTGCCTGGATGTCAGCCTGCTCAAACGCACAAACCATGCATTGGTACTAGAGAATGATGAGGCTCAGTGAAATCATGCCCACTGATGCTTACGGGGGACACACCAGAGGCATGCGGCTGATTTCTTTGCAGTGGAGTAGGCAGATGAATGCTTTGAGCCTACTGCTGTGGCGCACTTTCAGTCAGCCTAGTATCACTCACTGATGGCCAGCAGTCGCATTCTCCACAAAATGGGTTGTCATTCACTGTCCCCTTCTGGCGCAAAGAGCCTCCCTCAACTATCCTCGTGCTGCACCAAGACTCGGTGACGTCCAATCCGTGCATGTGCAGGAACAATATGAAAAGGATAGATGCAGATTTTTTGTAAAACTTTTCAAACATTTCCAGGTATTTACGTTCAGCCTCGTTTTTTTATGTGTTCTCTTTGTCTCATTGTTTACAGTCAATCACTGAGTCCAACAGGCATTTTCAAGTTCCCACATCACACTAGTGGGGGCACTGTATAAACACACAACCTCATCCAGTGGACGGCCGGTTTAATTTTCACCAGCCAAAGCAGCATAGTGTTGGTCTGTTGAGTTCCATATGTGAGTAACAAAAACATTTGGTTAGGATTTAGTCGTTACGTGGGAACAGTGCTGCATTAACACGTCATTGTTGTTGTGATGCCTGCAGAAAAAACTAATAATGTGATTTGGCCAGTGTCAGTAATCTTACACTGAAATCAGCAGCAAACATGAAAAAATACATACACATATTCTTTATATGAATCTTAAAAATCCTTTGATGAGAAGGAATTAAATCACCATGCGGGATATGAAATGAATGAAATTGGTCCGGGTTAGCGGCTCCTTCAAGCAGCCCAGGGCTGCGCATTTATTCAGAAGCTGGGATACATTAAGGCCTTTAAAGGTCAAATTATATTACATGTGCCCTTGCCATGTTTAGTGCCCCCTCTGCATATGCTCTATTCAATCCTATTAAATCCAGCAATTTTCTTTCTCCTCTACTGATGCATCTGCCATGAGGGGGTGTGCAGTATGTGAAAAGTCTGTGGTCAATACAAAGCCCAGCAGAACTACCTTCGACTGCAGCTCGTGACACCTTTGTTTGCACTTAATGAAGACGGTGAACGTAATTTTCACTTCTCATTAATATTAAAATGATCCAATCAAAGTACTGCGGATGATTCGTCTCACATCAACTCCTCTGTTTCTACACATAAACACATACGATCACAAACTGAATGATGTTGCCCTCTCACTGTGCCACATGTTTTATGGTGTTGCAATGAAAGTGCATCACAAATCCAGGTAAGGCCTGTCTTAAGACCATGAGTGTCAAATGTACAGCACTCGTCGTCTTCTAGGACGGTGCCAGGTTCCGGCTCTAAGAAACCCTACTAACGCATCCCCTCCCAGGTACGGATATTAGCAGTCAACTGTTCTATCCACGAGAAAGAGAGCAGATAACAGAAATAGACTCAACAGCAGTGCCCTGACAGGCACGGCTGGCTCAGAGTCACAGGGATGAGACGAGCCAGCAACACAACACAGGCCTTTTCAGAGGCATTCATGCATGATTTTCCTAACCTAGATGTCCCTCTTTGTTTCTACATCTTAACATCCTCCCACTGTTTGGGAAGAGACCCGTGCCGTCGACTCGCTCGCCTTCCCTCCGTCTCCTCATCCTCTGATCGCTTCCCCTCTTTCAAAACAAGGCCACAGTGTCCAAGGCTGTGTGCCATCAGTGAACCTCATATCTGAATTTCTGACATTAGAGAGAGGAACAGTGAGGAGGGTGCGTGGGGGTAGGGGACAGAGGCAGTCATTGAGAGAGGGGAGCTGAATAGATGGGTGACGAGGAGACAGGCAGCGGGAAGAGAGAAGATGGATTAAAGGCAAGATAGAGAAGGACTGTAGACATAGGGCTGTGTGACATAGACAGACAGTGCTATTCTGCTGTCTCTGAGCTGCACAGATCGCTTTGTGTGCGACACCCACCATGCTTTGGACTAAATACACAGCAATCCGTCAGCACAGACAGGCTGGTCACACACTCACACTTCTCAAACACAGGACTTTAAAGGTGGAACATGCCAATATCCCATGTTTTAAAAGTTCCTAATGGCTTCTCGATAGCACCGCGGGGAGACTATCAGTGCTTGGAGCAACTTGGAGGTTGACCAGATCCTTGCAAAACCATCGGCGCCCCTAATTAGGGACCAAACGAGGAGCTTGGGAAGCGTGATTAATGAGCCTTGTCCAATATGCGTAGTGAGACAGGAACTTAGGCTGACAACCATGTAACAGCCACAAAGGTTTTCCCACGAAGAGCCTCTGTGGCTGCATTCACACCTCAGACCTCATGCACGGCTCGGAAAAACTACTTAGTTGTAATTGCTTTGGATTTTAAAGTATCCATGTGGCCATTTCCTAACCTTCAGCTACTGTTTTCATTGCTTTACCTTGTCTATGTGGTTTGAAGGAAAAAATTCGGTACAAAGTCAGAGTCATTCAATAGTCACCGTCTTGAGGTCCACACCTTACCGCCAATGGAGAGAGCAAATAATGTTGCCGCTTGTGCAGGTGACTCAATACTTCGAGGCCCACCTAGTTTCGAATGGTCTACAGTGTCAAACGATTTAGACAAATCAATAAGCAGCAGTGCTACACAACTTGTGTGTCAGTTAATTATAACAATCACCACCTTTAATCTGCAGTACTGTGCTGTTTTCCATCAGTTCACGCACCGAGACTACAGCGATACGAGGTGAGGGATCACCTGTACGGGGATCTGTGGCATGATCCCGGTATCTACGTAGAATTCAGTTTTTTTAATGCTTACAAATGTCTTTGTCAGCCAGTCAGCAGTAAGCTCACTCTATGCTCGACTGTTCTCTTGACAGTTGTCTCCAGACAAAAAGGAACCGTGTAGCACCTCGCCCAGCCTTTATAGCTTAGCAACAGGAATGATTAAGTGATCACACAGTTCCTTCCACACTGCTGGCTCCCACAAGACTGCTGTCATTTCATTCATGACTGAGCAGCCAAATAAACAAAAGGAAAATGTATAATTCCAACTGTTTAGAATCAATGTTTTCCCACTTCCTTGTAAGTGGCAATTTGTCACCCTGACAACAAACTGTCCCTGACATTACCCGTGACATTAGCGAGACCGCAACGTTTATGGACAGCGACACAGATTTCTAAGACGAATGCGTCATTTCTTGCGACTCAGCAACGTCAAGAAGGATCAAGAAGGTCTTTCTCAAATGGTTCCAGTCACTCTGGTGCAAATGGTCTCTTATTACTGAGACTTTTAAAAAGAAAGATAAAGAGACAATGTCTTTATCCTGCACTAATCAATATTATTTCAATTAACAATTTAAATGGAAACATGGGAAGTGAAAAGTCCCACTGTTAATAGTGGGGTAGCCAACTAAAGAGCCACTTCACTCCTGCCCCCTGGGCCCTTAGCAGCAAAAGAGCCAGATATAGCCAAAAGAAAGTGACTGTTGAACTGATGGTCATTGGCTTAGCACGAACGGGACTCTACACAACTAATGCTGTACCCTATCCTGCTGCCGACATCTGTTAGGTTACAGGTAACGTTAAAAAAAGATTGTTAAACCACATGCTTACTGTTTGCCTCTACTACTGTAGTTGTACTGAGATGTTATGCTTGACGCCTACAGGAATCTGTGTTTGATCCTCATTCATTTACTTTCTGTATGAATAACCATGATCATGATGCAGATGACACAATCATTTTAGCCTCCGTAGTCGGAGGCGCTGATGCAGAAGCTGCAGTTAGAATTTGAAAAAGTGCAGTCTGAGCGAATAAACTTAAACTGTCCTTGAATCCAGACAAAAGGAAGCGAATGCCTTTCAGTGACAAGCAGCTGTGTAAAAGGAAGATTGGGACTCTTATCTCATGTCACATCATTTGTGGAGACTGTCGAGTGTTGAATATGTCATTATTTAATATATAATTGTTCACTTTATATTGTAATTTGTTATATGTATTTGTGTCCTTTATACTTCCCGCATTGTCTGGAGGGACTATTGTTTCGCGTGGTGATTTATGACACATCGTAGTAATTTGTATGCTTTGGTTGGATGGTCATCTCTTTATATGCACAGATCAATTGACTTGCTGATATTTATTTATAAGGCCATCCTAAGGCTGTCTCCGTCTTACTTATGGACCTTTTGGCTCCACTGTGAGATTATCAGCACGCCTTAGGAACTCTTTTGTCCCTCTATTTAAACAGCATTCAGGTATGATGCTGCCTGGAATGACTCAAAAAAGGTTTAAAAATCACAAGAACAGAGGAACTCTGGGTAAATTCAACAATAGCGCTCTGGGTGAAAAGTGATAAATGGTCTTGTTGCCTTTTAACTCTGTCACATTTTATTGTGCGAGGTCTTTGACTTTGTCTTTGTCTTTGGCAGACCTGGCTCTTTTTAAATATTTAAGTAGACCTGAAAATAAACTCGGTCTCCAGCAAAGGTGGAGCCTTGAGGTGACTCTCTGTAACTCTAACCTGAAATATACGCTGCCCATAAACACTCACATTTTATTGCCCCCTTTTATTAAAAATCTCATGTGCTGTACAATCATTTTTTACCTGTAATATAACAGATGTCATTCCCTGCATAAACCTGATTTACCATTAATTTATATTAATGGCAAACATATCAGTAAGGTTGACAGTAGATGTCCATACTGGTGGAACCCTCGTGTAGTAGCAGTTACAGTATGTTAGGATCTGAGCTGCATCTGTGAGAGAAGGTCTTCAATTAGCAGGAATCTCTCGCCCGTTTTGCTATTTTTAACTTCAGTTAGCAAGTGCGTGAGAGAAGCAGAGGAAACACCTTCACACCTCTCTCTTCTCCCCTGGAAGCCTCGGAAGGCACAGAAAAAACACACAGCAGCAAAAGGATTAAATCCCAAGAACCACGTCTGTATATGTATAAGAGGCAAAACCAAATAATATTTAACACCTTGTGTGAAAAATGATGAGTCCACTTTTTGATGGCTGTGTCCTTATGATGAGATGTTAATAGTGTAATTTAAAGCTTTTTGAGATTAATATTGAATATTACAAAGGGACTTTCATGGACCTCTAGCATCCCTGGAATCCAAAACATTTCTGGCTCCTGAGACCCAGAAACAGACTTGAGAAAGCCTCTGGAATGGAAGGGTGAAATGTCGAGACCTTTTTGAGATGACCGTGACCTGGATGACCTTCACAGATATTTGACCGATGGCTTTCCCTAAATCTAACCACTTATTGTATTGTCTAACTTTAACTAGCTTCTTCACAAGGTCCATCTTCTAGTGGATTTAGCAACTTGTGGCTGAGATCAACTACTTTCTGCAATAGTCTTCTATCTCTGTGTGCACCCAGCACACAAAGATCAAAAGCAATATTCAGCCCTTACATTAGTATTTGCATTTCCACCTGAAACTCAGAAATAGCTGTAACAGCCTTTTCATTGGTCACACCTGAAGAGGGGGTGGGAGTATATTCATAGGGTGTTGCTTGCATTGAGAAATTGTGATGCACGGTGAGGGAGATGAGACCAACAAATGCTGCTTCATCTTTGCTATCACACCAATCATGAGTTACCGCCGATGTGGTGTTTTTGTTGTTTGCATCTGTGCAGTATTACACAACTCGAAATCCCAGCAGTGATGAAGATGATTTAAAAATAATCGCAGACATGTAGGATGGAAATCTGTTTAAATAAAGTTCATCAGGAACTGCTGCTGGGATCAGTTTTTCCTCTCCTCGTAATATGTTCAAAAACAAAAACCTCAAACAAGAGCTGGCTCCTTTCACTCTGACATGCTGCAAGTGGAAGACATGCCACAGAAATTATACACACACACACATACTGTACACAGACACCTTGCTTAGGAAGATCGCAGATGGTTCCCTCCCTGCTTCCTCCACAGCTTTCTCAGCGGTGTTATGACCCTCACTTTGGCTCAAAGTCTGAGTTCGTATTAACACATTATGTGTAATTTCTTGCACTTTTTGAACTCCTGCCATTTAGTTTATTCTAAAATGAAATAATCATAGCTACATGCATAATCTAATGGTTGCATTTTCTTTTATAAATCATAAATAACAGTTGCATTTAGCCACATGAAATTTAACCAAAACCATTTGTGCCCATATGCAGATGCATGTTTGTTGTCTGTTTGTTTAAATGCAGACGGCTCTGTGCCTGTCTCAATAAAACTGACACAGGTAGCTTCTTAGCGCAGAGTGAAATGATCTTTTTTATCCTCTGTGATGAGACCAAGGGAACTCTTTGATCTGGAGTGGCTAGATAATCATCCGTAGCTGAGCCCTGATTTCCATCTCTATTCAACTCTCCCCTGGAAGCTCCATAAGAAGCCATCAACACTGGAACTAATCAGGGTTATTACCACTCTCCCCACTGAACGGCACACTTCTCCACATGTGGGACGGCTTCACCGCTTCTCTTGTTGTGTAGTATACAATATATGTGTCTGCTGATGCATGAGGCTGTATTCAGCACAAACATAGACCTCCTTGCATATTTTCACAACCCAATTTTTGAACTTTGTGTGTATTTTGTTGTTTTTCATCATAAGAACTCACTGTGGCGTTGATGTGACCTGTAGTAAGCCTGTCTCACCCTGACTGTATGAGCTAGCAACGTCTAAAGCACAAGAGAACCAGCCACAGCTATCGTTTCATACGTTACATAAGTCAAGATAAAACTAAATCTAATTCAAAACGTTCAGTGGTTCTTGTGATTACTCCTTTTCAATTCATTCATTAACAGGAGTGTTTCAAGTGTTTCATTCACATTATCACTTCATGTAGAAGGAGGAACCTGAACTTACACTGTGAGTATTTGTCTAGTTTAGATTGGGTAATTTTGGTTCTGAATGCGTGTGAAGGTCAGAGTTGGGTTTGAACTCATTGTAGGCTTCATCAGTTCTGACTATCTGACATCAGGGGCAGTCACATAAACTGGAGCTGTTAAGTCACTGACATGCTGATACACATGTACTCACCTGTGTCAAAGTGGGAACAACAGCTGTACTGTTCACAAGCTTGATCACATGTAAGTGTGTTAAATCTAGGCGGAGAGTCCAACACTTGAGACCATGTGCAGGAAAAGAAATCTCAAAGACCAACATTAAACTTAGTGATGTCTAGTTGCTGATATGCTGTAGTGTTGTTGCTTTGCAATCAGACTGTCCCAAAACAGATGTTTACCAGGCCTAGTCACTGTCATAAAAAAGCTTGGAACTACCTCCTAAAAGAAGTCCAAATATCAAGAAGGCATCTGCTGGCAATTTGTCTTCCTTTAGATAAACGTCTCCATACTTTAAAAAACAAAGTGCTGACTTTCTAGTCTGCCGCTGTCAGCTGCGTTGCACAGCAGCTCAGCTGAAGTGAAGCATCTTTTTGTGACCCCTCCATGTTCCACCTCATTACGTCTACAATGTTGTTTTCTTCACTTAAAGGACATTGCAGCTGGATACTGAGCTCGGCATATTTGGTCTAGTTGAGCACTTGTTAATTTGCTGTTATGTTCTGCCATGTGGATCTAATGGTGGATGGAGTAGGAAGATTAAAACGAACAAGTGCGGTTGGAAAGATCTTCATTTCTCTCCTCGCCCTCACCAAGCGCCGGACCACTAGCATCGCTACAGCAGAAAGGATTCAAGCCTGCTTGTTTTTGAGGGGCATGTGAATGAATTGTTTGCATCATACCAATTCATCTGACGCTGAACGTGAGATGAAGTACCCCCTGGACTGCTGACTTCACAGAGACACGTTCACATCATACCTTAGTCATTACCTTCATTACATCCTCTATGGGAGGAAAATGAACCAGGCCTCACCTAGGCAATCAGAACTTTCTTGCTTTGAGGTGACGGTGTTAAACACTGTAGTACTTCTAGATAGTTTGATCTGGTTTCTTTTCTCTGTTATCAACCTTTTTCCATTTCATTAAAAACTGTTCTCACCAAAAACCCATCTTCCGTTCTCTTTTCTTTGTTCTCAGTTGTCTCACTTCTGCCCTCCTCTCCTCTGTTCCCTGTCCTTCCTGTTTTCCTCTTAGATCTATTCTACTTGACCCTACTCTCCCTCACTTTCATCATCTCTGCCCTCATCCACTCGCGATCATTTCTCAAATTTCATCTCCTGTGCTTTTTTCTTCTGTGCTCCAACATTTTAACTCTCCTCTCCCGTCCACTCTTTGCCCTTTCATCATCTTCTAGCTCTCCTCTCCTCCCCTCCTCTCGTCTCTCCTCCCCTGTGATGGATGGTGTGGGTCAGTGTGCAGTCTCTGACAGTGATAGCCTCTGTCACAGTGTCTGGCTGTTAGTGTTATCTCTCTCCCCTCCTCCCCAACTTTATCGGCAGGCTTCTCGGGTCATTGATTCAAGTCTGCAGGAGAAGTGGGAGAAGAGTTTTTGTGATTTTGGTTCTTCAAGCAACAGGAGGGTGCTGCCAGCGGCAGTAGAATTGGATCTGAATATAGCTGCTTTTGCTGTTTAATTTCCCCCATGTTACTCTCTACTGCAGGGGTTATGTGAGGGGCTCGCCCATTTCTACCCTGCTTGTCTATCCCTGACTGGTCTCCTGCTGATTACCCTGGATCAGGTGTGTTCAGTCACTCAGAAGCTAGAAGATGGGGTGGGGTAGGGTTGGACAAATTAAGCTTGTAATTGACTGAACACACCCGATCCAGGTAATAAAATGTGGTTAGCGCGGGCATAGTTGGAAAACAAGTCATATGGCTAAATGCTAATATGAATAAAAATGTGCATCACGTGTGTATATATACTGTATATTGCTGTAATGGACCTGAACTGCAGTACGATATGTGAGTAACTTCAGAAAACCTTCAGTCAGTAATGGAGCCAAAAGGTCACTTTGACTTTGCCTCAGCTTCTTGCCTCTAGCTGGGGTGAGGCCAGATGTTTGCATGTTTGCCCGCCAGCAGGGTATGCAAGGGTGACACAGACGAATAATAAAATAGATTTTTAAAAAGTGTACAATTAATATTTCTGCTTTAGTTTCGATATGCGTAATCTTGAACGGATAATTAAAGGAAGAGAAAGGTTGCACTGCACAGGAGTTTTTTTCTGAAACAACTAAGCTTTTCTGCGCAACTTAATGTGAATGCTGGAAAACACCTACACACATCTTTTGTTGACTTTATTCAGTCGAGTTGTTTACAACAATGTGAAAAATAAAATAACAGGTAAATTAGTGGCATTCTACAATTGATGGAAACGAAATTGTTACCTCGATATCAGTCTGTGCGATTATATGGATGCGAAAAGGTGCAATTTATATTATGAGTATGTGGAATGATGTAATGATCTATTATCCGTCAGCTGACTGATGTGAGACTGACTGCTCGCTTTTGTTAGAAAACTGTTGCAGAACACATTTTCTGTATCATTTTAACCCCAGATGAAGACTGTCTACTTGTTTAGCTGGTTTGTTCTGACCTGACACTCCTCGCAGTGGCCTTTCTCACTCACATTAGGAGGGGTTCCCTCCTCTGCCACAACCCCTGTTTGCTCTTCTGTCAAATACGACGTTTGCAGCAGCTTTTCATTTCACACTCATGGTCAATATAGTTCACAGGTAAACCAATGTGGGGTTCAATTTTTCTACTCATTTTTCTACTTTTTCTACTTTCTGTTTTCCATTAACACGTGGTAAAATTGTCTTACTTGCATGACCGAGTTTGTTTCAGCAGACACTTGGCAGCTGCACTATGTTGCCAGTTAAATCAGCATTTTGAGTTCAGTGGAAAAAAAGCCAACAGGTCAGTGTTTTTTTGGTCGATTATTTTCAAAGGCACTCTGAAGGTTTCAAAGGTTAGAATGACGCAGACAGTGTCAGCATGCTGTTAACCTCGGCTAACTTCAGGTCTGTCGGCTCCCCAGGCAGCACAGAAACAAGTGGAGATGCTCTGACTTTGTGCAGAGCAGAATATCAAGTTGCCTGTTGGGAGTCTGTTTGAAACGCAGCCATTGTCTTGCTTTGGATACAGGTCAAAAAGAGAGCAGCAGGCAAACAAACAAACATGCAAATACCAAATCAAACGCCTCATGTTCAACCTTTTCCTATTCCTGGTATCTAATAAAAACACTAAACATGTTGGATTTGACTTTTGTTGCTGGCATTTCATTCACCATTTCCACCATCTGCACTTTCTGGGTCCTCTGAAAAGGTTTATTTCTGTCTGTGCTGGAAAAACAGATTCAATTTTTCTTTTTATTTTGAGTTGATGAAGTTCGAATCTCTGGAGCTGGAATGTTTTCTGCTGAGCCGCTGCTCGTGCTTACTACCCAAGTCCTTTATTTCTGCTGGAGGAATGGGGAACACAACATGCCTCACTTGCTGTGCAGCCAGTGGCTTGTTTTTTAGTGAAGACCTCACACGTGTTAAAACTGAAACTAGCGAAAGTTTTTTTTTTTCCATTAGTGTGAGAGCAACAAAACAGACATTAATTTGAATGAAAATGCCACAGACCATTAATTTAACGTAGGATTAGACAGGGAAAACAGAATGTAGATCATGTTTTGTAAGAACGCAGAACAGGAGGTTTGGAAAAGCCAATAGAGCAGAGCGTCTTTTCATTTTCATGTGACTACAGGAGGGGAGCAGGTAGCTGCCACAGGGCCGGCGTTCAGTGATGAAGGAGCCCTGTCAACGTGTGTAATCAGCCGTATGTACTGGGGCCAGCCACCAGGGGCACACATTCAACTCATTTCTCACTCATGACCCAGTAACTCACTGAACAACTGTCCTGCTTCTATGAGTGTGTGGACAGTGATTAGCATGTTGAACTCTGAACATTTTAACCACATGCCCAACATGAAAAAAACATTTGCACTTTTTTATTCAAGTATTTGCTCATTTAAAATGCTCTAAAGCAAAAAAATCATGAAAAATAAAAGATAATGATTTTTTTATTGTATCTAAAAATAAAAACCAGAATAAACAATTAAAAATTTATACAATTGTTTGAGCACCGTGTCAGTTGTAGCCTCTAGAGTTACAACCCCCCCCCCCCCCCGGGTCGTGCAACCAAAAGACTAAATGTGACCTAGCAAACAGGTGTAAATGTTGGTCTGTACTCTTTGTGCACTGACGCTCACTAACACATGCATATGTTATCCTTCTGTAAACACAGTCATGGTACATTCTGCAAAAACGGTGATTTTCGTCAGCAATTCTGACTCTTGCATGAAACTACACTTGTATAGACGTTGGCAGAGCAGTGTTTCGAGGGTCAGTGGTCTGGCTGCCGGTTCCTCCTGGTCACTTGTAGAAGGGGTCCTTAACACTAAAACCCTGCAGTAGCATCATCTGTGTGCAAAAACAATTTATTCATGGCGATCAATAAAGTCATTGTCATCATTATTCATTTTGTTATTACAGTGCTAGTTGAAATATGGGAATGTTCTAGAAGTGCAATGAGATTCGGGTTTCTGTTACATACTCAGGACGTGTTGTTAATCAACATACTAAATGCCAAGTTACTAATATGTTGATACTGACCATAAATAATAGATTTATTTTCTGCCAAAAATCCTATTGTATAGTCTACGTCTAGTTTTTGTGCTTATAGCTAAACTATTGTTTAGCATATTTGTAGTTATGTTCAAACGCTCACAACCCTTACATACACCTGTACAGTGTATGTATTTCCTTTAAATAAAACCACAGTTTCACACACACACAGGACATCTGATTTCTTTGAAAGACTCAAACTGAGGCCACCTCATATGATTGTGTTTCTCTCCATATCAGTGGTAATCTTTACATACTGGTATGGAAAAGCTGGAGCTGTGCATGACCCCGGATTGAAAAACACATATATGCTTTAGGACGTGTTCTGATAGACTTATGAGCATATGGCTGCAGTGAAGTGAAATGCTCACAGGGTGTGTGTGTGTGTGTGTGTGAGAGAGTTGTTTATGTATATGTGGCTGATGGCTCCATATGGAGACAGGGATATCATAAATCCATTACTCAGGGGGTGTGGGGAGATGCTGCGTGGGCTCTGCGGCCCCTTCCCTCAAGGAATGATTGTAGGAATCACAGTAATAGTGGCTGGCTGGGTAATTGTGCCCTAAAGACATGTCATGTTTTTTTTTTTTTTTACTTTTGCGTTGAGGAATCACACCAACACCCTACAGGCATTTAAAATGACTGCGGCAAAGACAGTAACGCTGAGGAGCTCGAGGGTTGAAAAAAGTGATAAGGGCAACAGGAATGAAAGACAGAGATTATTTTGTTGTGTCAGATTTGCAGTGGAAGCGATCTGTGAACTGAGAATACATTTTCGCCTTAGCCTTAGTGGTAATTACAAGTAGAACGTGTGTGGATTTTTGAGCCGCATCACGTTTGGCATTGTGGATTGTGAAACACAGGACGGAGGGCACGCCGCCCACACTTCTCTACAGTCCTACAGTTCCACTTTGAGCGCTAACCAACTGACCAGACAACCAATGTCGGTCCAACTGTCGCAGTCCATGAGTCATTAGTTGAATATCTCGGTGCTCAACAACAGGAGCTAGATTGGAAATAAGTACAACAAAGCAGAGTCATTCAAAGAAATAAATGAAGGTTTAAATGCTGCCAATCTCAGCTGAAGCTCTGCAAACATGCATTTATAGACAACATGTATTACAGGGCTACGTTTTCAGTTTTTACTGTAGCCATTGACAACACTTTTGCATGGCGTACCCGTAACCCTACCCCTACATTACAGTATGTTGAGTTTGTGCCTAAACTCAACCAAACCACTATGTTTGCACAGTTGTAAACACGTTTTAGACTGAAAGGAGTCATGGGTCTAGTTGTTTTTTTGTTATCAACACCATTTATAATGTGGTCTAGAGTTTGAAGTCTGCTCTTTTGATATGATTCACAATTCATCACTAGGCCACAGTGTTGAATTAGAGGTTGTTGCACTGGCTGAAATCTTGAAGCCATGATCCCACAGAGCTGGATACGATCATTTCTTTGGCTATTCCGACATGTTGAGTGAATCCACCAACCATTTATTCTAGTTTCCGTCTCACTTCCTGCTTCCTGGTAGTTGCGCTCTCCTCCTGTCAGCTACTGCAACAGCAGCTCATCCTCCTGGCTCTTTTTTTCTCACTACCTAATTCTTTTCAGGTCAGTGACAAAGTGCCTTGCAGCCTTCTCTCCTGAATTTTCATCTACATATTGCAAAACTCTCCCTCTTTGAATTTGAAATCACATTTTCAGTGAGATGCCACGCTCCTCGAGATCACTCTCTGTATTGTGGAAAATTGAATCGCTTTGGTTCTAGCGCGGTACCTTTCACAATCTTCTTCTGTTTGACCACATGTTACACTCACAAGCATCAACTGCTTCACACTGAACTGCACATACACATCCCCTTGTTGTGTGTGCATATGAATTAGGAGTATTGACACCTCTGTGTACTGCTACCACTAAGTGATACGTGATTTAAAAAAAGCAGTAAATTGACATAACTGGTTCTTTTGTGCACATAATGACAAAGTAATAATGAAGAGCTCGCACATGCACACACATCAAATCCATGCCAAGTCATTTATTTCTTTGTGCCTATTCAGGCCAGTCGTAATCTTGTGTCCACAGGTGCTAGCCATAAATTTCCCCCCATTGATTTGTAGTATATATGGATTTTTCTCCCAACCCTAAAACCCCGGACTACAATAAGCTTTGTTCGGCAGCTCGTGCACTTGTAAATCTGCATGTGACATTTTGATAGTGGGTGACACACTTGGGGGAAGAGCAAATATCATTAGAATGGGACAGGATTAAAATCTGTCAGTCAAAGGGTTTATTATCGACAAAACCAATATACAATGCTCAGAGCCGGTGCTGATAGGAAACTCAGACAGGACAAGAAAGGGCGTGATGAAGCTTTAGTAAAAGGAGGCGCTTTGGGGGGGGCGTGCTTGTCAGTCAGGGTGTCCCTGGTAAACAGAGTGGTAAATATTTCAGCCGTCACGGCCGAGTGTAGGCAGCTGGTCCCCTTTGCATGGCAATGAGAGGAAAGGAGGAGAACCTGTCTGAATGGAGCCCTTCAACCCTGGGAAACCTCGACACACACCAGCTGAATGATGACCACAGGACAGTGCAGGTCTGTGCTGCCTTGCTGGCTCCTAGCTTTATTCCCACAGACAGACTCCACTGCAGCTCATCATCAAACTGGTGAGCTGCATCCTGTCATTATTAACTAATTACTATTTCAGTTCAACACAATTCAGGTATAAACCATATTGTTAGTTTCACTGAAATCTTGTGAGATGCTTTTGCGTCATACCTTTTTCTTGCTGATGTTTTGCAGGGATTTGCAGTTAAGCGAATGAAACCACGGCGTCTCAGCAACACTTTTGAAAAAGGTTTTTGTCCCGATCCACTTTCTTGACTGCTTTTGATCCCTAAGGGCTCTTTAAGCTTTCTAAGTTGAAATGACCTGCTGAAAGTGAGACGTGAGGTGGGCAATTTAAGACAGATGGTTCAACAGTACAAATGGCTGCTGACCGTTTTCACATAGGCGTACGCGGCAGTGTAGCATCAGTTCTGAACTCTAGAGTCACTCTGGAGCTTTTTAAGTGCTTCGCTATATCTATTCATATTATATTTTAATCACATTTTTAAAAGCACAATTGGACAGAATGAAGACAATGTGCAGTGATTTCAAAAGACTAAACTTTATTTAGTTCCACTGTTGGTTGAAAACTGGATTTGAACTTGTTGGGACTGGATTATTGAGTCTAGCCCAGTCCTTTGTGACACTGAGCATGTGCATGGTGTTCACTGTGACTTTTCACACATTGCATCACATATTGCAGTGAACACATTAATTGGTATTCAGTCTCATTTTTCTTTACCTGAAAATGAATTTTGGAAAGTGTGTGTGTGTGTGTGTGTGTGTGAGTGCTCTCTTTGCTTTTAGATACGAACTGTTGCATCGGTGTGTCAGTGTGTGATATAAGATCAGCACACACTGAACTACTGAACATCCAGTGATTGTTCCTGCTATTAACAGAACATTTTGCTGCTGTTAATATACAGCAGCTACCCAAGTGTTTCGTTATCAGACTTCATCAACAAGAACATTCAGTGTTAATGACTTGCCGCTGATTCGGTCCGTCGTGGATATTTGAATCCTCTTGATATATACTGTAAATGTACTTACACAGAGCACTCTTCTTCCGTGCCTACACCGTGGAGCACACCCACAGAAGTCCCAAACAAAAGGGAAACATACAGTGGACAGTTGTGTGCAGATACATAAATATATTGATATGTAAGACTGTGTTATGTGAAGTGCAAACCTGCAGCTAAAAAGTCATTAGTCAACCAAAGTCAAGCTGCTGAAAAGAGTTCTACATTAACTGGGAAAAATGGCTAAATGTTCCTTTATCAGTTAATTACCAGGTGCAGTTCTCTATGTAAAGTTTCACGGTCTCTTGTAGTTCAATATTTTTTTCCCAGCTTTGTTTTTCCTGTGTAGGATCCCAGTTTAAACCTCATCTGCTTGCTTTGTCAGTCCAGCGCAAGTCTCAGCACCACATCATTGATGATCAATGGAGCTCCTTTCTAAAGCTCCACTACACAGACTCCCTGTTTGTTTGGTTCTCTGTGTTTGGTCTTACAGTAATAGCCTGGATTCAGAGTCCTTATCTCTGTACTTGAGCAGAACAGGTTAGTGTTGTTCCTGAACTCCCTCACACACACACACACACACACACACTTCGCAGTATTCACTGTAGATCTGTGGTGCGTGAAAGGCACAGAGATCCATTTCATACTGGCCTCACAAAGGGAACAGTGAAGCATGTGTTTGTGCCCTTGTACTACGTTTATGAGTGAGATGGCAATCTCAATCATAAATGCTGTAATAATTACATACTTTATCGATCCCCTTAGAGAAATTATTGTTGGGCAGCTGCCAGCACTACTATGGAGTTTAGGTGTAGACATGCAGCCAGGACTAACCAGGGATGGAACCAACTGAATCTATGTGCTGAGCGTTTGCTGCTGCGCCTGCTGATATTAGAATGTAAAGAAACTGTAATGATTTCACTGAGGGCTGCTTAGAGATACAGGTTTAACATGATGCAAGTCTAATTGCTTACGATACCAACGGTGAGCGACGGTGTTGACCTCAGCTTCACTCTGAAGGTAACACAGGGTTTGTAGAAAATGTATCTGTTGGGGACCAGATTCAGGTTTCATGGTAAGAATTAGACTCAGGCAGAGTTAGACGTGCATTTCCTCAGGTGCCCCCTGCTCACAGCCCTAACCCCCCCACCCCACCCCAAGGGGGGGTGGGGCAGATGCAGAAGACAATTTTCATTGTAACATGTAAAATGTAATCAATGACAATTAAGCTGATTCAAAAAATTCTATTCTAGTGGTTTCAGATATGGTTAGGGTTAGGGTTAGGGTTAGGGTTAGGGTTAGGCACTGCAATCCCAATCATCAGTCCTACTCCACCTACAGGTGGTAAGTGTAAAAAACCCACAAGGTGTTAAAGACAAACCTGTGTGTGTGTGTGTGTGTGTGTGTGTGTGTGTGAGTGAGAGGTTTCCACTGAATTACAGTCAGTCATCCCCCAACCCAAAATAGACCGAAGCGCTGAAAAACCCGAGAAGCACAACCTGTAAAATCTGATTTCAGTGCCTGAAATAGTCAGGCGGGATTTAGCCAGAGTCCTCTCGAACACAGTTTTTTTCTCAGGACTTTTATAGACTTTTATATTGCCATGAATGTTTTGACGGGTAATGGTGTGAAGGCACATTTGGAGTCAAACATTTTCACAGAGACTCACACACACACACACACACACACACACAGGGGCTGCTTACGGAGTTCAGCTCCTGAAAAAAACACGCCCACACTTAATTTCTCAAATATGGAAGGCCAGTGACATAACACTGCACATTACACATTTAAATTTAATTCATATCCAAGATGTAAAAAAACATTAGATCATCATCATCACCTTTACCAAGCACTTTAAAACCAACCACAGCTGACACAAAGTGCTACATAAGATATAAATAAAGCCCAATGAAAGAAAAAGCAGGATAATTAATTAAATAACTAACATGACTTAAGATGACTTAATAGCCCGGAGATGGCTGAGCTTCAGTCCATTAATCCTCTCTGTCCCTCTCTGGTCACATGTGTTGTAATCACCAAAATCACATTGTACTTGCTGTCATTTACATTTTTTTGCTTCTGTTGTCACACAATAGAACACAGAAGCAATATGCAGGTGAATTAATTGCAGCTCAGCTGTCAAAGTGTCATTTCTATTCTTCTACTTTGCAGTGGTGCACAGCTGTTAAACTTCTGTTCTGCCTCCGGCCTCCTCTGATCAACTATACTTTCTTTTTTTCTCATTTACATACCTTTAGTGCTGTTGGACAACTGGGAGAAGAAAAAAATACACAGCCTTCTGTAGTAAAAGATCTGATCTCAGCACAGTGCCATTTTACCATCAGTCACTTGTTTCTGATGAAATCTTTTTTATAATGGCAGCTATGCGATGTATCACATAGCAACACTTTGAAAGCATCGGTAAAGAGAAGTGAGGCGAATGCTTTTGCAGTACCTGTAAACAGAGTTGGTACAGAGCTGGAGGTCGTGTTCGTTTTGGCACCTAATACTTAAGCCTTAGTCTTCTAACTGAAATGCAGATTGCTTTTAGTCAAATTATAGTCATTTGATATTTGCTAGTTTGGTTAAAGTAAACAAAATATAACATTTTGTCTAGGTTTTAAAAATCAAGTACAAGTTTGCAGGCAATTTATGATAATACACACAAAAACTGATGATGATTGATTCTTTTCTCTCTTCTCTGTCCACTAACTCCTACCGGTCGAGGCAGATGACCTCCCTCCCTGAGCCTGGTTCTTCTGGAGGTCTCTTCCGTTAAAGGGGGTTTGTCCTCTCCACTGTCACTGTTGTGATTTCCACTATACAAATAAAACTAATTGAAATTGCGTTGAATTAAATGATTGAATGGAGTAAATGCCTTCTACTCCAGCAATGCAGAGCAGACTGTTAATGTGTCGTCATCAAGATGATAGAGGCTTCTGTATGAGTCTTCATCACACTGCAAGGTCACTCGTGGATGATGTCATCCTCTCAGCTTGTCACAAAAGGCTACAATCCAGTCATTGCTGCCCTTTGTATGTGTGTGTTTTATGCATGACAAGAGACAGATACCATCGCTTACAGAATGTGTTGGTGTGTATAATCATGCATGGGTTTGCACTCGGAGGTGATTAATAATACGCACTTGGCGCAAACAGGCTCATCGTGTAGTTGTGCTGCCATACATCGTTAATGGTGGTGTAATGGATGGAATCATTTCTTGCTGCTGCTCCTCCACTTGTCAGCACTTAACCTGCAGCTCATCCCGGATCTACTCTCAATTGACGTGGGCGTGAAAGACATATTACCTGTGACAACAGAGGGGAGAACAGAGATGACTTTTTTTAAGAGGTTATACATTTCTTATTGTAACACCAGAGCTGACTGTGCCAGAACTTCTGTTCGTTTCTCCCATAGATAATTTTAGGCGTCTGCTTGTTGGAGCATTTCCAACAATTAGATGAGCATGAAATTTCCTCTGATTAAATCATTAGTTCAAACCGTGATCCGCTGCATTAGGAACTGTGGTGCAGTGAAATAAAATCATTGGTACACAACTCGATTTTGTAATATAAATCAATTATGGGTCAATTTAGCCACTGCAGAGCAGCACGTGATAAGAAGCAGAGTAAAGTCAGCCTGATAATCGAATTTACTTTGCATCACACATCATTGTTCTAACTCATTTTGTGTTCATTTAAGGCCATTTCTGTTGCTGGAGGAGGAGGGATGAGCTCATTTTGTTTTGTTCTGACGGATCGATATTTGGCAATATATTCGTCCCACTAGTGTTATTATCAGTCAAAACAAGAGCTCCAGTAAAGGCAGCTTAGTGAAACAAAGACATTTAGAGCAGCCTGGAACCCTGCACTGACCAAACATGCCTTGTTATTGCTTAGTTTTAAAATAACATTTACATACTGTTAATATGTGGAGGATTTAATAGAAACATAAATTACAGTTTAAGAACAATCTGATTAGATTCATTCAGTATGTGGATTAAGTAAGTAATTTAATGTTTGAAAAACTGGTTCATATTTTTAGTATTTGAACAAAACTGTTGAAGCTCTGTCTCCTAAGAATTCAATTTTTATAGGACAAAATGTTCCAGATACGTTTTGATACAGGACATATTTTCTGTTAACGTGATAATCGGTCGGTAGCTCAGTGGGCTACGTGTCAGACTGGGAGGCAGAAGGTTGCAGGTTCGAAGTCCTCGTCCATCCCCTACCAGGTGTGTCCCTGACCCAGACACCCAGCGCCAGCTCCCTGTAAGTCGCTTTGGATAAAAGCAAAGTCATTTTTTGTCCACCAAAATATCCAATCAACATCCAGTTTTCTGTCGGCTAAAATATCCGACGTTACATTTCAACATCCTCTCGCGTGGTACAATCAAAACTGTCTTCACCTGTTAGAAAAGGCAAAGCTTGCATTAAATGTGAATAAACATAAATAACCATAAACGTACCCACCACTATGGAAAGACTGTAGATGCAGGGTCGGATGCTGAGAGGCCACCATAGAAAGTAAACTTGGACACACAAACGAAGGGATTAGATTCTGGTGACCTCATCTATGTCCCATTCTTGTAGTTATTAAATCTCACAAACACCTGGAAGACATTCTTGGTTCTGGCACAAAAGCTCAGTTGGACTCATGAGGAGAGACACAAAGGCATAAAAACAAACCGCGACCAAATGTGTTTATTAACCTTTAGACAAAACCAGGAGCCACTCTATTTCCAACTCTAACCAAAGTGATTCCTGCATAAACTTAATGACATTCAGAACTTTTTAGTCCAGCACAGGTGTGTGGTGTGACAGCCCCGTGCCCTGTACACCCACCGTTCACCCCAACCACCTGCTCACCCCCGACTGTATCCCTTTCCTTTGCAAATAAGTTGCATAGAAAGGTGATGTTGCCATTTCCACACAGCATATAGTGTAATTATCCTGTTTTGTCTAATCTAACTGCGGTGTAGGAAGATGCAGATGTACCCGTAATTGCAGCGTCTTTTGTCGAGATTTATAATCAAGACTAATACATCCTTTGGTGAACTTTGATAAGGACTGACACTAAATGTAACTTGCGGGCTTAATATAATGGAGTGTGTGGGTAGGCTGCTTAGGAAAACAGATCTGCACACAGCTCTAATACAAATCAATCCTAACAAATTCTTCAAATGTGATTTCAACCTCCCTTGCGGATGCATATTTTTTTACATTAGAAGAAGGAACAAAGACATTGTCTTCATTCTAGCTGATGCAAGCACACTGAATCCACATTTTGTGGACTTTTTTAAAAAAGCTTTGGCTAAAATGTATTTTCCAGTTGGATGGAACGGAGCTGAAATTGCATTTGAAAGCAGTCAGATGCATGTGATGTCCTCTTTCTGTCTTAATCTCCTACCCTTTGTACAAACACACAGCTTTCCTGATTAACTCGTTTTCATCAGAATGTGATCTGGCGTGATTTGATTCGCTATCCGGAGCAATTGCCTTTCATATTAATGCGATTACGTTGTATAACAAAGCGGCCATTATACAGAGACTTTTGGCGTTAGTGGATAAAAAGACCATCAGTAACGTCCCTACTGAGAGATATGGGTATTAGGAAGGAGCGATAACAGTCTGTCACATGCACCCCGGCTGCGGGCAGAGCACCACTGTGTCTGCAGCCATGAGTGTTAGAAGTGAGGATCCAACAACGCTGAGGATCTGTTTATCATTATCAGCCCATTAATGTGTTTGTAAAACCACTTGCGCCATTTGCTCCGCATGTGGCTCTAAGACGTGAATCTGGAGATACACGTCATAAATTCTCATCTCGCAGAAATCCAATTAAGGCTGTATTTAACTCTGGATCCACTTCAGCGCAGCCGTCGCCCTTGCATGTGGAATAATTGCTCTCCCTGCTCCTTCTTTTTTTTTGATTTTCATCTCTCAGTCAAAGAACGAAGCGCAGATGTGCAGTCGCTCAGCTACTTCAATAGATGCGCAATCTGTACAGTGAACCCAATAATAGACATGTTCAATTACACTCATGGTGCTTTAGTGGCTCGAGTGTTCCAGTGGTGTAAACAACGCTGACGCCTGTTTGATGTCTGCACCCTGCACTCCGGGCATTCAATGATACACACTGACAACATTACACATTTCCTGCTCCACTTGTAGCTCAGCGTGGCGACGAGAGTGTCAGTCTGTCGGCTTGCTGTCTGTCCAACACTCTAGTCTGAAGCCGGATATCTTGAGACCAGACAGCTGCACAAGAGTTAGATTCACTGTCTGTGGCGATGCTTTGACTCTATGTATAATACTCTATTGGACTAGTCGACCTGCATCTTCTTCACCTATCTGCACAATATATACATTGGATATATTGAGCTTTAAAAGCTGAATCTCTGGCTCATCACAATTTGTCACTGTCGCACACAGCTGGGGTTCAAGTAGGCTGCAGAACTTTTCCAATCAGGCGTGCAACAATCAATTCAAATGGACCAATCACAGGAGATCACCTGTTACTCATCATCCTCATCCTCACACACACGCACACTAAGAACCAGGGAAGGATACAGGGAGCTGCCACAGGTTCACAGCAATAGATAATACTACACTCTGTAATGTAAATCCCTGGAAATGTCTGAGCATATTTTAGTCCCACTGTCCTTCTCTCTCTCTCCCTTTTTATGTAATATTTGTACAGCTATTTTATAATGGGAATGTATTTTTGTTCTTTATCAGTGTGCATGTGCCACTTCCGACTCCAGTGTTCTTCATATATTTATTTACCTGTTAATTAAACGTGGTATGGTAGGAGAAACTGCTAATTATTTAGACATTTAGTTGTTCTGACACGCTACTACATATTTAATCCCTGTTACTTCCTGACTGACACAGGGGAAAACAGTATTTGCTCCTTTTTATGGAAAAACTGACTAAATACTGATTGTACTTTTTCATTCTATGATTAATGAGTAATTAAGTGAATGACGATGGCTTGTATGCACAGTTATCTTAAATTTAGAAGATGCACTTGTCTTGCTACAGGTCATAGAATACCAGGCATTACCAGGCAGTTTATCAAAACTGTCACAGTTCTTTGGTAATCAATAGCGTCTCCGAGTCATCAGTCGTTTCCATATCATAGCATCATCTTCTCCGTTCTATTTTAGTAAGAGGAAAATATACTTTTCAATAAGTAATTAGTCATGTGTGGAGCTCAACTAAATTTTAGACTTGCAGTAGAGCACCACCAGACTGATTGAGCTACTCGTTGCTTACAGTCATATCTGTAAAGATAAGTTTAATATCTATAACCAACCTTGGTAACCAGTGACATAACAATGGGGAAAGAGAACAGTAAGTGCAGCTTTACTTTACATAAGCTCCATCCTTTTTTTCTATGCAGGCTCCATAGTCTGTGTTGTTCATGCCTGTCTGTTAAAGAAGCTCAGCCAAAGGTCTTTAGTCTTAGTCCATTTCACAGTTTGTGAAAAGTCCAAGCTGCTGGTCGCCATCCACGTTTGTTTGGACACATGAATGTTTTTCCCATTCTTGTGGGATTTCCTGTATTGTCTACAGCCAGAACATCCCGTTGCTACTGTGCATCTAAGTGTGTTGCCTCCATTGAGATGAGATGTCTGCTGCTTTCCAACTGGAAATCTGTGGTCGTTATGGGTGAATAAACCAGAAGTTAGTCAAACCCATTTCCCTAAACCTAAGTAGGTTTTATTTGTGCCTGAACCCGACCACGTTGTTGTCATATTTGTTTCTTGAACCACGATGCAGGTCCAGCACATGATCGTGCCTCTTAGCTACCTAATGAGCTAACTGGAAGCTGTATTAGAGACTAACCAACCCAAAGCTATGGGATGTCTCTGACTCTCCTCTCAACCTAAGCTTGTTTGTTGTCATGGAAACAATCATTAACAGCTGGCTTCATTGTGGGACAACCATTGTTTGGTGATGATAAGGCACAGAAATGACATGCTTAGGTTTAATAACAGAAACAGATCAGGTTAAAGTCTGTAGTGTCCTGAAATGATTTAGGTTTCTTCACTTCATAAACACGAGAGACACGAGTGAAGGCCTGTGTTTGTTGACCATAAGCATGTCACCATCAGAATTACTGCAGCCACTCGAGGTCATATAACAATAACTCATAAGTCATAACCTGCGGACAGAAATGATTGATGGATATATATTTTTCAGTAACATTTCAGACAAATGGTTTCTGATAATCCTCCCCGGTATCTTTAAAATGTATATGTTTTACTGGAATATTGTCTCATCGATGTGCAGCGGTTGCTTTGCTGATTTTTAGACTGAAGTAAAATGGCTGGCTGGCTGGCATGGTCACACACACACACACACACACACACACACACACACTTCCATATAACCCTCTGACGAGGAGTAGGTACAGTAAACAAGGACAAACTTATTCAAATTAATTTCTTTATTTTTAATATGGATCACTGTGTACTACTTTATTCTAAGTCAGTTCTCATCAATTAAACATTCCCTCCATTCACTGCAAGACTTCCCATTGAGCTCCGCGGGAGCTCTAATGAAACGCGTAATATTAGTGAGCAAGTGTGTGTGTGTGTGTGTGTGTGTTCCCTCTGCCTATTAGACTTTGGCATTTACCACAGTAAACACATTCATCAGCAGCGACAGATGATTATCTGTTTAATTTTGGTACCTTGTAAGACGTCACAGGTTTTGTTGCTGCAGTCATCTGGGTGCAGCTGTAGAGAAACAGCAGCATTTTGTGAAGGAAAGACGCCGACGTGTCTCCTCCAGCTTGTTTGTCCTTTAACCTAGCTAGCTCAGAATAACAAGGAAATATAGTCATTTATTGTGAAATGGATGGAGTGAAAACAATTGTCGCGCAAGAGAAATTTGCAAAGCACGATTTACACTGCAGTCGGAGTGAGAGCTGCAATTAATGTCTTTTATTTTCAGTGCGGCACATTTGAACATGCAGATCAACTGCAGATAAGTGCCTGAGACATTTTGCTGCAATATAATTTGATATAACTGTCTCAGCACTAGATTATACGACAAATTGTGCACACATAAACCTGATAAAAGTCTCTGTTACTCATCAACGTTTCCAAACCAGATCATTTAACACGTGGCTAAGAGTAACACAGCAGCCACTGTTAATACGTAATGCATTAGCACTCAGCTCAAATCTGCACAGCTACATGTCTGTGGATGTTCATTAGCTGGGTCTCTGTGCATTTGGTGTGACAAAAAAGAGGAGGTGACCTTCAAAAATCCATCTGAGAAAGGACGTGGTGCATTAGAAAAGAGGATCCTTAACAGGTCTCAGGTCGTTTCTGTGGTACGTACAAGGAAATTAGATCAAAGTCATTTAAACTCTGCAGCTCTTCTATTTTTCTTTTCTTCCATCTGATAACATCAATCTATGCAGCTGATAAACACCATGTTGTTATCGCTGAACACAGTCTATGGATATTCTGACCAGCTTATGTATCTTGCTGTGTTCTATTGTTTGTGCTGCTTGTAGTAGATTTAGTACCATTGGTCATGTGATCACTGAGGAGGCCACAGTCTCAAATGAGATTAGCTTCAAAGATCATTATTTGCTGCAACCATTGTCCCTGCCAAATATTGTTGCATGTAAAAGTGTTTGATGACACAGAAGAGCAACTTTACCCAATCTGCTTCGAGACAGGTGAACCCGTCTGCGTCTCGCAGCCCGTGGCTTTTCTTCTTCTTCTCTCTCTCTCTTTTTTTTTCTGCCTTGTAGTTTATACAGCGTTTGGCAGCAGGTCCCTCTGTTACTCTGCTAATCAGCCTGTAATCCCTGTGCTGCTGATGTGAGAAGTGATGCTCCACGCGACTCTATCATTTTCTCATCAGTGCTCTCTTTGTCTCCGGCTCTATCTCTGTATCCCACTACATCTCTATCTGAGGGACTGTTGCTTCCCTGTGATTGGGCCATTGTTCCGGCTCGCTCACAGAGTCAGCCTGTTGGGCATGTTTACATGGATTCATGCTTCTAGGCTGCTGGCTAATGCAACACCTTTGTTCTTTTAATTGCTTGCTGTTCCAGCCAGAGGCTGAAAGGAATGAATAATTCCACAGCTACAGAATACTAAAATTTCCACCCAGCATAGAACGTCCCACTCTGAATGCAAGATGTGCACAGGCAGCTTGGCCTCTGAACAGCAGCTACAAACAGGACATCTTGTGATTTTAATTTTAAACAAACTGCATTTAACATACTTTATTTCTTTACATGTTATTGTAATTGAATCAATAAGACATAAAACCTTTTCAGTGGTAAAGACGGGATCATCGTTGGGGGAAGTTGCAGCTTCCATAATGACTTAATTATGTCACCAGGACACATTTGGTAAATGAGATCATAAATGGATAAGTGAGGCTTCCACTGTTTATCGGTATTTATTCTTTGAAATTGTAAACATTCATTGTGCTGGGGAGGTGTGGCTTCCCCCAATATTTGTAACTGACCAACTCAGCAACTGATCTAAAAGCTGGTTAAACGGATTCCAGAACTCACAGTTTGTTCTCACTAAACCTGCTTTGACAGTGAACACACAGACACCGTGTGCCCTGTCACCTAAA
This sequence comes from Microctenopoma stevenorrisi, assembly GCA_032270685.1. Classification (NCBI taxonomy): domain Eukaryota; kingdom Metazoa; phylum Chordata; class Actinopteri; order Anabantiformes; family Anabantidae; genus Microctenopoma; species Microctenopoma stevenorrisi. The sequence goes on from JAUMTR010000008.1 coordinate 19,164,368, forward strand.
TGAGCTATAAACGGCATTAGTCCTGCTGCAGCTAGCGGACTGTGTGTAGGGTGGCGCACACTATGTGCACGCCAGTTTGTGCTCGGAGCAAAGACTTTATTATTAACAGTACTAATTAATAGTAAATATTTGTTCCAGATTGGAAAAAGCCCTGATGTGCAGAAAGGATGCTGGTTGTTCTATTCTGTGCTGATTGTAAAGCCCCCTGAGGCTACTTTGCGTTTAGTGACATAGGGTTATATAACTTGAAGCATATATTTCTCTGCAATTCAAAAGACATCAGACATAAACAAATGTGTTATAATCGCACACAGAACAAATTCTAAACACTGAGGCTTTCTGTGGGAATTTGGCTTTGCTGTGCGCCAACCTCGCTGAATTCAATGCTCCGTAGAGACAAGCCCCAAATCACCAGCACTCAGTGTTATTCTGGGAGATCCTTTGAGCAACCAACATTTAACAGCAGAGACTCAAAAAAAAGAAGGTTGAACTGATTAATTGACAGAGAACATGGAGTTTAATCTGTGGGTCAGATTTCATTCAGCTCTGGCTCAGATCTCTTCTTTCACTGCCATATGCTGTTCTCCTCTGCTGCAGAGTGGATGAAAGTGTGTTAATAGCTGCTCCCTATCTGTTAGCTCCTCAAACACATTGATCGATTGAGGATGGTGTGGGTGTGGTAGGGACGTGGGGGGCAGTGCTCGGTGTTAGCAATGAGCAGAAGCCTGACACGAACAGGAAGCTCCGACAGAGCGCTGCTATCGGGCGATCAGACTCCCTCCCGGCAGGTTGGTGGGAGGAGGAGGAGGAGGAGGAGGAAGGGGGCGGGGAGCGTTGGGTGTGTGGGATGTCTGGAGATGGATGAGGTGGAGCTGTCAATAAAAGAGCAGCTCTTTATCCTCTGTTAAAGCTCTGTTCATTTCATTACTGTCAGACTCGTCCTCTGAAAGAGGCCTCGGTTTTCCTCCGTGGACACTTTCTCTTGGAGCGAGGTGCCGCTCCAGAGCTGGCAGGCTAAACCAGGACGAGGCAGCGTGAGATGTGAGGTGGGCCAGATCATTAAAGAAAAGAAATGCTGTTGTTGACAAGACCAGATGCACAGTTTAATTAAAGTTAGCTGGGAAGGCGAAACTTAATTCTGTGCTACACTTTCCCCTAAAGGCCCGCTTTGGAGAGACTGTAGTTTACTTTATGTTTTATTGGTTCTGAAGACTTCTCTTTATTGGTTTCTGACAATCATTTTACTCCATCCCATCCCCAAATCTGGAGAAAAAGAGAAGTGGTTTGTTTAGAAAAAACATGGTTTAATGAATCAATACAAAGCTCTCAGCCACTTGAGGGACGCACAACAAGTGTCCTTTGACATAAATGCACATCTACTCATATATTCATCACTTTTCATATGTACTGCCGGACCAATGTGTAGCTCTGTTTGACGTTAGCTTTAAATGAGCTTTTTTGTTGTTTGAGGTATGTGCTAACTAACATTAATGACAGCAACCAAACCAAGAATAAACACAGATAATAGCAATGAAATATAACTTCTCTTTGATAACTGAATAAACAATTAGGCCCCACCAGTCAGTAATTTCAGTGAAATAGAGGCAGCATCAGAGAGCAGTGGCTTTTCTGCTGCAGAGGAGAGATGCTCTCTGACAGAGTGGATGGAGTCTAAGTAGACAATCTGCAAGCAACTAAGTTAGTCAAGTGTCGACTAAGCATGTTCCACATAAATCACTTTCCAGTAACACCAGTACTATTCTAAATATGTAGGTACAGAGCACCCAGCTGCTACCAGTAATGATTTAGTGCAAATGAAAATCAGCATATGTCATAGGTATGTGATAAAAAATAAGATGAGTCCCGTGTACTGTGGCTGATTTGACTATTAACTTTTGGGGAACTAAGCTAGTGGTAGCCTCAGGTTTTTGGGTCTGATGTGTATAGAAGTGATTTTAATTCTCATATATAACAAATAAACTTTTCTTAACAAAGCAGGAAGAACTGATTAGAAGGATGAGACATTCTCAAGTAATCCCAGGACACACTACTTTTTGACTTTGTGTCCCTGACTGTCAATTTCCTTCCGTGTGAAGAATTATACACAGAATCAGAGGCTGGAGGTGCAACAAGTATTTTTGTGCAGTGATTAATACAACTGATTAGTCAACTACACAGAAAATACTCTAGACTCTACGAGTTGTTGTGGGCTGCATTCATCACACAGAGCAGCAGTATTGATATTTCTGCACAACTTGGCATCGCAGACTTATACTCATGGCTGGATCAGCGTGAACACGGCCTAAGCTGTGCCTCCCATGCTAAATCTTCTACTACAACGACATACAGCACATTACTTGCTGCCAAACATGCACAGACACAAAAAAGAGCTAAAAAGAGGTTAGCTTTATGTAACATGTTCATGGGAGCTTGATCGGTGTAATGCTGGGAACTTGGATTATCCTTCCTGTCCTACATGGTGTAGTGGATCCATACAGCTCTACTTTTTAGTCACTCAGTCACACTCATTCACACTAGGAAGATGCGCACTCCGGGTTGGTCGATAGCGCTGGTATGGTGTTGATAAGGGAGAGGGGAGGCACTGCTCTCTCACTGCTTCAGGTCACCATCGCCCCTATTAGGCCACTTAGGAGACAGAAAGCTGTCAATGTATGTCTTTATGAAACGTGCCTCCTCTGTAGTAGTTATCATTAGGCGTGTTAGAGACAGCAGACATAAATGCAGTGTGAATAAATGAGACGAGATTCAGTGACTCTGAATACTTACGTACTTACAGAAGTAAAAGTAGCCAGTTAACTAAACTGCTGCAGTGAATCTCGCTTCCAGCGTTCCCCAGTTTAACGTCCTAAAACCCAAACTCTGTCATGGCATCTATGTTTAATTCCTCTTTGCTATTTGCGCTGATTGTGACCTGATGAATGTAAAAACAAAGAATCACCTTTTTACATGATGTAGTTTTCGAGAAGAATTATGTTCACATATGATAATATTTGTTTTAATTTTCGATAAAACCCAATAAAGTCATAATTGTGAAGGATGAATGAGCAAAACTCAACATTTGTCCTGAGAACAAAAACAACAATTGTCTCCTTGATCATCGGCTCATTTGAAGTGCTACTTACAGAAGGATATTTGTCTGTAGCAAGGTACAAACGGTATAACGTCCTCGTACGTGGATATCAGGACCTTGTTGAGCAAAATTTTGTATTTTGGTCTAGACAACCCAAAATGTGATCTTCACATATGTGGACGCCAGGTTCTAGGAGGTTAAAAAAGTCTGTAGTCTACAACTAATATAAGCTAAACACCAATTGCGTTTGGATTTGTGGATGGGGTCAGCGCTGAGCATGTTCACTAGCTACAGTCACTCCTGAGGGAAAGATGACGTGAGACAGTCATAACCTGCACTGCAGAAAACAAGCTGAACTATAACCACTGCAGTTCAGTGAATTTAACACTAATTAATGTTATGTTATGTTGTGTATGCTTTTCATAACACGACTGGCAGTAGGTTTGGTTAAATACTACTAAGAAGTCCAGCAGTTGGGAGAAGAGGGGAGAGTTCACTGTTTCCTGGAGTCACTACACTTCTCTCTTGTTATAAGTGGACTTATCACTTGACCTTGGGGCAGTGGTTTTATGGGTTATGGTAATAGAATAGCATGCCTAAGTAAAAGGTGTAGTGCGAGCAGGTCCAGTGCACTGTGTTGGCGAGGTGTTCAGGGATAGTATAGAGCGTAGGTCTTTCATGTTTGGGAAGCACTCAGCTCATAGTCCTACCGGCTGAAATCAAAACAACTATAACCCTAATATATTTGCAAATTGAATATGTATGGTTATGTACAACTGAAGGTTGTCAGCTTCTCACAAGACTGTTTTTATTTGTTTAATGCAACCAACCTAAACAATTTGATGACGGACATCCTTTTAAATGTTCCTCTTGCTGCAAATTGAGAACTTTCTGTTTATTATTTTATACAATAACAATAGCAAAAGCAATTTTTCTAAAAAGCAGTCATTTCATATCAGTCAGTGTGCTCAGCTGAATATGTAAAAATCTCTGTACAAGTGGCAGCCAGCGGTTTTTTGAATTAAATTGTTTTCCATCCTAAAACTATTTTCCATGTCTTGGAATGCATAAGCCGATGAAGGAAGGGCAAGTGTAATAGAAGCAAAGGCCCAAAAATGTATTTAAAGGAAAAAGGCAGCTAATTAATTTGGCTTTAATCAGCCAAAACAAAGAACAGGAGTAGGAATATTGATCACAGCATTCCTGCCTGTGACTCGTCCCTGATAAAGCGGAGTAATAAATGACTGCAGGTGTTGCCTTTTTATAATTAATAGTCTTATAATTGGACAAATTAATGAGCTGGCGGATGAAATATGGGAGCAGACGTGTGAGGAAAGCAGTTGCCTTTCCGGAAAAGACCAATTTGAACTGGCATAATGAAGAAAAACTTAACTCAATCACTGACTTCCTCCTCCCTCCATCTGCTACTACTTGATGTTCTCCAAAGCTCAGGTCACTACAGTTGCTCTCAATTTACAGTGAGACACACAACATTAACAACTGATAGAGATTTCTCATTGCAGGCATAAATAGAATTAGTGTAATCTCCTTCATTTGTGTGATCAGATAGGAAGTCTAATTCATATCTTGTCTCTTCCATTTCAGAGGTTCTCATGAATCTTGGGGTTGACTGATGCAGCCATGGGCCAATCGCTGGATCTTTGAGCGCAGTCTTCCCCCCAGTCCTCCTCCACCGTATGTTCTTCCTCTTCCCCCACCTCCTCCGTCTCTTCTTCTTTTGCCTCGCACAGCTGTAAGTTGAGTCCTCCAGAAAGTTGTCATCCACCTACGATACCGTTTCCTTCCCTCTATCTGTGAACCATGACGAGCATTATTTCCCAGATGTCTGGCCAAGCAAGAAGGCCTTTCCGAAGGCTTCTCTTGTATATTGCCCTATTGTTACTAATGGAGAAGTGTCACGCAGCCCCCTCAGGCCCAGAGTCGGATTCCTGCTCCACTTTAGTCCAAAACCGCTTCTTTGGCTTCTTCCTGTCATCGTCAGTGTTCCCCACAGTGCCTTGTTCCTGGACGCTTCAGAACCCTGATCCACGGCGCTACACTGTATTCATCAAGGTGACCAAACCTACGGAGAACTGTGTGCCGTCACAGCTGCGCACCTTCCAGTATGACTCCTTCCTAGAAACTACCCGCACCTATCTGGGCATGGAGAGTTTCGATGAGGTAGTGAAGCTGTGCGATACCTCTGCCTCAGTGGCCTTCCTAGAGGCGGGAAAACAGTTTGTCCAAATGAGGAAGGGGCCTGCACGGATTGGTGTGACCTCCAAAAATGCAGATGTGGATTTCAAAACAGAGTATCTGGTGGTGGGGAAACGCAACCCTAGCATGGCAGCCTGTCAGATGCTGTGCCAGTGGCTAGAGGACTGTCTGGCCTCCAGCACATCCAACAGGCCGTGTGGCATCATGCAGACTCCATGTTTGTGCTGGGAGCCGCCACCACAGCTCAGTGAGGCAGGGAGCTGCTATCACAATGGAGTTTACCTGGAGAACTGTTTACCCAGTGTGAGAGGCGGTGAAAAAGACGTAGAGACAAGTGGTGAGTAGATGCAATGATTTACATTTGTTTAACTGAGAAGAAGCTGACTTCTAAAACATCATGATTAAAGGATTACATCACCATTTAAACATCAGCTGCACAATTTTCTACAGCACTTAAGTGCTAAGACTAACAATTATCTCTGATTCTCATTAGAACAATATGGAAATAGAAGCCATGCCGCCAGTGGGAAAATAGATTTAGTGTGTTGAAAGGTCAGTTTTGGAGTTTAGCTTGCTCTCAGCTCCCAAAGTGACAGAGAAACCGCATCTTCACTAACAATCAAGCCTGTGAAAATGTATATGATTTGTCAGACACCAGGATAAGTGGAACGAAAGAAAGTGCTGTGCAATGGCTGAAGTTGAGCGAAGAAAAGACTGAAAGAAAGAGCCTAATGTAAGGTTTAGGGTTTCATTTAATGGAAGCAAGCTCTGTGACCTTGCAAGGTCGGCACCGTATCCAGTCGCTCTGCTGTCCAGGGAGTAACACTCAATCGGCCTGTGGAAACGAGGCAGAATCAGGTGCTGATATTGGATAGCTTGGGGGATGCTCAGAGCAGGGAGAGGGGGATGATGTAAGGAGATACAAAAGAGGAAACTAGAAGGAGAGGGTCTGTGGCTTAAAGTCCAATTGTCTGCTGCTTGATCCCGGCTCCCCTCCCCTTCCGTTGGCAGACAGGATGTGGCCTGACATCTCTATCCTGGCTTTGTCAGGACTTTGGCCAGAGGGATGGAACATTTCTCAGCTACCCTTTCCCCCCGTAACCTTTCCACTATCTCTTTTTCCCTCCCTCCTTGCTTTCTCTAATCAGCCTGTGGTCTTATACTCTCAGTCTTCTTCTTCTTCCTCCTCCTCCTGCTTTTCTGCGCAACCATTGCTGCCTCCCCATCCTTTCCTCCCCGGGCTGAGACTGGGCTGATACTGAGTCAGTCGTGGGAAGCCAACCAAGCAGAGAAGATGGTGTGGTGGGCATCTCCTACCTTATCCTCCCCCGGTCTCCAGAGCAGCTAATATCCCCTCGCTGCCCCAGCCTCCTCTCCACTAGTTATCGCACTTATGTAATCCCGCTTATGGTGCTTGACAGCGGGGTGTGGGCTGTTTGTGCCTTAAGGTGTGAAAAACAAGAAAGAAATATACCATCCACTGTTGACTAGAAATACAAGGAGGCATTATAGTGTGTCTCAACCCACACAGTTTTTCCTAGATTTTAGTCCCAGGTTCAGGGAACACAAATGGCTGCGGAAACCCCATGATGAGCTCAAACAGCAGATTTGGCTGGATGGCCAGCGAGTGGATTGAATTGGTGGATAAAGATAAAGAGAGGCTGGGGACATGCAATAAATTCTGTCTGGAAATAGGTTGAGGAACTGGGTGGTTATGACTTGCTTTGCAGTGAAGATGAAAATAAAAAGGGGCTAGTTACAAATGATGAATGTAGGAAAGACAACAGATGCAGAGGCAAGTGAAGAAGAATGGCAGTGAAGAGGCTGAGATGGGTCTAGAGGGGGAGTTGTCTGATCTGGTCCTAATGAGGATATATAATAGTCGCCGCATGGGTCAAGCAATATGCAGCTAAACCTGTTTGGTCTCAGCAACTTCAGTTACTCAAGAGATCACTGCCTGCCTCCCAACCCTCCGCGCTCCCTCTTTGCGGGGTGGGGGACTGAAGATCCTACCCAGCAGCAGATGGAGGGGTGAGCCCTGCTGTCAGCACTCAAGCTCTCGAGCTATAGACAGACAAGATAAAAGTTTGGCTTCATATACAGCATGTGGTGCTGGAACATTGCCTTACACACACCCTCCCCTCATGTCCCTCTGTACCCAAGTATAAAAGTTAAAAAACACCTTAGAATAAAGACTACTAAGTGACTTTAATCTCGAAGCACGATAGAACCAGCTTGAAGTAAAAAAGAACAGTTTTATTCTTTGCAAAAAGCTTGAAAGCTTCTCCACAGTGCCCTGCAGAAGTACAGTACCTGCCATTTCATTCAAATCAGTGTGACCCCGTGTTCTCTTTAGATAACTTCTCAGCCAAGAATGTCTTGTTCAATAGAAGATGATGTGCAAATTACACTTCATGTGAAGTGCACGTGCACCACTGCAGGAAAGAGTGCAGCCATTATGAAGTGAGGCAGGAGGTTCGGTTTGTACGTGTCCGTTGATGGATAAGCATGTAATATATCTGGTTTCATGTGGGGAAGTTTGAATCCCGTGATTGATGTTGCATATCTATCAATCATACCATTGCTTTGTTGTGCGTTGTCTCTTACCATGCCATGCCTTAACCTGTCTGGTATGTTTTATGGTTGTCCCACTGGACAGCCATTTTAGTAGTGGTCCTGATGGTGTAAGTTCATGCAGTACTGTGGAGAAGTGCTGAACACTGCTGAGCTATCCAACACACACATGTCATTGTTGTAAGCACCAGAAATTAGTCTCATAACAATACAAAGGGGGGGTGCCTTTAATGTTGTTCTAACACAGCAAAAGACAGGACAAAGCTGCATTATCCGACTCCCTGGGACTGAGAATGGGCTGCAATGCAATATGAGGTACATCATTAAATAAATATATTAACTTACAAATGATTGCGGATCAATATTACCCTTTTATTCATTATTTTCTCATTGTCATTGGTTTTCGTGACAGAGATTGTACAACTTGATTATCCGCTCTACTATGTCAATAAGATAATCAGTATGAAGCTCTGACCCTGTATTGATTCTACTGTGACCTTTTGACCATTGAGTGATGAAACATAACTTTGTATCTGTATCACCCTGGTTTCAATTTATTGGCTTGCTTGTGCAGAATAGCAGGAATTTGGTCGACATACAGTAAAAATGGGGCAGCGTGAAAGCTCAGTGGGTAGAGCAGTCGTCTTCCAACCCAAGAGTCAGCGGCTCAATATCAGTCCCTCTGAAGCTACATATGGAGGTGTCCTTGGACACGACACAAGTATTTATTATAATTATTGTTTATAATTGAAAATATGATCAATGATCTGCTTTAATTGGTGAATTTACAGTTTATTTTTTTTAGTACAGTAATTGCAGCTAATGAGCAGGAGTCCATGTTCAACACAACCACAGCTCACTGTGTGAACAGGCGTAGTGGTGTGTGTGTGTGTTTGTGTGTGTGTGTGTGTGTGTGTGTGTTTGTGAGAGCACGAGCGGTGGGTGAGTTGTGTCACGACGTGTGACACAAAACAGGAACCGATTCCTTCAGTAGCCCTCTGTGGACTGCAGTGGCACAGCGAATGATTAAAGGGCGGCTATGAGATATGTGAGCCAATAAGAAGAGTCGTGACTCAGTTAAACGAAAGAGACACTATTGTTGATAAGTGCCAGAAATGACCAACAAATTCAAGTGAAGCTGGGGGAGGATAGCTCCACGCTTCTCATAATGCCCCCAGATCGTACGGGTCATGACGTTGGTGCTGCATCACACCCTCTCACTTTCAGCTTTGCAGTTATTTCAAGTGTGAAGTATTTAATAAAGAACAAAAAGCATAGAACATCACCAAACAAGGACACTGTGTCACAGACTGAGAGCACTCAGGGAGGAGGCTCAGTCCTCAGCCGTGTTAACTCACAGAAAACAACAAAACCTGGGTATGCACCAGACATTCTGTGTGTCCCACATGGTGACAGGGTGCACTGAAACCTCAACACTAACACACCAAGACTCTAAATTAAACAGTGGAATTCATATAAAAACACTCCCAAGGTCATTTAAAAAAGCTTTGTTTGCCTGGCTTTCTACTGCAGCATTACAGTGCTCATTGTTACCTGTCTTCATTAGGTTACATGTCATAAAAACCCCATGATTACATTACTGTAACACATTTACCACGTTTTGCGTTCAGTGGCAAATCTATCTAACTGATGAAAAAGTCTTTGAATGTATGGAAACCAAGTTACTTAAATGTGACACTACAAAGTAGGTTGTCAAAGTCTCATTTAGTCATATTTCAGGGTTCATAAATCGATTTATAAGTCATAACAGAGGAGATAAAAAAGCCAAAGGTCCACTGTAGCCCCACATCCATCTGTTTCGCACCATATTGGTTCACCAGCTGGACGACCATTCTGATAATAGTCCTGAAGGCAGTAAAACAAGGATATGTGTAAATGACGTGAACGGACATTACTGCAGGTTACTGCAGGATTTAGACACTACCTCTCAATGAGGGGGGGTAAACCAGAAGGATTTTGGTGGCACAGAAATGTACTTTTACTTAGCTTGGCATATGTTTATCCAAAGCTTACAAGCGGCTCACTCAAGGACACACGTAGTGTTGGGAGAGAGAGGCTTGGAGAATTTTTGTAAGGTTTTTGGTGTTGTAAAAAAGTGACACCACACTAGTTCTACAGTAGGTACTTTAGGGGTTTGGTCTTAAGTTTACCTCCAGTGCAATTGCTGGGAGTGAGATGCTCTCAGCTCGAGCTTTACCTGTGTTTCCTTCATTAGATCCAGGAATGTCAGAATATTATTGATATTAATTCATAACTTAGGTCTGAGTCTAGTGATTGCTTTCTCATGCTGGGATTACAATGGAAGGGAGGGGACCAGATGGATCCACAGTCCAAAAAAGTGACATATGGAAAGAGGAAATACTCCGAAACCCTTTTGACTTGCACTTTTCTTCCTCCAGTTGCTGCCTGCTGGCTGCAGCTGAGGAAGATGAATGTGAGCTCTCTCTTTCTCCTTGCGAGCCTCTGCGTGGTTGGACCACATTGTTGCTAAACTAAGGGATTTCCAGCTCGCCCCCACAAGGAGCACTGAGGAATCCTGAAGCAAGGCTAATGCATTTGCTCCTTTTCACAGTCGTACGTACACTTCAGTGCGCGGACACTCACACATTGCAGGCAGAACCCACGTGCATGCACGTGGTGAGATGTCACACCAGAGAATGGCACATACACTGGTGAAACCACACTCTGGTCCCTCGTGACTAAGTGTGGGTGGTTGACTGAGGGAGAGAATAAAGATGATTCTGAGTGTGTGTGTGCGTGGAGAGCAAGGTGTGGCGTTACCCACAGGAGGCGCCATGTGGGCAGGAATAAACTGAACAGACACGGCAGTGAGATGCTTCGTGCTGGTGTAGAGGGCGTTCTGCCTGCAGGGAGCCTCACAGCCTGTGTGGAAATTTTTCATATGGAGCCTTTTCTTCGTAGTGTGACGGAGGCAGCGCGCACGTGGAGTCCTGACATAGCCAGGACACAGTTACTTCATTCATAATGGGCCTAATATTTGGAGGTTGGGGAGTTTGCCTACGAACAACACGTCTTTTTCTGCAAGCCGAGTGAAAGCGACTGACAGAAACACTGATTTCAAATTGTGCCAAAATAAAACAACAGGAGAACGTAGGTTGAGATATGTGTAATATACCAGCGAGTCCAGTGGTGCACCGAGGGTTCTCTTTTCCAATGATTGAGCTACGCTGAGCTTTTGGATCATTACTGCTGCACTGCTGTGCTTTCTGTTGGAGGAACTGTTTGATCTGCTGCTGCACTTGTTACACGGGAGACTGGAAGAGTTGCTCTGAGAACGACAACAGCACAAGTTACTGAACGACACAGGAACTTTTCCACTCAGCTGTGTGCTGCCATGTCAGTGCTGCTCAAATGGCTCAAAGATCCCTGGTGAAATTGGTGTCCCGGCATTTCGCCAACATTACCGCTGTTTGTGTACCTCTGACACAAACCAGCCAGAGGTACTATATGTAAAGTAGTTTTTTAAATATAAAACATAGCAAAACTGACATGCAGCACCTGCACGTACCGTGTGCTCAGAATAAATATCCATCACAATATTTAGAGATCAACGAAGAAATATTTGAAGCACTATTTGACTAGCTCTCATCTCAGCTCTTCTCAGCGCCTGCATGGCGTAATTCTCCTGATAATTGGCCAATTGTAAAGATATCTAAGTGAGGTACTTAGAACACTCCCAGACATTAGGACGTGTGGTGGTGTTATGGTGCTTGTCCTCGTAAACTCAAGTCTTCTTAAGGTGTTTCTCGTTTGAAAATGGGGCAAACCGCAGATTAGCACGCAAACAAACAGAGGGGGGTGGTGTTGTGTGGGAATATTTCTTATATTGAACGAACACTGTACTGTTAGTAATGTAGATTTGATATATATGAATAGATATAAGCATATGGTGTGGAGTTGACCGTATTCGCTGACAGCCAGGCAGTGTCCTCGTGCAGCTTCTGGCCTTTACCAGCTCCACCTGTTCGCTGTCAAAAGACTCGCTTCTACTCAGTGTGAAGCGAGTTGCGGAATGGTCCGTCTCCTTCCTCCAGGCTGCCTGTCAATGGAAAACCTATCTCAGGTTCCTCCTCGTGCAGTCCCAGGGTTTATTAAACATTCATGCTTTAATTAAGCAATTTTACCGCTGCTACTTACCGGGTGATGATAAAAGTACTGCTCCGGGACGAGCGTGACGCACAGACGTGTGTGTGTGTGTGTGTGGGAGTGTGTGTAAAGCTGTCCTACGTGAGAGCCCATTAATTTCCTGCCATAAAGAAAAGTGTGAGGATTAGAGAAAAGACAAGTTGGACTTTTTCCCCCTCCCTCATCAGTCATGTGTGACTGCAGGAAAATGGTCTGAGGATGATGTTAGAGTCTGATAGGGATCCCTCTGTTTTCTGACAGGCAGCTTGTCACTGCTCACCTGCTCGCTGCTGCTCTCTCTCTCTCCTATCTCTTCTTTATTTTTACACTTCATCACACTCTTTTTTTCAGAGGAATCTCTGAGATTTTAAACCCTATTTCCAACCTCTCGCTCAGCAAAGTGCTCCGAGGGTGAAATTGTGTGTGCGAGGGAGAAAATAGAGAGTCAGAGTGTGCATTTGTGCTGCGGGAACATTTAATGCTGGTGCAACTGTCTCACTGTCGCTCCTCAGATTTGATGACTTGGACAATGAAGATGAATTACTTCAGATAACACTGCAATATACAAGTTCGCCGTATGTTGTTCATCAAAGCTGGATGATACTGTGTGTGTGTGTGCACGGTGTGCACCTGCGTGTCTCACTGTCCTTGTTAAGAGCAGGCGATGGCTCTGCGGGGCGGCTGTAAAGCTTGTTCTCCTTGGCTGTATCACCTGGAATGACACCCAGAGGTGACACACTGTCAGCACACACACACACACGCACTCGACACTGGACACACACAATAAGCTAAGGGCATCATGGCCAAAGCCTGCCGGGTCCAAGAAAAGAACTCATTAGTGCAGACATGTTCCCTGTTCTCTTCGAAGAACACAGTCACGCACAAACTGACTGATACACACACACACACACACACACACGCATCAACTTGTTTCTGGTCTTAACATGAAGGGATCCATGAAGGGAAGTCCCACCCAAATCCCATTACTGTCAAAATTAGCTAGTACGTTGTATAGACTGCATCTTGTAGTCCTCAGTCTTCATATCTGGCTTTTGTAAATCAAAAGAACTATTTCTTCTGACATCAGTGTAAAATACTTCTGTTTTGCAAACATATTATTGCACATTAATGCACAAACTAGCCAGTTGTCTTGGCTGTTAGCTTTGAGTCACCATCATGTAAAAAAGTTAAAGATTGTCCCAGTCTCAAGCCTAATGGACTTAGAAAGAGAGTCTCTCTGTATGTGTCCATGCTGCTCAGGTGCTGCCCCATAGCATGATGCAGCCACCACCATGCCTCACCTCAGGGATTGCCCTAACCTTTCATACAATGTGCAGAAAAGCAAGAAAACGGCAGGTGGCGTCCAGTAATACGTAGTATTAGTATGTAACATATGTAAACACATGTTATATGTATGTATATATATATATATAAAAACCTTTTTTTGGGTTGGTTAGTTTTAGGCACAACCAATACTCCTCCTGCTGGACAGAAAAAGCTTTAGTGAAAGATTTCTGTCCACAATCAAACCTGGCCTTGACTTGATAGACTTTCTTGATAGAACCCATCATAACCACTGGACACACTGAAATTATTATTTATTCCATCAAACTCAACCACGCTCCTGTAGTACCAGTCAAATTGGGAGGGTGTAATTACAAATACCAGAAGAACATAATTATCATAATTGTTATGCCTGCATCTCATCTCTCTCTGCGTAATAGAACGAGTTCATAATTAACTTCTCAGTTTACATTGATTTATTTGTTTCTCATCAAAGCACCACAACGTGATTAGGATGGGCCTTTTCTCATTTATGTGCCTTCTTATCTTTCCAGTGCTTTCATATCTGCTAATGATTGTGTTGTTAAATTTAATCTCAATCTCAACAAAGATTACAATTCATTCTTTTGGGAAATAAAAAAAAAACGTCCCCGTGTTGCGGCGCAGCTGCCCAAAGGCCCCACTAAATTTTTTCAGCTAATAAATGGATTTCTCTTTCCTGTCCAGACTTCAGCTCCTTTCTCAGCGCAGCATGGCAGAAATCTCACCATTGAATTATCTTTTTTCTGTGCTGTTGATGACGTGATCTGCTTCTGCTTTCAATTAATAAATCTGAGTTTTTTATGTTTCATGGTTTGACTGTTGAAGGTTAAAAACTAACCTTGGAAGCAGCTCTGTGGTTGCTGACATCAGCCAACATCCATTATCTGTGCTATTACCGGTGCAACTCACTGGAGGAGGTCAATAAAAAGAGAAGTAGGTGAAGACATTAAATAACCACCACGCAGTGAATTTATGTTACAGTCCTTAAAAAAGCATAAATAAAATAAAAAAAAAAAAAAAAATATATATATATATATATATATGTATGTAAGTGACTGTGGTGGTTTGACAAATGAGGGTGCAGATGATGCACGTTGGGACCAGCTCCACCTCTAAGGGTTTTTATGAGATTATTAGGTTTAGTTGCTGCCGTTGCTGAACAGTAAAGGTTTGGTAATGCAGAGGTTTATGAGCCATTGACAGTACACGTGTCCCTAGTGGGGGCTTCTTGTCTATTGCTCTATATGCAGCTCTGGCCGATTACACTGCACTAAAAGAAGCCAAAGTCATGCTGCCCCAGTGTTCTGGGTTCTCAGTGGGTGAAATCACGTGTGGTGCAGTGATCCTGCTTTTGAAACCATTAGAGAATAAACGTAGCATTGATGAGCTTTTACTCATATTCCTGTCTATAATACTAAGTTATCCTACCTGTTGCTGATTATGGTCTGGTTTCCTGTGAGCTATGCATTTGTGCAATAAGTGATGAAGGTTGGCATTTTACAAAACATACTCTGTGAGTGGGCTCACGTTTGTGAGAACTTATTTTGCACTCATCTGCCTTTTTTGTCACATCACAAAACCACTAGTTGGTGATGGGGTGGTTCTACGTTGGGCTTCTCCACCCCTGATGTGAGGATTTTTCAGTGTACTACAAACAGCGCACTTATTTTCAACTTACAAAATCCTTTGGATCATACATCAGACGCAAACTGTAAATAGAACATTTCTCATGGAATCATCAGAATGTGCCCTTCGTTTGTGTAACCTACTAATTCTCATTCAGAACACAGGTAATAGTTGCATTACGACATTAAACGAGGATAATTTCTCCCCATGTCTTTCCGTAAAGAAGTAGTGAAATTTGCAGTCATGTCCAACAGCTGAACTGATTTTGTTGGAGTTCATATAAAATGTTAATGATTATTCTCCGTGGCTGAGCTTGTAAGATCCAGTTTGTGAGCATGAGCTTGGATAAGCTGACTAGTGGATCTAGGGCGAAAATGAACTGAATGCCCTGTGGGTGTATATTTCTGAGGTGATCTAATGAAAGTGAAAGTTATTTAGGAATACGAACCATTTATCCCAATAAGAACCTAGATAATAAAAGCCATACAAGCTGTGGTCTTGATTAAAACAAATCTCATCTAATGTGGGTTTTTATTGTGCTTTAGCGGTCACACTGTATCATCAAATAAATTAGGAACTAATCAAATCACCAGAAACTAATTTGTGCACAGGAAAACGGGGGATTGCAGCGCTCCTGTGGCTCAGTGGAACAGATCAGTAAAATGAGGCGATGTTGATCAGCCAACATAAGCAAGAGCGCGAAAAAGAAGCTTAGAAAATGTATTCTACAGTTTTTATAGCGTTATATCAAAGATCTGTTGACAAAACATTTCAACTTCAACACCTTCGTTATGTGTGTACTGGAGATAAACACACTGATTAGTTTTCATTTTCTATTATTGCAGCTTCTTATTAAACAAAATGTTTTACTTCAAAAATCAAATGCAAACACTCAAAGGCTTTTTATTACATGCAGAACATACAGTGTCATTTATTTCCAACAAATAAAATGAAAATAAAAACATGAATTTCAAAACTCTTGTTAATTGTCCCCATGATTCATTTATGTTTCCAACATGTGCTTCACACGGGCTTAAATGTGATAGTTTCCACTAGAGCCTTCATAGGAGACAGCGCTGCGGTTCATCTGCTTTAATAAACGGACAGGGCCTGGCTGCTCCCGCTGCTTTTAGCAGAATACGTTGACACGTTGCAACACATGAAATATTGCTCAGCTCCCAGATCTGTCAGATAGCGCTCACAGAGGTGCTTCTACATACAGTGGACCTGTAATGACTCCAGACACCGGATTTAGAACAGGTCACTCAGCATTAGGAACCTGGCGTGAGTCTAAAAGATTCCTCTAGTTCGCCACTCATTTTATGAGGAAGGCTTCGTTGCCATCACGGGTTCTGACAAACAGCGGAGCAGGAAACTCTGTCCAGATCCATTCCTCACAAATTACACGGAGGAGAGAAGCAGGAGATGTCTTTGCCTTGGCTTCAGATTTTTTTTACACACTACTCTCTTGCCAATTATTAAAGATTCACATAAACAAAGTTTGGAGGCATTTTATCTTTGTTTATGACACTTTGGTGTAAAGAAGGCTGTTAGTTAGTTATTTTTATTAAACACTGGTGGAAAGGTTCATTTTAGGCCCATTCTTTCCTAAACTACACACAATTCTTCATGTTAAAAAAGACTTCTAGGAAGTGGGCAGGTTCTACAGCATCAGGACAGATGTGTGAATTGTTGTGGCCCCAGCTCCACCCCCCACCCGCAGACGCTGTCATCTTGGCCATATACAGTATTTAATGACGGCATTTAGACAGGCGGCACCACATGTGGGCCGCAGCACGGCCACGTTAGCATCCACTTCGTTCAGCTCATAGGTTAGCCAGCAGAGCCTGGACCGGCCCACATCCAGGTGCTCCTACTCTTCTGATTTCAGCTTCTCCACCACATGTGAAATCTGCAGCTTCAGACATTTGCTGACTTACAGTCAATGGATGATGAAGTTAGTTAGATAATTCAGACTTGTTGTTTGTTTCTAGTGAGAACCAGATTGTCACGACCAAATCATCTCCAGCTTAGGACTGGAGGTCTTTACCAAAATGACGAGCTACTGCTTTGGTAACGTTGTTCCACTTCTCCCGTTTAGTTGCATGGTTTGTTTCAGGGCAGGGGGTAGAGGAGGCTTCACTGTCTCTGGGCGACTCACAGTTTAACACACACCTCAGGCTATTTCCTTAGGCGCTGTTGTAAACGGAGAATGTTAAGTTCATTCTTTACAAACATTATTCTGCTGCTCATCTGAAGCAGAATAAAGGGGGTGGGGGCTGAAAACTACACTAAGTTTACGGGGATAGTTCATAAAAGTATTTACCAACATGGCCACGTGTGATCTTCCATCTCTACACATACATCACCCGCAGTGGCCGGCAAGAATCCTCCTTTATGGTGCACCGGAATGAGCACCGAGCAGCCCCCTCCGCCACCTCCTCACTCTCTCTTTCTCTCACTCTGTGTCTCCGCCTCTGAGTCACAATGCAGTCACCATCCCACACTGTGTGGGGAGACAAGGGCTTCTGATGTATGAGAGTGCTATAATGTGTGGGAAGAGTAAACTGCATTGCTCAGAGATCGGTGTGTGTGTGTGTGTGCGCCTGCATCTGTTTGTATGCATGCCAGTGGATCCGGGGTTTACAGGTTAGTGATCTCTGGACGCCTCTGAATATATTTCATATACTGTAGCATGCCGTATGGGTTTTAAATGAAGCAGTTAAATGAGCTCCCAAAGTAACTCGGAGAAACTCTTAAGAAGAAGAAAAACAATGACGCATTCATCAGCTGTGGAGTGAATGAGGAAGCGGTGGAGAGCTAAGGACACACCAGTGCACAGCGGGGGCGATTTTCAGTCTTAATAGCTGTGCGGGGGAAGGTTGAGAGTTTGGGGAATCTACTCAAGTCCGTGGAGGAAATAGACACGTAGGCCCCGCTAGTTCCCATAAGAACACTTAACGCCTGATGCCGAGTGCAGAGGTTTACTGAAAGGAAAGCATCCTGTAAACAGCATCCAGCTGGAGTCAAAGATCTTAGAAGCTGCTGTAGAAATGAACAGAGACACAACCCGAGCTCGCAAAAGGCTTCCAAAATAATTCCCAGCTCTACTAATTACCCAGTAAATGAGCGCGTGGAGTCCTGCAGTCATCTCCACCGGAGATGGACGTGTGTGGACGCAGACGAAACATTCTGGTGATCATTTCGTCAGGTCAGAGAAGTAGAAATAAAAGCATGCGATCCCTGTGGTGAAAGACCTTTTGAGCCTATTCTTATCGTTCTTTCTGAAATGGGGCATCCATCTTCAGAATTGAAATGTCTGTTTGGCTGACGCGCACCTGAATCCAAAGAGTGGGTCCACACGTTGTGTGTTTAGAGACAGTGGCGCTCGGGTAGAGCAGAGATGGAGCAACTACGGAAGGTGAGGGGTGAAATGGTTTGTGCTCCTCAGCTGACGAGGGTAAAGAGATGGAACGGCATTACGCTGATTCACGGATCTGCTGGAGTGTGATGCAGTAATAGATTAGTTTACGAGTGGATTATAGTTGTGAGCAGCGTGTGTGTGTGTATGTGTATATATATATATATATATATATATATATATACATATATATATTTGTGTGTGTGTGTGTGTATGTAGGTAAAGGCAACAAAATTAAACAGAAAATTACCACTCTTGAGTTTTTGATGTTGTGTGTGTGTCATGTGTCCAACTAGTGAAATGATCCCAGCGTGGTGGAAGCGTTGCGTTAAATCTGCATTCAAAGCCGCCTCATTCTGCCTGAAGCAATAGTTAACCCGCCTGAAAAGAGTTTCCGCTCCCACTGAAAAGACTCGGTGTCCCGCGGTGCCCTAAATGCTATGTCACAAGTCTTATCTTCCTGACAAGAATAAAACAGTCTAAGAAGCGAGGTGACAAGTTGTCATCGTTGGAAGAGTTTTGTGGATCATTTCCCACTTCTTGCCAGACAGGTGAAGGAGGAAGATACGCAACAAGTGTTGTGGAGTGGAACTGGATGGAGGACACTGGCTTGTGTGGAGGGAGATGTGGATTTTTAACAGCTCAGCCCTGTTTTCAAAGCCCTCTGTCCCTTATTACAAAGAGTTTCCTCTTTCTTTTTTAAAGAAATCCAACTATGTATTTGTGAGATGTTTGAAACATTTGCATGAACATTAATGGAATTAGCTGACGGTAAATAGAAATACAAAAAAAAAACGTAGTGCACACATTAAATGTGGCAGATATAGTCCAGCGCTAAATATAGCAACATGAAATAACCTCATCTAACGAATGACAGGCAGGAGAAACAGGTCAGGTGTAACAGAGATACGCCCGGAGGCAGGATGCTGGCGCATTACGTCTGTGGCTGCTTCATAATGTCACAAAAGACCTGGTGGGTAAACCTGATTGGCTGCTGGCCGCTGGGTGGCGGGGTCACCCATGGGTTAAGGCTCCCAGTCCTCCCCGCTTTGGTTGAGACAGATTGATTTATATAAGTTATTTTCAGTACATTTCCCATAAATAGTACGTGTATTAAATATGGTGATGCCTTTCATCAAGAAATAATCTCACGTAAAAAAAAGGAAATAATAGAAACTTATTTTGTCTTTAATGTGAAACAGTCTGCTCACTTTGGCATGAGCCTACCCTCCCCCCCTTCTTATCTGTCTCCACATTGTATCCCTCTTTCTGTTCCTGTCTCCCTTCATCTCTCTCCGCCCTCCCCCCACTCCCCGCTCTCTCCTTTCACCGCCTGTTATCTCCACCGTGCAGTTGACTGCTTCTGTCCTCTGGGTGTCAGCACTTGCCTTATCCTTCATTCAGCCACACATCTCCATGTGAACCGATCACCCCATTTCTGCCTGCATTTCATGTTTTCATGAGGATTTTTTTGTGCTCTCCCTCTCGTCTGCCATTCTTAACATTTCCTTCCCCCCACCCCCACCCCCTTCTCCAGCTGCCGGCTTGTTGCCACGATAACTGTCAACTTCAACAGCAAATTTCACCCAACCTTACACACGTGTCGTCGTTCTATGGTTGTGAAGACTTTCCTTGAGGTGATGCATCACTTAGCCTCTTTCCTTAAATTGCACGTCAACCCTAATCTCCAACTACGTAGCCTAGCCTCAACCATCACCCCTAAACCCCTTACCCTGAAGACTCAACAGTGTGTGGTGAGCCGTCTTATCCAAACCTGAGCTAAGAGTGTGATGGCTGAACGCAGTCCAACCCAAAGGTTAACGAGCATATTTGATTTATGGTCCGACGCTGGCGTGAGCCTGATGCAGTTACGTTTCTGTGGTATTTTTGTAGTTGGACCCTGACGCGTGAGCCTGTGCTTGACTCTGATGTTCCGACTCATAGGACTCCCTCAACATTACCTAATAAACAAAGCAGACATTGGACTGCTCCAACCTTCTTATTTCACTTTTGAACTGCAGTTACGCCTGCATGACTAAACTTGAACAGAACTTCTAACTTGCTCCTAAACCTGAGCCAGACCCTTGGGTAACAGTGGGTCCTGCTGGGTTCAGGTTCTACCCTGAAAACCTCCTCACAGAGATAGTCATACACACACACACCACTTCTCAATCAGTCAATAAAGCTGCAGTAACCCTATCTGTAAGTGCCCTGCCTCTGTGTGTTTGTGTGTGTGTGTGTGTGTGTGTGCGTGCTCAAAAGGGGGGGGGGGGGGGGACGTTAGTGGCCGCTA